>OX451736.1:1022399071-1022929947 GCA_948472305.1 Vicia faba | reverse complement strand
GTGCTATTCCAGTTCTTTGACCCTCTTCACCACTGTTTCACTTTCCCTGATTATCAGTTGGTACCCACTTTGGAGGAGTTTTCTTAACTCCTGAGAATTCCTATCCTTAATCAACTACCCTTCAACAGTACGGAAAAGGAACCAAAGCTGGAAGATGTTGCTCGAGCATTACATCTACAACCATCCGACATCAAGGGGCATTGGGAAACCAGAAGCGGCGTCAAGGGATTCTTAGCAAAATTCTTGTTTGAGAAGGCACAAGAATGTTGGAACTCATTGGACCTACAAGCCTTTGAAGAAATTGTGGCACTCCTTATCTATGGGTTGGTCTTGTTCCCAAATCCTGACCAATTGATAGATATCAACGCCGTCAAAATCTTCTTGTCCAGAAATCCAATACCAACATTGCTTGGGGACATCCTTCACTCATTTTACACACGAACAATGAGAAAGAGGGGTGTTCTTATGTGTTGTACTCCTATCCTTGCAAGGTGGTTTATTTCACACCTTCCACAATCTGTCTTGAAGAACGACCAAGGCTCAAGGTGGGTCCCAACGATTGATGACTCTTACTCACTCTGATGTACATTGGTGTTCTCGGTCCAGAGAAAATGTCATCATCGTCGATCGTTGCGGAGAATTCCCTAATGTTCCTTTACTTGGAATCAGAGGAGGTATAACCTACAACCCTTGCTTAGCTTTGAGACAATTTGGATATGCACGGAGGGATGGTCCTCATGACATGTTGATTCCTAGCCTAGTTTTTAACTTCGACAACGATGCGCAAGGGCTTCGCCAAAGATTCATCAGAGCCTGGGGAAAACTCAACAAGGTTGATAGCAAGACTCTGGGACACAAGAACTCCATCCCTCTTGAGCCTTATCTCAAGTGGGTACGAGCCCGAGACCAAAGTATGATGATGCCTTATCCTCATGTTCTCCCTGTGATTAAAGAGCCCGTCAATGAAGGAGAGGTTCCCTACACCATCCTACATCCAGACATGCCTACATCGTGGGAGGAAATGCAGAAAAGTTGGATTCAGCTCAAGGAGGAACGAAATACTTTTGAAGCTAGCTTCTACGCCAGTGAGCAGAAGGTTCTAGAGCTTACCCGCCGACTCCATGAGTAAGAGGTCCTCAACACCTACATCACACCAAATAGGATGCGCAATGTCTTTCTACCCTGAGAAGTTATTTTGTAATATTTGGCCCATGGGGCATTTATGTACTAACAAATTTCTTCTTATTAATATGACGTGCGTTCTTCTTTGTCTGAAACAATTTTGAATGTCCTAAATCCTTGAATGCATTGCATACATAAGCATACCATTCATCATGTGCATAAGCAGGTCTCACTCCAAGTTTCCTTATCTACCCGCTGTTTATGTCAGGCAGGATGGATCTCGAGCAAACAGTCAAAGACCTACAAGCTCAGAATGCACAGTTCCAGCAACTCCTGATGACCTTGGCTAAGGGTCAGGAGGATATCAAGACTCAATTGGGGAACAAAGACCCAGTGAAAAAGAAGAAAAAGAGAATCGGGGTGGCTAATTTGGGGAGAAGATTTAACGGAGAAGCTCGGAGAGTGCTTGAATTTCCTCCTATCTCTGATGAAGGAACCAGCAAAGGAGGTGGGGCTGCGGTACCTTCCGAGTCTGATGCGGAAGAGGAAGAGGTCGAAGAGGATGAAGATTATACCGATCAGCAATACCCTTCAGCTGATGATAAATACAAAGGGCTAGAAGACATGTTGGCCGCCATGGAGCTACAAAGAGTACCGGGTTTGGATTTTGAAGACTTGGGTCTGGTTGCCGGGATTGTGATTCCCCCAAAATTCAAAGTGCCAGTGTTTGTGAGGTATGATGGGCTGTCCTGCCCCAAAATGCATCTCAGGTCCTACGTGAGAAAAATTCAACCCTATACGGCAGATAAAAATCTTTGGATTCATTTCTTTCAAGACAGTCTTTCTGGAGCTCAGTTGGAGTGGTTTTATCAGCTAGAAGGAACCAGCGTTCGAAATTGGGAAGATTTGGCCACCGCTTTCTACAAACAATACCAATACAATTCTGACCTTGCCCCTACTCGTACCCAACTTCAGGGTATGTCGTTAGGAACAGGCGAAGGATTCAAAGAATACGCACAAAAATGGAGGGATTTGGCTGGCAGGGTGCAGCCTCCTTTAACCGATCGTGAGCTTGTTGATATGTTTCTGGGGACCCTATCTGGGCCATTTTTCAATCATCTGATTGGTAACTCTTCCGCAGGGTTTACCGATTTGATCTTAACGGGCGAAAGAATAGAAGCTGGCATCAGGTCAGGAAAGATTCAGAAGGGTGTTGCTGCAAGTACTGAGAAGAGGCCTTTTAAGAAAGAAGCAAGTGCCGTCTATGGTCCTAAAAGGCAAGTCAAGCCAGAAAGTCGCCAAGCCGTTAATGCTCTGGTCATTTCAAAACCTGTTACTGCTCCTCAGCGGTACAATCAACAAAGAAGTGAAAGGCCCAAGAGACAGTATACTCGGTTGAGTATGGCCTTGTCACAAATTTTACCCCAACTATTGTCAACCAACTTGGTGACCACCAAAGAAGCCCCTAAAGTCGTGAATACTGCATCTCCTAAGTATAACCCAAATGCCCGTTGTGCTTATCATTCTGATAGCCCCGGGCATACTACTGATGATTGTTGGGCCTTGAGAAACAAAGTGCAAGATCTTATCGACGCAAAGGAAATTCAGTTTGAAGCGCCTGAAAGACCGAATGTTGTAACTGCTCCTATGCCCCAGCATAGAGTAAATGCCATTGAAGAAGAGTTGTATGCTGTTTCAGTGAATGATGTTGTTACCCCTCTGTTGACTGTTAAGAGGAACTTGCTACTAGCCGGTTTATTTCCGGGTTGTAGTAAGGGTTGCCTCCCGTGTGCTGTTATCCCTACCGGTTGTCCACTGCTGAAATCAGGCATCCAAAGCCTGATGGATAGCAAGGAAATTCTGTTCAAGAAAACTGATGTTCTGTCTATTTCCGTTGAAGAAATATCTGTTGTCACAATTTACAATCCTGCCAAAGCTCCCGTGAAGAAACCAGTCCGAATTATGTCTGTTGCACCCATTACTATTACTGTTCCGGGGCCCCTCCCCTATGAGTCTGATAAAGCGGTCCCATGGCATTATGGAGCCGACGTGTATGTGCTTGGGGTAAAGCAGGAGTTCGGCACCAATACCAGTATCAGTAACATCACTGGTCCCGCCAAGATTACCCGCAGTGGCAGGCTCTTCTCGCCTGACATTGCACCGCCAGTTATCCGAAAACCTCTCACCATCACACCCGCAAGTGTGCATGTTCTAGTTCAAGTTCCTGTGTCTACTACTACCGCCGGGTCCTCTGATACCTGGGGCAAAGAAGTTGCTACCGATTTGCCTGCCAGGACGGAGGCACCAAAAAAGACTGCTGTAGAAGCCTCCCAACAAGAAATGGAGGAAATTCTGAAAATCATCAAAAAGAGTGACTTTAACGTTGTTGAACAGTTGGGGTATACTCCCTCCAAAATCTCTATGCTATCATTGCTGCTATGCTCAGAGGCCCATGCAAAAGCCCTGATTTCGTTTCTGAAAACGGCCCATGTGCCGCAAGAGACCTCCGCGGATCAATTCACGGACTGTGTGGCTAATTTGACGGCTGACAATGGCTTAGGGTTCTCAGATGCTGACCTCACCACCAAAGGGAAAAATCATAATGATGCCCTGCACGTCTCTATAGAATGCAGGGGCACTACTCTCGCACACGTGTTGGTAGATACCGGCTCTTCCCTGAATGTTTTGCCTAAGAAGGCATTGGATCGCTTGGATTGTGAAGGTTTGGAATTGAAACCTAGCAACATCATTGTTAGAGCCTTCGAAGGTTCTAAGAGGATGGTGCACGGTGAAGTAAACATTCCTGTTCGTGTGGGTTCCCAAGTCTTCGACTCAACGTTCTATGTAATGGATATTCGTCCATCTTACTCCTGCTTATTGGGTCGACCCTGGATTCACAAGGCTGGGGCAGTGACCTCCACTCTACACCAAAAGCTCAAATATCCTGTCAAAGGGAAGATTGTTACCGTGCAGGGTGAGGAGGAATACATGGTTAGTCACTTGAATTCATTCCGGTATATCGAGATGGACGGGGAGTTCATTGAAACCCCCTTTCAGCATTTTGAGGAAGTACCTCCAGTGTTGGCATCAGCTGAGGCAGTAGTTGAAGAAGATTTTCCGTTGAAGATGGCATCCTTAAAGGATGCCCGGGCTGTAATCAAGAAAGGCAATTGTGCGAACTGGGGTCAGCTTCCTGACTTCACTCAAAAGAACGACAAGTTCGGGCTGGGCTTTACTGCAGAGGCTCAGAGGGCTGTGCGCGAGGAAAAGATCAGAAAGACTCCAGTGTTTATCACCATTCCAAGGGTGAATGCTATCGAGGAGGATGTAGAGGAAGCAGAGTTTGACAGTTGGATCTACCCGACTACCAGCAACGGATCAAGCAACGGGACGGAAAAGGATTTTACACCTATCACATTTGTCACACAGTAATTAACTCTTTTGATTTTCAATTTGTAACAAAAAATGTGTTAAAACTTTTATTGGCTCGGTGTCCTACCCGGGGCATCGTAGCTCCATTTGTGAGGGTTTTTTGTATGCCATTTCCATATATCATCAATCAAAACATTGGACGTTTGTTGCATTTCAAATCTTGTGCTCTTTTCTTTCTGTGTTATATATTGCAAAACAGCTATATTTACACACACTCACTTATACAGGTTTCAATCCACTCTGGAACTCACTGGTAACAGCTCTGCTACCGCCGGTTATGACTTCGAGAATCCGATCAACTTGGCCGAAGACGAAGGTGAAGATGATTGTGAAGTGCCTGGTGAACTCACAAGACTGCTACTCCAGGAAGAGAGGGCCATCCAACCACATGAAGAGCCTGTGGAAACAGTTAACCTGGGTACTGAGATAGATAGGAAAGAGGTCAAGATTGGGGCTAATCTAGAGCTCAGCATGAAGCAACGATTGATCCAGATGCTACAGGATTACATGGAGATATTTGCTTGGTCCTATGAAGACATGCCTTGTTTGGATGCCGACATTGTAGTTTATCACTTGCCTACCAAGGAAGACTGCCCTCCAGTAAAGCAAAAGGTTCGCCGCATGCGCCCTGAGATGTCTGAAAAGATCAAGGCCGAGGTTATGAAGCAATTCGATGCCGGATTTCTAGCAGTAACTTCTTACCCTTAGTGGGTTGCCAATGTGGTGCCAGTGCCGAAGAAGGACGGTAAAGTCAGAATGTGTGTTGACTACAAGGATTTAAACAGGGCAAGCCCCAAGGATGATTTTCCTCTACCTCACATTGACGTTCTCGTTGACAATACTTCTCAACACAAGGTGTTCTCCTTCATGGATGGTTTTTCAGAGTATAATCAGATCAAGATGGCCCCGGAAGATATGGAAAAGACTACCTTTGTGACTCAGTGGGGCACCTTCTGTTACAAAGTTATGCCATTCGGATTGAAAAACGCTGGGGCAACCTATCAACGTGCCATGGTTGCTTTATTTCATGATATGATCCATCACGAGATTGAGGTATACGTCGATGACATGATTGCAAGGTCTCAAACAGAGGAGGAGCACCTTGATCATCTGAGGAAGTTATTTGACCGATTGAAGTTATACAAGCTAAGGTTGAATCCCAACAAATGCACCTTTGGGGTGAGGTCCGGAAAATTTCTAGGGTTCATTGTAAGTGATAAAGGTATTCAGGTGGACCCTGCCAAGGTAAAAGCCATACAAGAGATGCCGGCTCCAAGGACAGAGAAAGAAGTCAGAGGCTTCCTGGGACGACTAAATTACATTTCCCGATTCATCTCACATCTGACTGCTACTTGTGAGCCAATCTTCAAATTACTGAAGAAAGATCAAGTAGTATGTTGGAACGACGAATGTCAGGCTGCCTTTGAAAAGATAAAGGAATATCTCCAAGAGCCACCCATTCTTATGCCTCCAGTGGAAGGAAGACCTTTGATACTATATTTGACAGTACTTGACAGTTCAATAGGGTGTGTGCTGGGACAGCATGACGAGTCTGGCCGAAAAGAGCACGTTATTTATTACTTGAGCAAAAAGTTTACCGACTGTGAGTCTCGTTACTCACTGCTTGAGAAAACTTGTTGCGCTCTAGTATGGGCTGCTCGCCGGCTGAGACAGTATATGCTGACTCACACCACTTTGTTGATTTCAAAGATGGATCCCATCAAGTACATATTTGAAAAGCCCGCTCTGTCTGGAAGAATAGCAAGATGGCAAATGATCTTAACAGAATACGATATCCAGTATACAACTCAGAAAGCAATTAAAGGAAGTGTACTGGCAGATCATTTGGCACACCAACCTGTGGACGATTACCAATCATTGAACTTTGATTTTCCGGACGAAGACATCATGGTGGTAACTGACTGTGAAGTACCTGGACCGGATGAAGGACCTGAGGAAGGATCCCGATGGTCTATGCATTTTGACGGAGCCTCCAATGCTTTGGGTAACGGCGTCGGCGCTGTAATCATATCTCCCAAAGGAACGCATACTCCACTCACCGCCCGATTATGTTTCAACTGCACCAACAACATGGTGGAATATGAGGCATGTATCATGGGTCTACAAGCTGCAATCGATTTAAGGATCAAATTCCTGAGTGTCTTCGGAGATTACGCCCTCGTGATCAATCAGATCAAAGGCGAGTGGGATACGAAACACCCAAATCTTATTCCTTACAAGGAGTATGTGTCAACCTTGCTTCCCCACTTTGAAGAAATAACTTTTGAGCACTTCCCGAGAGATGAGAATCAGCTAGCAGACGCACTAGCTACGATGTCTTCAATGTTCAAGGTTAAATGGGAAAATGAGGCTCCCCGGATCATTATCTGGAAGTTGGATGAACCGGCATACTGCTGCAACCTCAAGGCCGAGAAGGCAACTGAAAAACCCTGGTATCATGAGGTGAAGAGGTACTTGGAAGCTCAGGAATACCCTGAAGGTGCATCTGTCAATGACAAGAAGTTCATGAGGAGGTTTGCGGCAAAATTCTTCCTCAGTAACGACATCCTCTACAAACAGAATCATGATTCAACTCTACTACGTTGTGTGGATAAGGCTGAAGCAGAGAAAATCATGATAGAACTGCATGAAGGTACATTCGGAACACACTCCAGTGGACATACCATGGCAAAGAAAATCCTTCGGGCAGGATATTTCTGGTCCACAATGGAAGCCGACTGTTACCAACACTCTCGAACTTGTCACAAATGCCAGATTTATGCTGATAAGGTGCATATTCCTCCAGTTCCTCTGAACGTCTTGACAGCACCTTGGCCTTTTGTAATGTGGGGCATTGATATGATCGGTGAGATCCGACCGACAGCATCTAATGGGCATCGCTTCATCTTAATGGCAATCGATTACTTCACGAAGTGGGTTGAGGCAGCTTCCTACGCAACAGTAACCAAGAGCGTCGTGGCACGTTTCATCCGGCATAATCTGATCTGTCGATACGGTGTCCCGGAAAGGATCATCACGGACAACGGTACCAATCTCAATAACAAAATGATCACTGAACTCTGCGAACAATTCAAGATACAGCACCACAATTCTTCTCCCTACCGGCCAAAGATGAATGGGGCTGTAGAGGCAGCTAATAAAAATATCAAGAAAATTGTGCAGAAGATGACAGTGACCTATAAAGATTGGCACGAGATGTTACCGTTTTCTCTTCATGGGTACCGTACCTCAGCAAGGACGTCAACCGGGGAAACTCCTTTCTCCTTGGTCTATGGCATGGAGGCAGTCCTGCCAATTGAAGTCCGGATACCCTCTCTCCGAATAATGAAGGATGCGGATTTGAATGAAGATGACTGGATCCAGACTCGACTTGATCAATTAAATCTGATTGACGAAAAGAGGCTCACTGCTATCTGTCATGGTCAAACGTATCAAAAACGGATGATCAGGGCATTTAACAAGAAAGTCAAACCACAAGAGTATCAAGTTGGGGACCTGGTAATCAAACGCATCATCCTTCCTCAAGGTGATCCCCGGGGAAAATGGACCCCTACGTACGAAGGGCCATTTGTGGTTAAACATGTTTTCTCAGGAGGAGCCATGATCCTAACCACCATGGATGGTGACGACCTTCCTCACCCCACTAATGCAGACATAGTGAAAAGATACTACGCATAAATAAAAGACCCGCTAGGTTGACATACCTAGGCAAAATAAGGGCTTCCCGATGAACCAAAAGGGTTCGGGCAAAAATAAGGGATGAAATGAATAAAAATCTGTACACCCGGCAAGTAAAAAACCTGAAAAGGCGGCTTGGGCAAAAATGGGTATCCTGGTGGACCGAAAACCTGAAAGGGCAGTCCAGGCAAAAGTTAGGGATAAAGCGTAACACTATGTCTCCTTGGATCACTTCGCATCCGGAATTCGGCATCAACTATCTGGCTCAGACTTCGGCATCGACCAATCAGCTTCATCTTCAACTAGGCAGCAAAGCGATGAGACGCCCGGAGACATAAAGGCGATAGCAGAGTTGGAACCCAGTGGGATCGTTCACATAGCTGTTTTGTTTCCTTTTCAAAATTGTAAATTCTATGTTATTTGGCGGCGTCCTCTTACTAGGATGTCAGCCTCTTGTACAAAAACGCCTATTCACAGGCAAAGTTCAAATCAATACAAATTCACTTGTCCATACAAATTGCCATTGCTTTTCCTTTTTCTGTTTTGTCTCGCGAAGAACGTCCAATGTTAATTTTTGATATATGCATTTGACATTAAATTGCTGATTCATAAATATTTGCATATGAAACGAAAGATTAATTATAGGTGACATCAGAAACAGGGGCAATATGAAGTTGTCTGATGCAGTCTGGTTGCTTTGTCCGCCAAGGTACCCAGGTAGATTCGATTGAAGGATGTGACCAAATCATCTCAACGCCCCGCGGAGTAAGACAAGATTCAGCAATACTCTCCCCAAGCTGAGTTGATTCCCCGTTGATCCTAAAAAGGCACAGCTTTCCCCGGCAGGTCTTAAAGCTTATCCCTAGTAGATTCTGGAAGCTTGTTCCCTGCAGAATACGGACGTCTCTCCCAAGATTTGTTCAGAGTTATTCCTCACAAAGGCTTATAACTGGGTTATCCTCGGCTAATCCCCACGGAAGATCGCCCCCAACCAAGTATCCCCAGCGGAGTTTATCTTTCAATCCCCAGCGAAGTTTATCTTTGGTATCCCCAACAGAGCTTATCATCATTATCCCCAGCGGGATCCATCATTAAAGTCCTCAGCAGGCCTCTCATCAAAACTTCAGCAAAGTATCTCGGCCACAGGGCAACTCCCCAGCCAATCGTCAAAGATCTATTTTCCTAAGACGAAGTTACATTCATAAACATTTCACACTTTCATACATCTCGCTTACATACATGATAAAGTGCATACAACGCTGTCTCATGTTAAAACATCACGCATATCATACATCATGACATTGCATACAACTTATGTTTTGCCTTTTCAGGGAAAAAGACAATCCCAAAGAAAGCTACCTTCAACTGTCATAAATTCCAGATTCGATTCCTGCATCCAGCCAGGGTATATCTGTTGACAACATTTCCAGACTCGATTCCTGTATCTAGCCAGGGCACGTCTGAAGAGTTTATGGATTCGATTCTTGTATCCAGCCAGGGCACATCTATCAACTACAACATTTCCAGACTCGATTCCTGTATCTAGCCAGGGCACGTCTGAAGAATTCGAAGATTCAATTCCTGTATCCAGCCAGGGCATATCTATCGACAACATTTCCAGACTCGACTCCTGTATCTAGCCAGGGCACGTCTGAAGAATTCGAAGATTCGATTCCTGTATCCAGCCAGGGCATATCTATCGACAACATTTCCAGACTCGATTCCTGTATCTAGCCAGGGCACGTCTGAAGAATTCGAAGATTCGATTCCTGTATCCAGCCAGGGCATATCTATCGACAACATTTCCAGACTTGATTCCTGTATCTAGCCAGGGCACGTCTGAAGAATTCGAAGATTCGATTCCTGTATCCAGCCAGGGCATATCTATCGACAACATTTATAGATTCGATACCTGTATCCAGCCAGGGCATATCTGCATAAGGAGATTAAAGATCAAACACCTGTAACAAGCCAGGAAAACATCTGCCTTTCTCAGATACATAAAGTTCTCGCTAAGGAATCTCTTGTGCGATCGAACACTTCCAAATGGCATCTGTAAGCCCATTCCCGACGAAGATCTGTCACATCTCCAGATGGCATCTGTAAGCCCATCTCCCTATCCACCACCTCTCCAAATGGCATCTATAAGTCCATTCCCGCCATCACATTGCTGGTACTCTACTAGGCGAGTGCAAATTTCAGGGCACTCTGGTGTCCAATCTTCTTTTACCTTCGAGTCGCGAAAGGCAAACTCGCCAATCTAACTCTTCAGGTTCAAGAAGATTGAACAGGGGCAACTGTTGTACCCCAAAATTTGCCCTCCCTTTCTTCAGGAAACCATCTTGGATTTTTCAAAGTTCCCCTGAAACAAATCCAAGTCCTGAGTTATCCTTTTGCCCAAGCAAGTCACTTACAAGAGCAAGATGATCTCACGAACTCCAGAAGCAACGCTTTTATCTTGAGAAAAAAATCAAATTCTAAGTACTTAGAATGTTTCTTTAAAATAAGTGTTTTTTAGAAAAAATCAGCGCTTCAGAACTTCTGGACCCATTCCAGATGAAGACGGTCAGAAGTTGCAAGCTTGGCTCAGCGTGGTCAGAAGTTGGCTCTTCAACAGCTACATCAGTTTAATCAGAAGTTGTAAACGTGGTTCAGAATGTAAGCCTCAAACAGAACATGCCCCTTCAGCAGTTACACAAACTCAGTCAGAATTTGCTAAAGGAATGCAAGAGAAGCAGGAAAGTCTGAAGGCTCCTTCAGAACAGGTTGAAATCAGAAGATGAAAGGTCAGAAGAATGGGTGTCACACTGATACAGAATCTCTAAGTCCAGATTGTCCAGAAGTAAATCCAAGGAACGTACCAGAAAACCAGGAGAATCTTCAGAGCTTACTAAGACAACAGGTAGCCAAGGCCAGAGCATGGTTTACGCTGCTGATTCAACGCTGGTTTCCATTACCAGAATGTTGGTATTGACAGGTCTTGTCACCATTTAATGCCCATTAATGCTTCCAACCACTCCTGAGCATTCACGTGTGGCTTGGAAAACGCTTTTGCACAGATTCTGGCATGGGTCTTCACGCCCGTCCCTTTCACATCCTAACACAAGATTGTCCACCAAATACAATGGTGGAACAAAATTGTTAAAAGGGTTAAAAACATAACAAAAAATCTTTGAGAACTTTAAAGTAGATCGCTCTTAAGTACTTGTCAACTTGCGAAACAAAAACACTTGCCTGTTTTTAAACCACACCTCACAACACTTTCAAAAACAAATGAAAACCTTTTCAAAAGACATACACCTTTGTATACATCCCAACATGGATCATTACAAAGGTTGCCACCACATTGGCCTCTTTTCAAAGCCTTTTCAAATCCACACACACAAAGCACCATTTCAAACAATTAAGAATAAAGGCAAGTTGGTCTAAGCAAGTAACTAAGAGCCCATGGATAACCATGGATAGAAAGGGTGCTAATACCTTCCCTTTCTATAATCTACTCCCCGAACCCAAGAAAAATCTCAAAGGTTTTTGCTGTGCTTTTTAAACCTTTCCTTAGGATAAAATAAAAAGTCGATGGCGACTCTTGCTCAACCGAAACATTTGCGAATAAAACGCAAAAACTCAAGTCAGTTCTCCCACCGTATCACAGTATGGAATTGATTTTCAATGTATGCAACAAAATTAGTGATGCTAAGTTTGGTTTGGTCCATAGATTTTAAGAAAATAACCCAAGTATATCTTGTAAAATCATCAACTAAGGTTAAAAAATATTTTTGTCCTGAAAGAGATATATTGGAGTAAGTACCCCATAAATCAGCATGTAATAATTGAAAAGGAGAAGTAGTATGTATATTACTAGTAGGAAAGGAAAGGCGTTTTTGTTTAGCATTATGACAAGAATCACATGGTGCCATAGTAGGATTACAAGAAATGAAAGGAAAAAATTTGGAAACAACTTTTAAACCTACATCAAAAAGGTGTCCTAACCTTGAATGTCAAAGTTCATATGAATTAGTATCAGTAGAAATACAAGTAGAATGGTGGATAGATGAATCAAGTATGTAAATGCCCTTTTGGAGATTAGCTAAACCAATCATTTTCTTGGATTGTTCTGTAGAATATGGTAGGTATTAGCAAAAAAGGATAGATGACAATCATGTTCATTAATAAGTTGGGTTACAGACACAAGATTGAAAGCAAATGTAGTAATTTAAAGGACATTGTGAATGATAATGGATTGGGAAAGGGCAATACTACCAGCTATACAAGCATTAATGTGTGTGCCATTAGGGAGTGTGACATGAATATGTTTAATGGAGTGGTGTGTGATAAAAGAAGCAAAATAATACATAATATGGTATGTGGCACCGGTATCAAGGATCCAAGGCACAAAGTTCTTACCAGCAACAGAAGTAGAGTTGGTGGTCATGGCAAGTGGTGTGTTGGAGATAGAGTTGGTGGAGGGAGTGGTTATTGATTGTTGAAGAAGCTCGATGATGTTGTTTTATTGCTCCTGTGTGAAACCAAACCCAATAGTTATAGAATTTCCAGCAGGATTATCAGAGACACTGTTGGCAAAGGGTTTGCCTTTGGTTTATTCTTGAAACCCGGTGGATAGCCATGTTTAACAAAATAGGTCTCAATGATGTGATTGGTGCGCCCAAAGTGGGTGCAAACACAATTAGGTTTAGATGAAGGGTTTTTGCCTTTATAATTAGAAATCTAATGCTTATTTCTGCCATTAAATTGAGTCGTATTGTCCTGTGATGAAGCAACAGACACAAGAGCATCATCTGGAGGTAAATCCAAAGAGGAAACAAGATTGAGTTCTCTTTCTTGTTGAATTACAAGGGAGAAGGCTCGATCAATATCGGGGAGAGCATGCATCATCATAATCTGTGATTTTGATGAAGAGAATTTCTCGTTGAGACCTTTCAAGAAGCGAATCACATAATCTTCTTGGTGGTATGTTTTGATGGATGCAATAGCACCACATGTATAAGGAATAATGCAAGAACACAATGCAAGAGGACGATAAGATTCAAGTTCGTCCCAAAAAAGCCTTTAATTGAGTGAAGTAATCAGAAACGGATAAAGTACCTTTCCTGAATTTGTATATATCATGTTGAATATCAAAGATACCAAAACCATCGCTTTGAGAGAATCATGTGCGAAGATTCATCCAAACACCAGGAGCGGTTGGAACCCAAAGAATAGATTTTGCAATCGATTCCAAGATGGAGCAAAAGAGTCAAGCAAGAACCACAGTGTTGCATCGTGTTCATGGTGCAAAAAGTGGGATTCGTATGCAAGGGTTTGGGAAGGGTTCCTTCAATGAAACAATGTTTGTTCTTAGAGATTAGAGCGGTTTCCATGGATCTTGACCATGTGTGGTAGTTCTTGGAATTAATAAGAGGAGAAACAAGAACAAGGGGTGTGTTTTAATTTTGATGAAGATAATAGGGATTAGCGGAATTTGTTGAGAAACCAGAGTAGTTGTCAATTACAACCATTGATGAAGATTGAGCAAGATGAAAAAGAGAGAAAGAGAGAAACAATAGCTACCAGAACATATTTGCTCTGATACCGTGTTGAGGTAAGGTGCAGAAGAAGAATAAAGCTCTGGAAGAATTTTTCATTATTGTAAAAATGTGATATTGTACATACTCTTACAAGAAGAAGAAAAAGTATTTATTTGAATACCTAAAAAGGAAAATACAGTTATATCCTTTAACAGTACAAACTAACTATAAAAGGAAATGGGCCTAAGAACTATTACAATAATGATAAGTCCGATCAGAAAACAACCAGAGGCCCAATACAGTTAACACATATCAAAGACATATCATTCTACACCTAATCTCAATTACTTGTTATACCCTCCCAGATGTGAGAAGCTTTGGATTTATACTAAACTAGAATAGGACCCACGCGATGCGCGGGTGGTACGAAATATTATATGGATGGTAAATAGAAGTTATTAAAATAAAATAAAATTATATTTATGGTAAATACTATTTATTATAAAAAATATATAATATAGATAATAATATAACCATAACAAAAGAAAATAGTCTAATTTTACTAGAAAAGTAATACATTTATGAATAATGAAATTGTAAATTGAGACATCAAATTAAATGTTAAAACATGAAAGAAGTCTTTAAAATTAGGATAAATTTGTGTGCTTTCTTGTAGATTTTTCCTTAGATGAGGATTTTTTGTTCCTTTGTTTTGCTTTAATGTATATTCGATTCTTTAATTTGTCTAGGAGAATTGACTCATCGTCAGAGAATAATATCTAAAGTTCATTGTTGATACTATTATTTTTTGAATTCCATTTCATATGTGTTTCATAATTTGATGATGTTATGATTAGATTTCCTTTAGCACTGTGACTTTTTGTTTTTATTTTCTTTTCTCTTCTTCTTCTTCTTCTTCTTGGTAATCTTCTTTATTTATAATCATTGGGGGTGATATAGACTTCTATATGTAATAAGTATATTGTTAGTATTCATAAAGTTATTAGTATATTTGCATGATTGTAGTACTGTAATACGGCGGGAGAACTGACTTTTACTGGTTTTGCATTTTATCGCAATGTCGCGGTTAGCAAGAGTCGCCACCGACTTTTCTTTTATCCAACAAAGGAAAGGGTGAAAAGAGCAGGAAAGACCTTTCGAGATTTTTTTTGATTAAGGGGGGTAGGTTATGGAAAGGGAAGGTGCTAGAACCCTTTCCATCCATATTTATCTATGGGCTCTTGGTTGCTAGCTGTTGTACCCTAAAATTTTCCCTCTCACTTATTAAGAATTTGCTCACAAGATCTCCTTGGGCTCAAGACTACACTAGGGTTGATCAGCTCAAGACATCTCCTTAAGCACTGATGACCAAAATTAGGGTTTGAGTTTGCACAAGTATTTTTGAACTTCCAATGCCCCATATGATTTTCATGGATCATTATGGACCCCCAAGGTTACTCATGTCAAGTTTCAAGCTTTGGATCATATTTTTGTTCAGTCAATTGAGCACTTGACCTAAAAATCAGTTGTATTGGGGAAAAGGTCAACTATGGCCAATTTACAGTAAAACTTCATAACTTTTGATCCACATCAACATTTTAAACTCATATGTATCATTTGATCAAGTTTGGACCATAATTCCTCAAGAAATTTGATCAAATCTCCAAAAGGGCAAAATGGTCAAAATTAGGGTTTTGACTGGGAAAGGGCAATTTCTGATTTTGGACCTAGCAAATGATCAATTGGTTTAAAGCATGATCTCAAGATTCCAATTGCATAATTTTGAACTAATGACATGGCTCAAAATATTGCTCAAGTTCAAAGGATTGACAGATGAATTTTCAATCAACTGATCAAAAGTCAATTGTATACTGAAAAGTTAAACTTTGACTTTTTGGTCAAATTCAAATGTCAAAGATCACAATTCATCAAAACATGTCAAAATATGAAACTTATTCATCAAGAAATACAAAATTCAAAATTCCATTTTGAAAAGTTAAAATTTCGTAACTTAGAAATTTTTCTAAGTGTTGGAAATTTCTTATCTTTTCATAACTTTGAGCAAAATTTTCACCATGATGCAAGCTGATTCAAAAGAAACTTCCCACATGAAAGTTGTAGATATCCATGAAATCTACAAATTTTCTTCACACAACTTCTTCCAAAAGTGTTTGGATCTCAAGTTATAATTTTAAGAATACATGGTCATGAAACAAAACACTTAGTGAAATTTTTGCCCTAATTTGATCAGGATTTTGACCTAACTTCATCGCACTTTTTCATATAGTTACTAGGGGGATTTTCAAAAGAATTTCAAAGATGGGTTGTATAGCACATTGCAAGCTTTCCAAAATGTCCAAGAATTCCTTGAGATCATTCTTGAGTAGGGAGAATCGAAGGGATGAAGTTAGGGTTTTATCACTTGAATTACAAGGCATTTTGTGATGAACAAAATTCAAATTCAAAGTTATGTTGCATAAACTCTACTTTGCGGGCCTCAAACTTGTTAGGAACTCCATAATTAATGGCTTGCACAGCTGTTAGAGTTCTCATTTCAAGCATTCAATGCAAGGCCATGCTTTAATCCATTTTTGGAAGAAAGTGTACATTGCCATTTTGATAAGGTGACTTTTTGCACAAAACTTATTCTTGAGCCTTGAACTTGCTCTCTTCTGATCATACAAGTCCTATAACTCATAAGAAACTTATTAGACACTTAAAATCACCCAGCCCATGCTTGTACCTCACATTGAAACTTGGTTTCCCACTTTTCTTCAAGATCAAGTAACCTAGCAATTAGCTGAAAACTTGTACTTCTGATTGTCCAAACCACTCCAATCCTTTTTCTTATAGATATACAAACCATTTCCCACAAAATAGATGAATTCTTGACCCATAAAAGGACCAAGAGCTCAGAATAACATCTCATACCTCCATTTCCACATAAACTAACCAAAAACTTGAAACTCTTAACTCCCTCGTGCGTTTTTAAGCCTTTTGGTTCCTAAAGCTTCTAAACATCATTTAGAACTGATCCCACACCCTGTTATAGAACTGTAACACCATTAACACCATCCTCCATTTTCAAAAAAAGAACTTTGCACTTGGACTTCTCCAGAACTCCTCAGGTACTTTCAGCTCAAGCTAAGCATTCCATTAGCTTCCTGGGAACTTGAGGAAACTAACCCAACCATTGGAACTCCTTGAAAGCTAATCAAACTTCAAACCCGATACCCTCTTGCAAGGTAAGTTTTCTAACTTTAGAACTTTTCATACAGGCGTCATCAATGATTTATTTGTGAATGAAACATGTAGATAGCATTGCCCTAAAGCTAACCATGTCCATAGTTTCCATTAATTTTTCCTGAGCTTAGAGAATTTTAAGATTGAATTTTATGAGATTTTTAGGGTTCAGAATAGGGCCATTAAAATTCATGTTTATCTTTGAGCTATAGTTTTAATGCTTTACATTTCTGAAACCGTGAGGAAATTTGCTACAAGTTTCATGTTTACATTTTTCATTTTTGTTGAGATTTGAACAAGTTACAGAGCTTCTGGCTAGGCGTAAGGTTGAAGATGAAGTTGGCCTCAGGAACGTGTTTGCCTTATGTATTTATTGTTTGATTTTATATAAACGGATGTATAGCCACTCCAACGGTAGAAGTGCGTGCCTGTAACCAAAGGGACCTGGGTTCGAGCCCCAGTGGTACCCTTTTGATTTTTTTCACATTTTTTCATACATTCTGACTTTTTTGGCAGCGCCTGGGCCTCCCTTGGGGTTTTGATTTTTTCTTACCTCTAACCCCCTTGCAGGCTGTTCACACCCTTGGCCCAGTTTTATTTTCTTTTCTTATTTTAATTTTATTTATTTTCTTAATATATTTTCTAATATTAAAAAATCATAAAAAATATAAAAATACTAGATTTATATTTGGACATAGTTTATTTATTTTTTCTCATAAAGACTATTTTATTTAATCAAAACTTTATTTATTTTACTAATTATCTCTGTAAATTTAATTAAAAAATAGGTTTTAGTTATTTTTCTTTTACACCATTTGAATATATTATTTTAATATTTAAAAAAACCAAAAATATTTTATAATACTATAATTTATTTTCAAGGGAAAAATACAAAAAAATACTTTTCTTAAACTTAATTTCCTTTTAATCAATTAATAGATTAAGGTTTTACTTAATTTTCTTTTCCTAGTAAAATTAGGTTTACTTTTATTATTTAAATTAATTATTTTTTCTTTAATTAATTAGGTTAAAACAAATTCCCTTTTCCTAAAAAATCCAAACAAAAATATCCATTTTTTTCACATTTACATTCTTGCATATTTATTCATCTTGTACATTATTTACTTCAATTTTTGTACCAATTCAATATGGTTGTAACAAATTAAATAGGTTTATTTTATTGAAATCCCTATTTACAATTTGTACACCCCCTCCCACAAGTATTGTAATAGCATAATAACTTTAAATTCCGCAAATTTATCGCTTTATATATAACATGCTAGTAATTAGGGTTTGTATGGAAAAACTAAAACCAATACTTAGAAAACCCCAATTCAAGACAAAATCAAACATGAAAATAATACACTTGCACACAAATACCCCTAGGATAAACCCACCTGGTTGCCTTTACAAAATGGTCATATTACGCATGTGAGGTATCTTAGCAAAAACAAGCAAATACAAGATCATAGTCCCTCGATGACGCTATCTAAGTTGCCTTTCAAATGATCTTAGTCCCTTAAAGAGAATGCTAAGATACCTTACAACATTTCTAATCATGGTTATACGATGATCCACGCCCGTCCCGTTTACATCCAAAGACAGGGTTACTTACCAAATCAATGGTAAGATAACAATGTCAAAAGAAAAGAAAAATGAACAAGAAAGACTTTTGAGTAGGTAGAATGCTCCTAATTACTTGCTCAATTTCAAAACAAAACATCCTTGCTATTTTCAAAAACAAACACTTTCAAAACCTCTCACAAACTTGAAAACATTTTCAAAAAGATCAAACACTTTGTATATATTCTTACAAACGAGAATCATTACAAAATTTGCCTAAACAATGGCCTCTTTACAAAATACTTTCAAAAACCACACAAAGCACAATTTCAAACAAAAAGCAAGTTGATATAGAAAGTAACTAAGAGACCATGGAAAACCATGTATGAAAAGGGTACTAATACCTTCCATTTTCATAATCTACCCCCCGAACTCAATAAATAATCCCAAAGGTCTTTCCTGTGCTTTTTCACCTTTCATTTTGGATAAAAGAAAAGTCGGTGGCGACTCTTGCTAATTGCAACATTTGCGATCAAACGCAAAACCTTCAAGTCAGTTCTCCCACCGTATCACACTATCTCACTTTGAAAATTCTTTTTTGTGTAAGTGTGTTTCAAAGATATTTTGAAAAGACGTCTTAGTGCGGAAAACTTTGTAATGTTTCTCGTTTCGGCGAGAACGTATACAAAGTGTTTTTTGTCTTTGAAAAACTTTAGAAAAGAGTTTGTGTATGTGTGAAAAAATTGTTTTTTAATTGTTTTTATGAGCAAGCAACTAGGAGCTATCTACCTACTCGAAAGATTTATTCTTTTCCTCTTTTCCTTTAGATAGTTCTATCCTACTATTAGTCAGTAGGTAGCCCTATCGTTGGATGTTTTGAGGGACATGCGAGGATCATATTACAGTCATGAAAACAACTCATAAGATACTTTAGTAATTACCCTAAGGTTTTAAGATCTTATACCGAGGCAACATCGAAAGGGTCATCGGGGGACTTATGATCTTTAAACCAAAGGGTCGCCACTAATATTTCTTATGTTCGAGAGTCGTGACTGTTTTATTCCGAAGGCAACAAGTGGAGGTACCTTAGAGGTGCGCGTGTGAGAGTGTGTTGTGTTTCACTTATGTTTATCTTTGAATGTTAGGTTTTCTAATGTTTGCTTTTAGTCTTTTCACACAAGTCTATTAGCATTTATCTAACAATTAATTGAATAAGTACAGAAAATAAAGTGCAGGAATTTTGAATCTACGCTATTACAAGGCTTCGGGATAAGGGAATTACAAACCAAAATGGGGAAAAGAAATGTAAAGTGTCCTAAGTTAAACTATTGAAATCCATATGCAATTACATAATATTGGTGAAAAATAATGCGGATAAATAAATGAATGCGCGGAGAAGAAAGAAATAAAAATGAAAGGATGAAGAAAAACACTAAGAAAAATTTCTAAGTGATAAAAGAAATATTTGTTTTTGTTTTTAATTTTTGTTTAGAAAAATAATTAAATTATGAGAACCTAATTATAATTAGTTAATTAATTAAAAAAAGGTGATTAAATGATTGATCAAAATTAATTTAATCAATAAAACTTGCTCAAAGTTGACTTCATGCATTTCTTGAAAATTATCCAACTTGTGAGACTCATAACTTGCTCAATTTTCATCTTTTGAAGTTGATCTTTGACTTTTTGGAAATCCCAAGATGTCCCCTTAAATATCTATGTTGATCATTTTTTCTTTTGAAGACATCATCTTGATGTAAGTTTCCTTGACAAAAAGTGTCTTTTGTTGACTTTTGAAAATGACCTATAATGTATGAGATCATATCTTCGAAATGAAGCATTTTTTGGACTTGAGAACAATAGAAAAGTTGTAGAGAATTTAATTTTCTTAAAAATGGGATTTGGTTGGGGAAAAGTTGATGAAGCATGTGAAAGTTATGCCTGGTCAAAGTTCAGTTGACTTCTCCTAAAGAAACCCTAATTTGACAAATCTTGACTTTTGATGATTTGAGGACTTTACTTGGGGAATCATGATAAACCCTTGATCAAATGATGAATATAACTTTAAAATGTTGATGTTGACCAAAAAATTTGAAGTTTGACTGTATGTTAACCATAGTTGACTTTTTGATCAATATAGTTGACTTTCAAGCATCTGAGCCATTGATTGAGCAAACATGCGATGTAGGGCTTGAAACTTGACATAAGCCTTGTTGAGGACCTATGAAGAAACACGGGAGCCACTTGATACTTTTGCAGACAAAAATTCCTTGAGAAACTCCAAACCCTAGTTGTAGGCTTTTGGTCTAGGAGGTGCATCTTGACTAGTCAACCCTTGGGTGCCTTGACCATTTGAAGAGCCTTGAAAGAATGATTTAAAGAAAAATGGGAGCGCAAATTTTAGGGTAAAACAACTTCCACTTTTCAATATTCTTAAACTTTAAGATTTAGATTGACATGTCCGCCATTCGTGACTTGAAGTAGAAGATGAATGAACACTTAAGTGTCCAGAAATTTGCACTCGCTTGTGCAAGATGGTAATGTTGTTGGTTGATTGTATCAGGAATGGGCTTCTAAGGTGCCATTTAGAGAGATGACTGAGAGTCATCAGAGATGGGCTTAAAGATGCCATCCAAAGTATATGTTAACTTTAAACTGGAAGAAGTATCAGAATAAACCTACAATTGGTTTGATCTGAGCCAGAAAATGTTCCTTTTGTCTTTAACTGGAAGAAGTATTAGAATAAATCTTTGGTCAATTTAATCTGAGCCAGAAAAAGGTCTCATGGAAGAAGTATCAGAATAAATCATTGGTAGATTTAATTTGAGTCCGAAAGAGGTCTGCTGGAAGAAGTATCAGAATAAATCTTTGGGTCAATTTAATATGAGCCAGCCACTATCTATGCTTATTTTTATCTAGAAGAAGTATAAGAATAAAACTTTGGTTGATTTAATCTGAGCCAGAAAATGTCTTCAACTGGGAGAAGTATCAGAATAGATCTACACCTGATCTAAGCTGAGCCAGAAGAATGTCTACTGGAAGAAGTATCAGAATGAACCTTTGGTTAATTTATTCTGAGCCAACGACTATCTACAACCTTCTTTAACTGGAAGAAGTATCAGAATAAATCTCTGGTTGATTTAATCTGAGCCAGGAGAGGTCTTTGTTGTCTTTAACTGGAAGAAGTATCAGAATAAACCTATAGTTGGTTTAATTTGAGCCAGAAAAAGGTCTACTGGAAGAAGTATCAGAATAAATCATTGGTCAATTTAATTTGAGCTAGAAGATATTTATACTCATTTTATCTAGAAGAAGTATCGAAATAAATCATTAGTCGATTTAATCTGAGCCAGAAAAAGGTCTACTGGAAGAAGTATCAGAATAAAACATTAGTCGATTTAATCTGAGCCAGGAGATATTTATGTTCATTTTATATGGAAGAAGTATCAGAATAAATCATTGGTGGATTTAATCTGAGCCAGAAAAAGGTCTGCTGGAAGCAATATAAGAATAAACCATTAGTCGATTTAATCTAAGCCAGCTACTATCTACGTCTGTCTTGAACTGGAAGAAGTATCAGAATAGATATTTGGTTGATTTAATCTGAACTAGAAGAGGTCTCTGTGTCTTTAACCGGAATAAGTATCAGAATAAATCATTGGTCGATTTAATCTGAGCCAGAAAAAGGTCTACTGGAAGAAGTATCTGAGTAAATCTTGGTCAATTTAATTTGAGCCAGCATATATTTATGCTTGTTTTTATCTGGAAGAAGTATCAGAATAAATCTTTGGTTGATTTAATCTGATCCAGAAAATGTCTTCAACTGGAAGAAGTATCAGAATAGATCTACAGTTGATCTTAGCCGAGCCAGAAGAATGTCCACTGGAATGAGTATCAGAATAAATCATTGGTCGATTTAATCCGAGCCAACGACTATCTACGTTCGTCTTCAGATGGAAGAAGTATCAGAATAAATCTTTGGTTAATTTAATCTGAGCTAGAAGAGGTCTCTGTGTCTTTAACTGGAAGAAGTATCAGAATAAATCATTGGTCGATTTAATCTGAGCCAGAAAAAAGTCTACTGGAAGAAGTATCCGTGTAAATCTTGGTCAATTTAATTTGAGCCAGAAGATATTTATGCTTGTTTTTATCTGGAAGAAGTATCAGAATAAATATTTAGTTGATTTAATTTGAGCCAGAAAATGTCTTCAACTGGAAGAAGTATCAGAATAGATCTACAATTGATCTTAGCTGAACCAGAAGAATGTCCACTGGAAGGAGTATCAGAATAAATTATTGGTCGATTTAATCTGAGCAAACGACTATCTAAGGCTGTCTTAAACTAGAAAAAGTATCAGAATAAATCTTTGGTTAATTTAATATGAGCTGGAAGAGGTCTCTGTGTCTTTAACTGGAAGAAGTATCAGAATAAGTCATTGGTCGATTTAATCTGAGCTAGAAAAAGGTCTACTGGAAGAAGTATCAGAGTAAATCTTGGTCAATTTAATCTGAGCCAACAAATATTTGTGCTTGTTTTTATCTGGAAGAAGTATCAGCATAAGTCTTTGGTTGATTTAATCTGAGCCAGAAAATGTCTTCAACTGGAAGAAGTATCAGAATAGATCTACACCTGATCTAAGCCGAGCCAGAAGAATGTCCACTGGAAGGATTATCAAAATAAATCATTGGTTGATTTAATCTGAGCCAGCGACTATCTACGACCGTCTTCAATTGGAAAAAGTATCAGAATAAATATTTGATTAATTTAATCTGAGTCAGAAGAGGTATCTATGTCTTTAACTGGAAGAAGTATTGGAATAAGTCATTGGTAGATTTAATCTGAGCCAGAAGATGCTTTATGCCCGACTTCGATTGGAAGAAGTATCAGAATAAATCTTTGGTCGATTTAATCTGGTCCAGAAGAGGTCTCTTTGTTCTTAAATAGAAGAAGTATCAGAATAAATCTTTGGTCGATTTAATCTGAGCCAGAAAAAGGTCCGCTAGAAGAAGTATCAAAATAAATCTTTGGTCAATTTAATCTGAGCCAGAGGATATTTATGTCTGACTTCGACTGGAAGAAGTATCAGAATAAATCTTTGATTGATTTAATCTGAGCCAGAATAGGTCTCTTTGTCTTTAACTGGAAGAAGTATCAGAATAAATCTTTGGTCGATTTAATCTGAGCCAGAGAAAGGTCCGCTGGAAGAAGTATTAGAATAAATCATTGGTCGATTTAATATGAGACAAAAGATGTTATCTTTGAGAAGATGGTCTGGCCATACCAGTAGTTGATGATGTTGGTATATTGATTAATCTTTTCCTGAAACGGTAAAGAGTTAGTTGTATGCAATGTCATGATGTATGAAATGCACTGCGGAACAATGTTCTCAAAATAAATGAGATTGTGTTGCATGTGCTTTGTATGCATATGCTATGACATTTGTAAATGATGTATGAATGCAATATGTGAGTGCATCAGTTGCTTTTTATAGTGTCGTTGAATTGGGGAAAATAAATCCCTGACTGCCTGTTGGAGATGAAGAATGTAATTCTTCACTATTTGTTGAAGTTAAATTCACCGGGGATTCCCGTTTTTTTTCCCGAGGGTATTCCACTTGAGATTTTGATTTCTACTTGAGGATAGAAGCTTTTTAAGAGAGTTGATAAATTGTCATGGTTTTTGAAACGGATTGATTACATGTACTCTGACTGGGGATGGAAGAACGAAAAATCCTGTGATGCGAGTATCTACTCTTCTGGAGGTGGTTATCTTGATTAATCCTGCTGGGGAGAAGAGTTCTGTTGGAAGATTTTACCAATTTGGAGAAATAAACTCTGCTGGGGGATGAAATTCTGTAGCTAGAGAAATAAACTCTACTGGGGATGAGGCTTTATAAACTTCTTGAGATTTTATGAAACTCTGTTGGGGAACATTGATTTCTTATCTCTGAGGGAACTTTGCTGGAGAGTGTTTACTCCTGCTTGGGGAAGAAGAGGTCAAAACTTTGGTTGTTTTTTGCTCTACTGGGGAGTTATAATTCCTTGTATACCCTGATTGGGGATAACATCGACGGATAACTTTCTGACTCTTTTAGGAGGATAGAGTTGACTGATATTTGATCCAATTTAGATTCAAATAGCAATTCTCTAGGGATAGTGATGACTTCACTAGGGAAGGGAAGTTTTGTCGGTGACTCATTGTCATCTGATTAATACACTCAAGCTGGAGAGATTGGTCCTCATTTGGGAGATAAATCCCGTTGGGGAAATAAACCTTATTGATGGAGGTATATCCCGCTGAGGGAATCTCTTTGTCGAGGAGAATACGCTCTACTGGAGAGAAGCAATCTGCAGGGGCTTTTACAGTTTTGAAAACTCAGCTGGGGAGAGGAATTCCCATGGACTAATGTTTGGGGTCCTATATGTTGGTGACATTACCGGGGAGAAGATCATAATCCTTTATCAGCCAGAGTGATCTGCCGGAGAAATTACGGGAAATGTATGAAGTTGTAAAGATTACCTTGTGGGGATAATCTCATGGCAGTGGCTCTGTGGGGATTCGTGGAGACTTGAACATATCTCAACTTCTAAAGCCTTTGGTGATTGTTGATCAGGGCGACAATTCTTCTAATGATAGACAAGTGATGAGATGACGTGACATAGTCGTACGCTTTAATCCCTAACTTTTGCCTGGACTGTCCTTTCAGATTTTCAATCCACCAGGATACCCTTTTTTTGCCCAAGCCGCCCTTTCAGGTTTTCGACATGCCGGTGTACAATTTTATTTATATATCCCTAATTTTTTCCCGAACTCTTTTGGTTCGCCGGGATGCCCTTATTTTTGCCTAGGCCAGTCAACCTAGCGGGTCTTTTTTTATGCGTAGTATTTTCGGGGATGTCCGTGTTCACAGGGTACGAAGAATTATCACTGTCCATAGTAGTAAGTGTTGTAGCACTACCAGACAAAGTTTTGCTCAATTGTACGTGATCCTTTGCTGGAATTCATGTCCAATGCCCTAAGCGATTCGGATGGAGGTCTGCCCCTGGCTATTCGACACTTTTGAGAGATTCCTTGAATCTTGACTTAACTGCCCCAGATCAGTTAGACATCATGTCATGCCCCTTGATTATGAAAGGCCTGTTACTGGAAATGTCTATCCATCTGAGGTGATTCTGTTCATTGAGAGAATTTCCGTTCATTGAATACCCTTTGTACGAATTTCTCTATTGTCTAACAATTAGTCATATGCAAACAATGACATTTAAAAAATGCAAAGTTTATGTCTGTCTTGAAGTTTAAAAAAATGAATTTTTAGTAAACAAACATAATTTTGTAAGAATATGAATTCAACTCAGGATTTATAGTAAATCTTACAGGAGTCAGGATACCTTTTGTAACAATATGCTTTCTAATTAACCCATGCTTCAGCTAGGACTTTTAAGGGTTGTAGCGTGGTCTAGTTCACGGTTTAAGAAACAAAGGCTAAAGGTTCGAAATTTATTTGTATCCAACTCGTTCTTCGTGATGTTCTTCAGTCATATACTCAGTTAATTGTATGTTTAAATCCTAATTGAGTCTGGAATCGTTGCCCTGATATTCCGGTGATGCTTCGGATAATGAAAGTTTATTTTGAGGAGGCACTCATTTTTTTGTAATATTTTATTTTTGTTGAGGATTTGTAGTGACCTCTTTTTTTTATATTTTACTATCCCTACCTTTTGACTGAACTGTTTCTTTTCTGATTAGAGTCAGCGGAATGCCCCAGTTTTTTTCTTAAGTATACTTCATATGTTTCGACTTAGTGGGCTTTTCTTTTGAGAGATAATGACTGCTTGCTTTAACGATTATGCAGAATCATTACCATATTTTGTTTTGGAATAATACCTCTGACACTACTTGTCGTGTACGAGGGGAAAGCTTGCGATTGAATGCACCATTGAATTAACCGAGAAACTACCCTGCCTCAGGTTATGATTAAGGGTTTCAATTTACGTGAAAAAGAAAACTTCTACTTCTTAGGCTCAAAGGGGTTGACTAGGGATTATCTTCCTTATAACTCCACTGTTTAGGATTTGAAACAACGCCCGTACATCGTCAACAAGGTCTGTTCAAAAGCATACTGTAGAGATTATGGTATATTTTTCGTCATCCTCCTTCTAAAGGCTTACAACTTTTAATCGAGAGTCGAATATCACAAAAAGGAAGTAAAAGCATAGTTTCAGTATAGTGAAAATGAATGGATTAATTTAAGACAAACATATGCAATGCATTAATGGAATAACAAAGTTTGACATGAAATAAGTGTTCGAACAATCAAAAGAAATTACAATTTGAAAATTATAATGAACAAAAATCCTCTTAGTCTGAACTTGTCACTTCAGATGGTGTGCCTTTAAGGGATGGCAGAAAAATTCAGTTAGACCACCTTGTGTGAACTCCATCACCCCTTCGTCGATCAAGTATTGAATCTTATTTCTCAATATCCAACAGCTATTAGTGCCATGTCCAGGACTGTTGGAGTGGTACGCACACCTTGAATTTGGATTATACATTGGAGAGGCGGTGTTGGGATTCTGAGGAGGATCCTTCAATGTAACCAGCTTGGCCTCTAACACGTGTTGCAATGTTTGAGCCAATGACACATTGATTTCGGCAAAACGTCTTTTGTATGTATTCTGCTTACGCTGATTACCCCATTGTTGTTGTTGCACTGGCACTGGATTAGAGATCCGTACTTCCCTCATAGATTGGTTAAGATCACTCATATTAAGATCCTTCTGGTCTTACACAGTACTGGACTCCTTCTTTCCATTGTATGATCTCTTATGAGTACTTGAAGATGCAGTCCCCTGAATTTTACCGTTCCTGAGTTTAGTTTAAACATGTTCCCGGGTGAACATGTCACCCGATTCCCTGTCAGCCAAGAGAGATTGATCGTTGATTAGGCCCCAAATTCTAGCAGTTTGCCCCAGATGGTCGTATCTGTCTTGACAAAGTTCGTTGATGAGGATTCTTAACTCTTCTTGTCCCCGAGCTAAATTTTGGATAAGAGCCATCTAACCACTCATCTGGATTCTCATCCTTTCCATCTCAGCTTGCAGTTGTTCCACCTGGTCATCTTGGTTATCTTCAGGATTTTTCTTGGTCATGTTCCCAGCGAGGACTGCTTTCAATTCTTCTTTCCCCTTGGATAAATTCAGGAACATTTCCTTGAACTGAGCATCTTGAGTTTGGAGATCTCTATCGTTCTGTTCGAGATCCATCTTCCTTGCTGAAATAAACAACGAGAAAATGAGAAACCTGTCTTGAGAATACATGTTATGTAATGACATGCATGCAATGTTTTCAAGGATCTTGTGGGGTAAACACAAGAAAATGTTTGAATTTTGATTGCATCTTTGATTGAATAACTTCTTATAATTGAATTTACTTCTATAAGAATCAAGCTCGCCATGTCGAGTGGGTCATAGCCTCTGACTCATGTTATCGTACTTTGGTCTTTTGACGGCATTGGCTAGAGGAAATTAAATCCCCTTTCCCCTTGCTAGACGTTTGGTTCATCATAACCTACATCACAGGCCCTAGAGATCCTTGAAATTGTTAACGAAATGCTATGGCATGATATCATGATGTGTATGCTATGCACCAAGAAAAAGTGTAAGGTAATGAAGACAAGTGAGTCTTACAAGAAGTCCAGGTTATTGGATAATGACTACAAACAAATACTGCAAGGAAATCACATCGTTAGATAATGAATACAAATAAAACCCTGCAAGGAGTTCAAGTTGTTAGATAACGAAAGCAAACAAGTCACACAAGTAGCCTTAGGTTCAGGCTTGCATAGAATTTGTAGGTAAGTAACCTCTTAAAGTTTTAGTTGGCTCAACCTATCCTAAAAGAAGTAACTGGGTTCTAAAGAATCTCAATATCACCGTTCTTTCTTCATTGGGCATTGCTTCAGCTCAAGAGATCTTTTCTCGTGGCCGAAAAATCCCGAAAGTTTGATCTCAATTAGTGTAGTATCGAGTATCAACCAATCCTCAGTTTTATACCGAATCCGGCTATCTCACTACTTTCTAATGGCCAAGTTTGTTCAACTAAGGTTCTAAGGTCAGTTAGTGCTTTATGACACTAACAGTGACCCCGTGTTCTCCTTGATTCAACACAAAGGATACCAGTACCAACAAATGTGTCACACTAATGCAGTCATCGCTTCAACCATATCGGTATATGCCGTACAGTCTCCACGATCTATTACTGCTTACCTAAAAGTGCCCCAGATCCGGGTGTAGGATCTTTTAAAAATATTCCAAACATAAACTCAAAATGTAAAGCAAGTAAGTCAAACAGATTAAGCATTTTAAATATGATCTAGATCTATGGTAACCCCACTTTTAGTGTCAATATCCCCAGCAGAGTCGCCAGTTCTATAATACGGTGGGAGAACTGACTTTTACTGGTTTTGCATTTTATCGCAATGCTGCGGTTAGTAAGAGTCGCCACCGACTTTTCTTTTATCCAACAAAGGAAAGGGTGAAAAGAACACGAAAGACCTTTCGAGATTTTTTCTGAGTAAGGGGGGTAGGTTATGGAAAGGGAAGGTGTTAGCACCCATTCCATCGATAATTATCTACGGGTTCTTAGTTGCTAGCTCACTTTGAAAATTATTTTTTGTGTAAGTGTGTTTTGAAGATATTTTTAAAATACACCTTAGTGCGGCGAACTTTGTAATGTTTCTTGTTTCGGCGAGAACGTATACAAAGTGTTTTTGTCTTTGAAAATATTTAGAAAAGAGTTTGTGCATGTGTGAAAAAATTGTTTTTTGATTGTTTTTATGAGCAAACAACTAGGAGCTATCTACCTACTCGAAAGAATTTTTATTTTCCTCTTTTCCTTTAGATAGTGCTATCCTACTATTAGTCAGTAGGTAGCCCTATCGTTGGATGTTCTGAGGGACATACGAGGGTCATCGTACAGTCACAAAAGTAACTCATAAGATACTTTAGTAATTACCCTAAGATTTTAAGATCATATACCGAAGCAACATTGAAAGGGTCATCGAGGGACTTATGATCTTTAAACCAAAAGGTCGCCATTAAAATTTCTTACGTTCGAGAGTCGTGACTGTTTTATTCTGAAAGCAACAAGTGGAGGTACCTTCGAGAGTCGAGAGTGTGTTGTGTTTCAGTTATGTTTATCTTTGAATGTTAGGTTTTCTAACGTTTTCTTTTAGTCTTTTCATACAAGCCTATTAGCATTCATCTAACAGTTAATTGAATAAGTACAGAAAATAAAGTGCGGGAATTTTGAATCTACGTTATTACAAGGCTTCAGGATGGGGGAATTACAAACCAAAACGGGGAAAAGAAATGTAAAGGGTCCTAAGTTAAACTATTACAATCCATATGCAATACATAATATTGGTGAAAAATAATGCGGATAAATAAATGAACGTGCGGAGGAGAAAGAAATAAAAATGAAAGGATGAAGAAAATCCCTAAGAAAATTTCTAAGTGATAAAATAAATATTTGTTTTTGTTTTTAATTTTTGTTTAGAAAAATAATTAAATTATAAGAACCTAATTCTAATTAGTTAATTAATTAAAAAGGTGATTAAATGATTGATCAAAATTAATTTAATTAATAAAAACTTAAATCTACTATTTTTTTTTATTTTGTGGTTTTGTGATTTTTTATGTTCGTTAAAAAAGGTTTAAAGAAAATTAAATAAATAAACAACAAAAAAAGAAAAAAAATAAATGGGCCAGGAGGCACTGCAAAGAGTAATTAGAGGATGTCAAATAGAAAAAAATTCCCAGGCCCATTAGCAATAGGGACCAGGCGCCTGAAGATCCAGTGAGGGACGCTTCTCGGGGTTCATCATAGGGAAGCGCCTTTGAGGCTTTGGATCTAGCCTGATGAAGTATGGTGGTTAGGAACTGGAGGTGCATGATGCACATATTTGGTCCCACTCATACCTGGTCTATAGATTCATATAAACTCAAACAAATGTTAGCATACCATGAAATATGATTAAAGTAAGAGATTTGAAATTTTAAACTTTACCAAACCGGTGTTATCAAATGGGGGTGTTATAAGCTTGTGATGGACTGATCTTGGGCCTTGTAAAAAATCCTAGGGACTTCAAGAGGATGGCTCGAGGCTTGGTTTCAATCGAGAGAGGCTGGAAGTTTGAGATATGACTTGCACCAATTCTTTGATTTTTTTGGAGAGTTTTTAGAGAACTTTTGGAGAGCTTTTGCATGTAGAATTTAGTGCCCTTTTTTCTTGAAATGTTATGTATTTATAGAGTTAGGAGAAAAGTAATTATGGCAAGAAACAAAGCTTTCAAGGCCATGAGACAAAAATCCAACATATTGAAAGTTTGCTATATTTGGATGATTCTTGTCATTATTGATGCTGCATGAACCTGAACAGTTTTTTGTTGGTCTTTGCACGAAATATTGGGCTCCATGATGGGTCAAGTCAATCCCAAATGCGCTAACCCATTATTTCTTGTATTTTTATCTAATTTATTTGATTTAATTCATATTTAAATGAATAAAAATTCAAATAAATAAAAATAAAAATCACAATAGTGCATGGTTAGGTTTAGAGGTCCTTGGGTATATCATAAACATGTTTGTACCCTAAAAGTTAGGTTCATTAACCTAAAAATGCAATTTTGCTCAAAGTTGACTTCATGTATTTCTTGAAAATTGCCCAACTTGTACACCTCATAACTTGCTCAATTTTTATCTTTTGAAGTTTATCTTAGACTTTTTGGAAATCCCAAGATGCCCCCTTAAATCTATATGTTGGTCATATTTTCTTTTGAAGACATCATTTTGATGTAAGTTTCCTTGACAAAAAGTGTCTTTTGTTGATTTTTGAAAATGACCTATAATGTATGAGATCATATCTTCTAAATGAAGCATTTTTTGGACTTGAGAATAATATCAAAGTTATAGATAATTGAATTTTGTTCAAAATAGGCTTTGGTTGGGGAAAATTTGATGAAGCATGTGAAAGTTATTCCTGGTCAAAGTTCAATTGACTTCTCCTAAGGAAACCCTAATTTGACAAATCTTGACTTTTGATGATCTGAGGACTTTCCTTGGGGAATCATGATCAACCCTTGATCAAATGATGAATATCACTTTAAAATGTTGATGTTGACCAAAAATCTTGAAGTTTGACTGTATGTTGACCATAGTTGACTTTTTTATAATATAGTTGATTTTCAAGCATCCGAGTCATTGACTGAGCAAACTTGTGATGTAGGACTTGAAACTTGACATAAGCCTTGTTGAGGAGTTATGAAGAAACATGGGAGCCACTTGAGACTTTTTCATACCAAATTTCCTTGAGAAACTCTAAACCCTGGTTGTAGGCTTTTGGTCTAGGAGGTGCATCTTGACTAGTCAACCCTTGGGTGTCTTGACCATTTGAAGAGACTTGAAAGAATGCTTTAAAGAAAAATGGGAGAGAAAATATTGGGGTACAACAATTACAAATTAAATTATTTTTAATAGGTGTTTTCAGAATTGATTCTTGTAGAATAATGGTTGATACAAATGTTCGTGATATTGTGTAGATTTGTGATCCTTCTTTTATGTTTTTTTTTCAGAAAATTTTATTTAAAAAATAAGTGTACGATGACAATGGTTTTGTAGTATTGATGGTGTAGATGTATTAGCTTTTTGTTGCAAGATCATTTGAGTTGTTGTATTAAATAGCTTTTTTGCTTCTTGATCGAACAATGCCACATTTGCTTTAGCCTTTTCATCTGACACTTTCGGCATTATCTTAAATTTGTGATTACATGTTTTTTATATTATTTTAATAATAATATTTTAGATAAGATGATTTATGATTGCAGATGTCTAACCTTGGTTTTGGATACTTGGAAGGTGTTTTACATGAAGGATATTTCAATTCATGACCTTTTTGTTTAAGTTTCTTTAGACATTTTTCACATATAATGTAATGTCGTCCAAATCTATCATCAAATTCATTTATAGTTGCTTAAATTGTGAAGAGAATCTTCTATAATTAAGAGTTAGAAAAATCGGTAAGTAAAATAACTTTCGAATTGTATTTACAAAAGAGTTTTCAAATAAAATATATAGTGTACCTGAGTATCTGACTTCCATGTCATTGCCATTATATTTTGAATTGTAGTTCTATTTTGAGTTATTCTCTTTTGAGGTGACATATCTTAAAACTCAGTGATTGGAATCTTCTTTATTTCTAGTTGATCATTCGATTGACTATATAGTTTATACAAAATAAAAAGAGATAGTGAAAGACAAAGTTCAAAATTTAGTTATCTAAAAATGATAATTCATAAAGGTTAGTAAACATATAAAGTATATTCGATGGGTACATTACTTATTTCGGCGTTGGAATTTTGGAATTTCTAGATTGATGTAAATTTGAGTAGTATTCATCTGCAGAATAAGAATTTAAATTTATTTGTGAAAATTTTATGAAAATGATAATTTTTTATGAGTAAATAGAATATTTATAACGTATAAATATATAGTTACCTCTTAACATATTCACAGTTGTAGAGGTGATTGCAACAATTGTAGTTTTTTCTAGTTGATTTGTCGTCAAACTTTAAAATTGAATAGCTATTTTTATCTGCAACATGACCTTAACAATTTCATTCTATGAATAAATTATGTTAAGAATTATTAGATTAATTTTAATTTAATAAACTTAATTTATATGTGAATATATGAATGAGCAAATATGTGTAGTTGAAATCTTACTTTTGTAGTGAAGTCTGAGAATTTTTTTGTAGGTTTTTCTTGTACGTAAACATGTTGTTCATGTCCAAGAGCATAAAAGACTCCAATTATATCTGGAAAAAAACATTAATAGAGTTATATAATATAATTTATATTGTTGTAGGGTAAATTGTGTATAACACTGCCTGATAGAATATTATTGTCTCCAACTCTTTATGAAATTATTGAAGGTAACAGATTCAAAAAAATAGCATGGAATTGTGTAGTCTAAGTCTTGAATTTTTGTTACATCAATCATTTGCAAAAACTATGCCTTTTTAAAGTCTGTGACTGATTTATATGTTTCATTTGGCGAAACTATTTTTAAATTTTTATGGTATATAACTTCTCTTCTTGGATCAATTCTCTAAATTGTGGTATAAAGTCTTTGTTTATCGTTGCATATAAAGGAATTTCCTAAAAAAATATATAGAAATAAAATATTAAAATTATGAATTTGTATTAAAAAATAATAATGTTAAACATTTAGAATATAAATAGTATATTTTGTGATCAAATACAATATTATAAATAAATAGTTATTACCTTCTCATTTAACAAAATCATTTCTATGAATTTTTGTTCTTCATCGTTTTGCATATTATAAACGTTCCACAATCCAACCACTATGACTTGAAGTAACAAATCTTTAAGATTGGTGTTAAGATTTAAGATTAAACTTTCCATTACTTCTTATAGTATGAATATAAAACGAATATAATTGTTTGATATAATGTGTTATTAATAAAGTTAAGAGGTTGTTGTTTATATAGGAGAATGTATTTGTATCACTTTTTCTATGCCTATAGTATATGTCTTTTTCAATGTCATGTTTTCAAACGGCCAAATGAATGTAATTGTAATAATAATAATAATAATAAATAAATATTATATGTAACAGTTAAGAGCTGAAATATGTAATTGAATTTTAATTAATTTTTAATTATAAAAATTGAAATAATGAATAATTAAATATGTAATTAACTCAAGTCCATCAATTCAGTCGTTATCTTTCATGATTTAAAAAGTAGTTTATTTTAATTATTGTTACTATATATATCATGTGTTATATTTTAAAAAAATGGTATAAATATTTATAATAATAATAATAATAATAATAATAATAATAATAATAATAATAATAATAATAATTATTATTATTATTATTATTATTATTATTATTATTATTATTATTACTATTATTATTATTATTATTATTATTATTATTATTATTATTATTATTATTATTATTATTATAATTTACATCTTTATTAAAGTATTTATAAAAAAACATAGTTTATTTTTGTAATATTTTAATATGTCCTATTAATATTTGGGATTAAATTTTATATGTATTATTTATTTTAAGGTCCGAGTGAAATAAAATATCATTTTTATTATTCATATATATTTTTCAATTTTTAAGTAATAATGTTAATAATAAAAAATTAAAATATTTACTATTTTTGTTATTGAATTTTATTGGAAAAACGTTTAATATAGTTTATTGTAAATTTATTATAAACATTCGATTTCTTTTATTAGTATCACAAATAAATATTATTTTTTACTGAGACTAAATTAATTTTTTTAATAATATTGATTATAAATATTTTTTATAGTAATAATTGTTTATAAAAGGACTAAAAGATATTTAGAGTTTCTAAAAAATTTATTAATCTTAATTTAAAATTAGAAGGGGGTGTCAATATCTTTTTAACAAACCTCAAGAAAGATGAGTGTAATTTTTTCAATAACTAATGTTAACACAATGAATAATTAATTGGATTCCAATAACATTAAAATTTATAATTAATAATCATTATACATGATTGACTTATATATTATTATTATTATAATATTCATAACAATTTTTTAAAATATAACACATTTTCTAATATAAAAGAGATCATTTTCTACATTATTTTTTTATTTATAATTAATTATAATTGTTATTTTTATAATCAAAATAATATTATTCATATTGTTATTAAATAAAAAATACTAAATATAGATATTAAATAACTAATTAAATTATAGATATTAAACCAGAGGCATGGGAAATTTGTATAATATATTATACAAATTTAAGTTATTTAATATCATTATATTATACAAATTTCCCATGCCTCTAGTTTAATATCTATAATTTAATTAGTTATTTAATATCTATATTTAGTATTTTTTATTTAATAACAATATGAATAATATTATTTTGATTATAAAAATAACAATTATAATTAATTATAAATAAAAAAATAATGTAGAAAATGATCTCTTTTATATTAAAAAATGTGTTATATTTTAAAAAATTGTTATGAATATTATAATAATAATAATATATAAGTCAATCATGTATAATGATTATTAATTATAAATTTTAATGTTATTGAAATCCAATTAATTATTCATTGTGTTAACATTAGTTATTGAAAAAATTACACTCATCTTTCTTGAGGTTTGTTAAAAAGATATTGACACCCCCTTCTAATTTTAAATTAAGATTAATAAATTTTTTAGAAACTCTAAATATCTCAAACTTCGCTTTTAGTCCTTTAAATTTTTTTTTAAAGAATGGTCTTCCTAAAAATTTAAAATTTAAGTTTTGGTCCCAATCGTAGCTAAAATAATCTCTAATTTCGTCGTTAAATTAAAAATCGTCGCTAAAAATCATCGCTAAAATCGTCGTTAAATTGTAAAAATCGTCACTAAATTGCAGGAGACCAAAATTTAAAATTTAAATTTTTAGAAAGATCATTATTTGAAGGAAAATTTTAAAGGGACTAAAAACAAAGTTTTAGATATTAAGTGGAATCAAAAAGTTCATTAACTCATTAAATTATGCACCGATGTTCCCTAAGCATACATATACCAACGAAAAATTGTAGTAACATATCAAAAATCGTATGTAAATATCATTTATACCTACGTTGTTTGACGGTCACTAAAAATTATAGGGATGTCAATATCATTTTAATAGACCTCGAGAGAAGTCAATACATGTTTAAAAATTAGAGGAGATATTAGTGTCATTTTAACGGACCTTAAGAGAGATGAGTGTATCTTCCCCTTAATTATTCAACGTATAAAACGTCTCTCTATTCATTAGTTTTCTTTCATGATCTAAAATATAGTTTATTTTATTTATTGTCATTATTTCATGAGTTTTATTTTCTTTAAATGAAATTAATGTTAATAATAACAATAATACACATATTTAAAGTATTTATAATAAGAAAATATTTTATTTTTTAAACATTTTTTCATGTGATATTAATATATAGGAAACATTATTATATGTATGAATTTTTTATTGTTCTAAAATAAAATAATATAATTATTATTCATATGCCTTTTTCAATTTTCAATAATAATATTAATAATACAAAATTTAAGTTTATTATTTAATTTAATAAAAGTAAATTTGATTATTAAAAATAATAAATATAATTAATTATTAACATGAATAAAATGATGTGCAAAATGATCTATGTGCAAAATGATCTCTTTTATTTATTTTCATATTGATTATTTACTATGTTATATTAAATATATATACATATATATGAATATTTATAATAATATTCAAATAAATTATATTAAAATGTAAGAAATTTTATTTTTCTATAATATTGTTAATACAAATTATATAAATTATAATTTACCATAACAACTGAAAATTATGACTGAATGATTTTATAAATCCTTAAAAGTGAGTTCTTATTTTTAATTAATATATTATGATTAAATATTTATTATTTTAATATATAACATTAGTTATGGGAAGAGTCAAAGGATGTGAGGAGAGGTGTTGGCAAATAGATGGTTTTGATTGGTGGTTTAGTAGAAATCATGTGAAATTTTATTTTCCTATAATATTGATAATACAAATTAAATAAATTATAATTCATCATAATAACTGAAAATTATGACTGAATGACTTTATAAACACTTAAAAGTGAGTTCTTATTTTTAGTTAATATATTATGATTAAATATTTATTATTTTAATATATAATATTAGTTGTGGGAAGAGTCAAAAGATGTGAGGAGGGGTGTTGGCGAATATATGGGTTTTGACCGGTAGTTTAGTAGAAATTGTACACATAAGCAAATAGAATGATGTGGATTACTCACTCACTTCCTTTACAATTGTCATTTTTAAACTTTTTCGACAAATCAAGAAAGGTAATGATAGTTGTTACTTTTTAAACAATAAGTTCCAAAAGAATAAATGAGATTTTATAGCATTAGAAGTAGATCCCCAAATGAAATTTATGCAATGTCGTATTACATTATCGCAAATGGATAAATGTAAGATTATAGATGGCATGGCATAATTTAGAAGTCCCATAATAAAACTTTGAGCGAGAGTAATGTGACTAGCCATAGAAAGAGAGTAGTTAGCCTTCTAACATGATAGTTTATTCTCAACATAATCAGAATAAAAACATAAAAAATCTTTCTTTTACAACCATATATGAATGTCACACCCAAGTATTTTCAAGATTAAATGTGGTTTCAATATTCAAATAATGCTAATAGAATATACAATACACTGTGAGGTTTTTTTAAAAAAAGGAAATATTTGATTTAGGGAGGCTAACTTGTTGTCTAGGTTGTGAGCAAAAATGATCTATAATATCCTTTAATCATATAATTTTACCATTAAATACTTTAGCTACTAAAATAATATCATTATCAAACATCATATGCGACACATGAGGTCCACTACAACCAAACTTGATAGGCTTCCATGCATTATCCATAACAACATGAAACATGCATGGTTGAGTATTTCCATTTCAAGCACAAACAAATAAGGAGACACGAGGTCTCATTTTTGGAGACCATGCGTGAAAAATATTGAGAGGGTCCACCATCTCAATTAATGTTCATTATAAAAGAAGAAATGCAAGTCATAATAAAATTTACTTTTCGAGGCCGGAGAGACGTAAAACTAAAATATTCTTTTATAAAATTATACTGCAATTTATCACAATTTTTGTTAGAGATGACATTTGAGACAATATTGTATATCACTTTACAAATAGCTATTGTCAAAAGTCAAAGGCTCAGCGCCTTTGATAATAAGAGTTAATCAGTGTTGTAACAATTGTAATAAAGATTACAATTGTGTTGTTTATGAGGATATGGACCACAAGGAAATAAATAGGACGAGAACATTCCTCTGCATCAAGGTGAAGATAGATCTTCATAAACCTCTGAATAGAGGAACAGTCATCAAATACCAAGACATACAGTTGAGAGTCTTTTTCAAGTACGAGAGACTCCCCACTTTTTGTTTTGCATGCGGAAGAATTAGCCACCAACTGAAGGATTGCGAGGAACTGGGGGGAAATGGGCTAGAAGATTTTAAAGATATTGAAGAGAGCGAACTTTCATTTGGACTTTGGCTAAAAGCTTCCCCTCTCCCGAAAAGCAATGAGGAACCCATAAAGGATCATAGTTCGGGAAGTTTTAGTAGGAACTTGTTTGAATCACCTTCTCAAAGTGGAGGAAGTGGTTCTGGGAGGACTATTAGTGTGAGAAAAGGCAATCAACAACATCAGGGGCCTAATGGTGAAGATGAACTGAAGGGATAAAGCAACGAAAACACGACCTTAAACCAGAGGTTAGTTGAGCTGGAGAGTTTGGCAGAGTCCCTAGGTGCAATGGCGATTTCAAAAAATGATAAATCTGTTTCAACGATGGTCAAAACCAAGGGCAAGAAAGGCCCCCCGAAGTGGAAGAGGCACAAGGAAGGTCCAGCAGGTGATACATATGCCAAGAAACTCGAATTGGAACTGGGTGAATGTTAGTTGGTTGATGTCATGATAATTGTGGGATCTCCGGAGGATGCCAGGAGTGGTGGGAAGAAGTGAATACAAGTAGAAAGGGACAGTGGAAGCAACTCTCAAAAGCTACCAGAGGTGGTGTTGGACGACCAGCACCACCTAGCCCAATGAATCTTATAAGTTAGAATTATAGGGGGTTAGGGAAACGTTGTACAGTTTGAGCCTTGTCAAGGCTCACCAAACTTGAAAATCCCGCAGTTATTTTTCTTATGGAGTCTAGACTCAAGGATGTGGAGATGGAAAATATCATATTGAAGTATAGTTTCAGTCAGTGTTTAGGCATTAGCTGTATGGGGGGAGAAAGAGAAATGACATGAGGTTTGGCATTGCTTTGCTCTGATTATGTGCAAATTGATATAATATCCTACTCTTGCAACCATATTTGCGCCAACTTACATGATGATATCAGTGGAGAATTCTTAGTTATTTCAGCTATTTATGGTTTCCCGGATAAAAGGAGAAAGAAGAATGTGTGGGATCTCATCAGAAGCTTACAACCAGTGGAAGGTATGTGGTTTTTTTTTTTTTATATCAACGATGTTCTTAGTAATGCAGAAAATATTGGGGGAAACACTCGTACTTGCTCTCAGCTAGAGTGGGGAAGACAAACGGTTAAGGATTGTGAGTTGATTGATGTGGGCTTTGAGGGATACCCGTTCACTTGGAACAACGGTAGAGAGAACTCTGATAATATTCAATGCATATTGGATAGAGGGTGGGGAAACCCAGCTTTCATCAATAGGTTTTCGCCAGTCCAAATCCGCCGTCTCCCCAAGCGTACCTCGAATCATGCAGTCTTGGCTATTGAGTTGGAGGTTGTGAGTAATTACCAGAAGAAAAAGAAGAATTATTTGTTTAGATTTGAGGAAGTGTGGACTTAGGATGAGAGGTGTGAGGAAGTTGTTAGAAGGATGTGGCACAGACCCTGCGCTAGTTTGGTGGATAAAGTTCAGAATCTCATCTCCCTGGGGACTCTGTTGGGTAAGTATCGAAGTGACAAACTCAGGAAGGAAATTCTCAAGGTTGAATCTAATATCAATAATCTGGATTTGGGGGACCCTTCCCCTGAGGAGCTTGCAAAAAAGCAGGAACCTCAATAAGTGTCTTGATGATCTCTTGGCCAAGGAAGAAGTCATTTGGCGTCAGCGCAACAGAGCCTTGTGGTTACACAAACGAGATAAGGATACATCGTTCTTTCATGGAAAAGCATCCCAACAAAAGAAAACAAATTCCATTGTGAGAATCAAGGATGCTAGTATGATTTGGTGTAAGAAGGAGGATGATATTGAGAGAATTTTCAGGACTTATTTCAATGAGCTTTTCACGTCTTCTAAACCGGTGGGTGCTGAGACTATCACAGAGGTGGTAAAAGACATAATTTCTGGAGAGGATTGTGACTGGTATAGGCGGCCTTTTGATTCCTTAGACATTAAGTAATCTCTTAAGCATATGCATCCTCTCAAGGCCCCTTGGCCGGATGGTATACCTATTTTATTCTACAAGAGATTTTGGCATGTTGGTGGTGGGGAAGTCGAAGACTTGGTTTTGGACATTCTTAACAATGGAAAAAACCATGATGCTCTCAACAAAACATCATTTGTCTGATTCCTAAATGCAATAACCCTCAATCCCCGAAGGATTTCTGGCCAATTAGCTTGTGTAATATGATGATGAAGTTGGTCACCAAGTGCGTTGCTAACAGAATTAAGCCTCTACTCCCTAACATTATTGACGAGGAGCAGAGTACTTTTATCCAAGGAAGGCTTATCAGTGATAATGGACTGATAGCCTTGGAGTATTTTCACTGGCTTAAAAATAAAAAGAAAGGAAAGAGAGGTAGTATGGCGCTAAATCTCGACATGTTAAAGGCGTATGATAGGATTGAATAGGATTTTGTTCGCACTAATGTTGGATACTATGGGGTTTCCTGCTAAGCTTTTTGTTTTCATCATGAAATGTGTTACTAGTGTTTCTTACCAAATCCTTATTAATGGCCAACCTTCCAGAAGCTTTTCTCCAGGAAGGTGGACCATCTATCCCCTTACCTGCTCATTTTATGTGCAAATATGTTATTTGGAATATTGTCCAAGAGGTGAAGTGTAAAAACATCAATGGGATCAAGGTTGCGAGAGGGGCGCCTATTATCTCTCATCTTCTCTTTGCTGATTATAGCTTTCTATTTGCTAGAGCCGATCAAAGGGAGGCTGATGTTATTTTGAATGCACTTAGGGCATACCAGAGGGGCTTGGGGCAACTGGTTAACATCGGTAAATCTGAAGTGTCTTTTAGAAGCAATGTCCAACCAGATTGCAGGATGTCCATTTGCAGACAGCTAGGTTTTCAACAAGTTTCCTCTCACTTTAAATATCTTGGTATCCCAGTGGTGTTTGGAAGATCCAAGAAGGTGGTGTTTTCTCATGTGATTAAAATGATTTGGAAGAAGCTCAAAGGCTGGAAAGAAAAGGCTCTGTCAGGAGCGGGAAGGGAGATCCTTATAAAATTTTTAGCCCAAGCTATTCCCAACTACATCATAGGATGCTACAAGATTCCCGATGGGTGTTGTAACCAAATTGAAAAAATGCTAGCTAACTTTTGGTGGGGAGCCAAGGAGGGTTAGAGGAAGATACACTGGCTGAGGTAGGAGAGTTTGTCGAAGACTAAGAGCAGTAAAAACATGGGTTTCGGAAGCGTGTGTGACTTTAATTAAGCTCTCTTGGGAAAACAAGGATGAAGACTCTTACAAGGGGAACACACTTTACTTTGAAGGATTTTCAAAGCCATGTATTTCTATAAATGTACTTTTTGGGAAGCTCCTTTGGGTTGTGCTCTAAGTTATGCATAGAGGAGCATTTTGAGTACGAGAGAGGTCCTTAAAGCGGGTTGTAGATGGAAAATTGGTGATGGTCGTAGAGTTCGAATCTGGAAGGATCAATGGGTGCCCAAAGTTCCAGTTCTGTAAAGGCGCGAGGGTGAAGATGTTCCTGACAGTGATGCACATGTTTCTACTCTTATAGATGAGGATTTGGGAGTTTGGAAGGAAGATGTAGTCAATTCTTGTTTCACCACCTACGAGGCACACCACATCACCAGCATCCCTCTGTCATGAAGATTTCCAGAGGATAAGCTGGTTCGGTCATTATCGAGAGATGGGGATTATTCTATTAAAACTGCCCATCACCTGACTGGGCAGGAAAATTCCTGAGATGTTATTGGTTCCTCTGAGGTTCATGATGATTTTATGTGGAAAAGAATATGGTGTGTGCAACTGCCAAATCTGCAAAGATTATATGACCAAGAATATCACAATTTTTCTTGAACAACAGAAGGTGAAAACCATCCGGACTTGGAGCATTGAAGTTACCCATAGAAAATACAACACCTTCTACTCTCCATGGAAATTTGAATGAAGTATGAATAGTGATAAGAGTTTGATTGACAATACCTTATGAACTATAATTATTCTTGTAGAAAACCATAAGCATGTCCTAAAAAGTTTGTTCACTCTACACTCATTTGTTATTTTCATTTTCAAGGCCGATATATGATTTGTATTCTATTTGTGATAGTAGTTTGATTAAAAAATGGGTATTACAATCTCCAAAAGTAATCTATATGGATCTCGCTCGATGAAAACAATAAGTCTGTTATTGTAATAGAATGTATGTATATTCTTTTTAGACAGTATCCCTCATATGTCTTATTCGCTCATCAAGATTCGGTCCCATTAGAAAGGGAATAACCAATCCTATTACTAAAGAAATTTCTATTTTGAGGCTTGAAATAGCCTATTACTCTATTGTTATACCCCAAAATTTGCCCTTCCCTTTTTTACAAGAAATCACAACCCCAGGGTTTTCTCTGATTTTCGAGATTGACTCAAGAATCGGTCAAATAGACTTTTCTTTATCAGTTAATCCAGAATTAGGTTTTTTTTCATTCGCATTTTTCAGAAAGAACTGAATCCTCAGATATTCAGTTAATTATTACATTATTGTCATGCTTGTTCAAGATTGCTGGTTGTTTCTCAAAGAACCTAAATATCTGAGATAGGAGCTGAGGCTTTGTTTGAAACTTTGAGGCATTGGTTTGATCAGTGGAGTGAAAAGTGTATGGAACACTTGTTTGATTAACTGTACAAAGCATGGTTAATTGGAATGCCAGGCGTCTGATGATTAATGCAGGATTGCGAGACGACAAAAGTTTATTGATTATTTATTTCATCTGGATTAAAGTTATTGGGATACATTCCCAGTTATTTTAATTTAAGAGACTTAAATAATTAAATAGACAGTGCAAAAGAAAGAATGAAATATTTGACAAAGACTTTTATTTATTTATTTCAAATATTGTTACAAATGTTATTCGAATATTGTAAATTTATAATTTACAGTGTTTACAATAATATTTTTTGCAATAGATGAAAAGAAAATAAATCTAAAGCCTAAATCTTGAAATCTTTGATCTTCTACTGTTTCTTCCATTTATTCAACTGGTACCTACCTGAAAAAAAGAAGAGAAAGAAAGTCAGTACAAGATTATTTTAAATGAAAAGAAGAAAGAAATCATCATTAAAATTGACCGTCTAGAATCAGATTGCCTATTTTTCATCACGCTTTATTTTTCTCTCTGCAAATCACAAGAAGATCACTCTTCTCGGTTCACAGAGAGAAAAATAAAATAAATGCAAGCATGTCAAACTCAATGCAAAAACATGGTTGAATCACAAAAAGTTCCAAGCTGCAAACTGAGTTACAAAATTCCAAGTTACATTAACCAAGCAAAAGGTGTTACAAAGTTCAAAGAGGCAAACAGGCGCCAAAACTGCCAGGGTGAGTCAAAACAAAGGCATAAACTCAGCAGCAAATAAAGTCCCACATTCAGCTACAGTACAAAATTGCTACAAGACAGATTTGATAAAAATGGTAATGAAGCATAAAAACAGCAATACAACAGACAAAAGGCAAGACAACAGGAAGCAGTTTATTTGACAAGTAAAAACTTGTCAAAGATGCTTTTTTCATCATTTCCTAGACAATCCAATTTTTCAGAAATCAAAAGATAAATAAGCAATTAAAAATGCTTAAGGAGAGAGAGGAATGAGAGAACCTAGTGAATAGGTTTTGCAGTTTGCAGTTTTGGCAGGCTGTAAAGGAGAGATAAGAGGAACCAAAGAAACAATATAACGGCAGAAAAACATAAGAGATAAAATAGAGATTACATGACCTCCAAACTGTCAAGCAAAAACTGCCTCACAAACCATTCAAACCTGTTTAAAATTCCAAGCATGCCTAAACTTACTAAGAACCTGCTTCCAACAAACAAACTGCATAAGCATGTATAACCACAAGCAAAAACAAGCCTGTCTGAAGCCTCACAAAATAGAAAACCTGCAGAAGCAAGCTTGCTTCCAAACCTGCAAAAACTCAAACCATTCAAGCCTGTTTCAAAACCTGCAAAAACTCAAACCATTCAAACAAACTCAATCAAACCTGCCTTCCCAACACAAAATCACACAAGCTTGCATAACCTGCAAAACTGCTTGTAAAAACAAGCAAGCTTAACAAAAGTCTCAAACCTGCCTTCCAAAGCCAGAAGTAAGACAGCTTGCCTTACCAAAAGATCAAAAACACTATAGACAAACAAACTGCATAAGCTTGCTCCCAATAAACAAACTGCATAAGCTTGCTTCCAACAAACAAAACACTAAAACCATAAAAAAAAACCACAAATCACATGAGCCTGTCAAGCAAGCACAACAAGCCTGCCTAAAGTTCATCAAACTGCCAAATCATAAACTTACAGCCTGCATATCAAACTCAAATCCAAGCTAACAACAAGCCCTTTTTCAGAATACACATATTCATCATCAAAATCAACAAAGTTCACAAAGAGGAAAACGTCAAAAGTGAAGAGAACAACAAACAATCTTCAGAATAAAATTCATCATCAGAATCAACAAAGCCAACAAAGAAAAACATATCAAAAGCAATGTTTCAGACTGGATCATCACTAACATAGCAAAGGAGAAGAAGAAGAGAAGATTCAGAAGCAGATTGATATAGGGTTTTCAGAATATACATCATCATTAAACGATTCAAAAAGAAGCTAAAGATACAAAGTACCAGATAAACATCATCACACTCCTCCCTCCGCCTTGGCCACCTGAGAGCGCCACCAGTCCAAGCCCTCTCCTCCTCTCACTTTTCGGAAGCGAAACGTCCAAGGTAAATTTACTCTCAACCTTTTTACTATGCATCAAACATCAAAGCCATAAATCAAAACGAGCATGCAAGAAACAAACAAATGAGCAAACTGTAAAAAAAACTAAAAAACACGTTAAGAACAAAAAAACAATACCTTTTTAAATCGACGCCTTGTACAATCACGGAGAGGAGAGGGTGGAGGTAGCGCTCTGGCGACTGGAATCTTGGAGAGAGGAATCAAAAGCCCATTGGTTTGAGAGAGACGAAGAGGACAAAGACGAGAGGAGAGGAGCGCCGCTGTGCAAACTGTAAACCCTATTTCCCAATTATGAACGAACCCTAAAACAAATCTGTTCAAACAATGCAGTTGGGCTTTTGCCCCTTTGAACCCCTAAGCCCAAACATTCCTGGCGCCACACCCCCCTTTCTTTCTTATTTCTGATTTTTGTTCTTGGGCCATAATCTTTAAGCCCATCATCTCTCCCTTTTCAATTTTTTTTAAATATTCAAACTTTTCTAATTGAATTTATTCACACCAATGTTTTTCTTTCTTTTTATTATTTTATTTTTGTTTTGTTAATAATAAAGAGAAATAATGAATTAAAGTTTGTTTTGATATTTTTATTTATTTATATATTTAATTAAATACAAAAATACACATAAATAATAGAATACTTTAACTTAAAATGATTTTTCTTTTCTTTAAGAACTCTTAATCAATAAAAAACATAAAAATACAAAAAAATAACAATAATACTTAATCTTTTAAGTTACATTTTTTATTTGTAAATAAATACATACATCTCATATTTCTTTGATTTTCTTTATCTTATAATCTGTTAATATTTGAATTGCGTCAATTCAATTTGGTTGTAACCCATAATATTTGGGACATTATTCTGATAAGACTCATCCCCATTTGTAAATAATTTGTACCCCCATCCCCGGATACTCTTTTGTAATAGCTTAGAATTTAATTCTCGCACTTTATGCTTTTCAAATATGCCATGATTAAAGATTAGGTTTTGTATGAGAAAATTCAAAACCAATCGCTAGTTGACCTAATACAAAGACAAATGCATGATAATCAACACACCATTCACACTTGCACCCCTAGGATAACCTCGCTTGTTGCCTCGGAAAATGCAATCATGTCCCTCGAGTATGAGACACTCTAGCAAATGCCCCTTCAATAAACAAAGGTTATAGTCCCTCGATGACCCTCGATGTTGCCTTCGATAAAACGATCCTGTCCCTTACAAAATTGCTAGAGCGTCTCACAAGTTGCCTTCAATGATTGTATACGATGACCCGTGCCTGTCCCATTTAAACATTCTAACGCAAGGTTGTTCATCAAACACAATGGTGAAACAACACTGTTAAAAGGGTTAAAAACATAAGAAAGATCTTTGAGTAAAATAGGGTAGACAACTCTTAGTTACTTGATCAAAAATCTTGCAAAACATCCTTGCCATTTTTCAAACACACTTCACAACACAACTTCAAAAACAACTTTCAAAACATTGAATTATCTTTTCAAAAAGACACACACCTTTATATATATTCAAACAAGAATCATTACAAAGGTTGCCTAAGACAAGGCATCTTTTTCAAAACATTTTTAAAACCACACACACAAAGCACCATTTCAAACAATTGAAAAGCAAAGGCAAGTGATCTAAAACAAGTAACTAAGAGCCCATGGATAACCATGGATGAAAAGGGTGCTAGAACTTTCCCTTTTCATAATCTACCCCCCGAACCCAAGAAAACATCTCAAAGGTCTTTCCTGTGCTTTTTGACCTTTCCTTTGGATAAAATAAAAAGTCGGTGGCGATTCTTGCTAAACCGAACAAGTGCAAAAACAAACGCAAAATCTCAAGTCAGTTCTCCCACCGTATCACACCTATCCATATTAATCTCTCAAATATCAAAGGGGCTCCAATAATTTTCAAGGGAGCTTAAAAAACCATTGTGGTCTAACAAATGAGATAATATTTTGAAGTAGAGCACATAAATTGTTTAAAATAGCACAGTGGTTCAAAGTGGAAAGAGAAATATTTTTGAGAAAATGGGTGATGCACTGATAGTGTAAAAAAGTTTTACATTATCAATTAATCACGACCATGAATTCCGCCAAGTCAGACTACAATTTATAAAAAAATTATATAACATGGAAAAATAATATGTTTTTATTAAATGATAGTGTAAAAATATTTTACACTGTCATGGCATCTCCTTTAAACTCAAGATTTTTTTCCGTTCAATTAAGAAACAAAGATTTCCTCTAGTCCAATTAAAACTAAGTTCTTTAGATCATAAATACACCAAATTACACTCATTGAGAGACCGCAAAAATCTCTCAACCATTGGTGTATTTATAGGAGCCTCCTCTTGCCTTCAACTATGTAACTAATCTTGGAAAATATCTATGAACTCCCTAAAATACCCTTTAATCAACTATCTAACTAAGTTTGGAAACTACCTATGAACTCCCTAAAATACCCTTTAAATCAAATACTATTTGCACTAGACATGACCCATTTTTGTAATTGGCTAAATAGATTTTGATTGACCAATCCTAACTACTTATTTTGCCAAGTGGCTTTGATTCTCACAATTGAAGTCAAATTACACTACTCCCTCTGTTCCATTCCCTCTCTTGCAGATTCTAACCATTTTCTTTGTAATTTTTTCTCTCTTCTCGTCTCTTTCCTCCAAAACCCTATAACCGTCGCCAGAGAGATAAACATGGAATGTAAAGTTGCTTCATAGTTGCAATGTGTGTAGTTTGCAGTGTTCACGGTGGCTACAAGTTTGTTTTTGTTTGTAGTGCTCCAGCGAAATAAGTGGTTTCTGACAGTGTTATGATTTAATTTTTGTTTGCTTCTTCTCATTTGTGGCGTTTTTCAGGGGTTTTGATTTTAGAAGAAAGAAGAAAGTAAGCAACAAATCTTATTGAAGGATTTACATGTGGTAACCATTGTTTATAACTTTGTGCTTTTATCATTCATGGTGATTTTTTTAGTGTTTTTTTCTTTATGTTTTTGTCATATTTATTTTGTATTTATGATTTTCTGTCATGTTCATGATGTTGCTTTTTTCTGTGTTAGATGTTCATATCGTTGATGTGTAATATGAGATTAGGATGCTTGATGTAAAAAGGAGAAATTATTACTATGATTTTCAAAGGTTTTTTCTTTTGATTGGAGCGTGTGGAAATGGTTTATTCTACTGTGTGTAACACCCGAGGCCGAAGAGGGGGGTGAGTGGTTGCACCCCATGTAACACCCGAGGCCGAAGAGAGAAATGGTGGTCGCCACATCATAATGAGAGGGATCCTGAGGCTGTGCAAGGAAGGGACTGCATGGTTGAAGGATGTCTTATAAAGATTGATAGGTACTACCTATACCAATAAGATGCATCTTCTTTTTGATAGCCCATTTCATAAGAACTCCACAGTTAAGTGTGCTTTACTTGGAGCAATTTGGGGATGAGTGACCTTCTAGGAAGTTTCCCAGAAAGCGTGTAAGTGAGGAAAAAGCAAACCTTTCTCAATACGATCTTCCAGATACAGTTCATATACAATCAAGATACAGGTTCATTTTGATACTCATTTGGTACATCTTTCAGATACGGTTCGTATACAGTCCAGATATGGATATCATTCTGATACCCATTCAATACATCTTCAGATACAATCAAGTCATACACACTCCCTAACTTGAGTATGCTTTTACCATAAATCACTGGCTAAAATCTTCTCCCCAGTGAAGTTGCCACTAACCCCAGAGAGTTGCTATGGAACCTGGAATCAAATCAAATACCAGTCAACCTTATCTTCCCCAGATAAGTCGGAAGGTTATCCACCTCTTCCATCCCCAGTCAGGGTATAAATTCCCCAATAGAGCAATAAACAACCAATGTTCTTGAATTTTTCTCCCCAATCAGGAATTAACACTCTCCAACAGAGCTTTCTCAAACAAAGAGCAAAAATCAATATTCCTCAGCCGAGTCCCCTCAAACAAGAAAGCACGATTCCCAACGGAAATAATCCCCATAAGATTGAAGATTACACACGATCAGGGATTTATTTTCCCCAGACAAAGATGTTGCTCGAGTTTACAAATGCACTTCAAAAACATGTCACATTCATACATCATTTACCAAATGTCATATCATATGCATACGAAACGCATATAGCACAATCTCATTTATTTTGAGAACATAATTATGCAATGATTTTCATACATCATGACGTTGCATATATATAACTCTTTACCTTTTCAGGAAAGATCAATCGACAAATGAATATCATCAACTACTTATATGACCTGACAATCTTCTTGAGGGCTAAATCTGACAAAGGGCTACTTCAGCATTTTCCTCAGAAGGTCATTCTCAAGAGACCTCTGCTGGTTCAGTTTAAATAGACCAATGATTTATCCTGATTCATTTCCGGTAGATACTTTCTATGGCTCAGTTAAATCGACCCTAATATTTTTCTGATTCTTATCCAGTTAAAGACAATTCAAGACATCTGCTGGTTCAGTTTAAATCGACCAATGATTTATCCTAATTCGTTTCCAGTAGATACTTTCTCTAGTTAAGTTAAATCGAACCTAAGATTTTTCTGATTCTTATCTAGTCAAAGACAACTCAAGACATCTGCTGGTTAAGTTTAAATCAACCAATGATTTATCCTGATTCGTTTCCGGTAGACGCCTTTCTCTGGTTCAGTTAAATCGACCCTAATATTTTTCTGATTCTTATCCAGTTAAAGACAATTCAAGACTTCTGTTGGTTCAATTTAAATCGACCAATGATTTATCCTAATTCGTTTCCAGTAGACGCCTTTCTCTTGTTCAGTTAAATCGACCCAAATATTTATTCTGATTCTTATCCAGTTAAACACAATTCAAGACCTCTGCTGGTTCAGTTTTAATCGACCATTGATTTATCCTGATTCTTTTCCGGTAGACACCTTTCTCTGGTTCAGTTTAAATTTCATAAAGATTTATTGTGATTCTTATCCAATTAAAGACAATAGACATCTGTTGGTTCAGTTTAAATCAACCAATGATTTACTCTGATACTTCTTCTAGTAGACACTTTTCTGGTTCAGTTTAAATCGACCAAATATTTATTCGGGTACTTCTTCCATTTTGAAGTCAACCATTACTTTGGATAGCATCTATAATCCCATCTCGGACGAATCTCCATCACTTCTCCAAATGGAATCTATAAGCCCATTCCCGATACAATCAACCAACAACGTTACCTCTTGCACAGGCGAGTGCAAATTTCTGGGCACTTAAGTGTTCAATCATCTTCAACCTTCAAGTCACGAATGACGGACATGCCAATCTAACTCTTCAGGTTTAAGAAGATTGAACAGGGGCAGCTGTTGTACCCCAAAATTTTCCCTCCCCTTTTCTTCTCAAGACATTCTTTCAAGGCTTATCAGATATTCAAGACACTCAAGGGTTGACTAGTCAAGATGCTCCTCCTAAGCCAAAGGCCTACAACCAGGGTTTGGAGTTTCTTAAGGAAATTTGGTTTGCAAAGGTCCCAATTGTCTTCCATTGTTCTCCTTAGGTCCTCAACAAGGTTCATGTCAAGTTTCAAGTCCTGCATCACAAGTTTGCTCAGTCAATGGCTCAAGTGTTTGAAAATCAAATGTATTGGTCAAAAAGTCAATTATGATTAACATACACTCAAAATTCAAGATTTTCGGTCAAACATCAACACTTTGAAGTAATATTCATCATTTAATCAAGGGTTGATCATGATTCCAAAAGGAAAGCCCTCAAATCATCAAAATTCCAAAATTGCCAAATTAGGGTTTCCTTAGGAGAAGTCAACTGAACTTTGACCAGGCATAACTTTCAAATGCTTTATCAACCGTTCCCCAAAAAAATCCCACTTTGAATAAAATCAATTCTCTACAACTTTGCTTTTATTCTCAAGTCCAAAAAATGTTTCATTTGGAAGATATGATCTAATACATTATAGATCATTTTCAGGAGTCAACAAAAGACACTTTTTGTCAAGGAAACTTACATCAAGATAATTTCTTCAAAATAAAAAATGATCAACATAGAGATTGTATAGGATATCTTGGGATTTCCAAAAAGTCAAATATCATCTTCAAAAGATGAAAATTGAGCAAGTTATTAGTTGCACAAGTTGGGGAATTTTGAAGAAATTCATGAAGTGCAAATTGTGCATATTTGGAATTTTGAACCAATGACCTTGTTTTTGATATTCAAACATGATTATAAGATGTGATAGGACCTCTAAAAAAACATTCACACTTTCTCATGTTTTTTATTTGAATTTTTTATTCTTTTAAAAATGAATAAAATTGGATAAAAATGAAAATAGAGTATGGAGACTCGGACCTTTGGGCTTTCTCTCCTCAAGCCCATCACAAATTCATGCAAGAACAATACAAGATGTCCAAGTTCATGTAGAAAATGAAAATGACAAGGATATCATGAGTTTGGAAACATTTCAAATCTTGATTTTTTGTTTTAAGACCATGGTTAATGGTGTGATTCCTTTCCATATTGGTCTACTCCTCTCCTCCCTCTATATATTGCACAACAACTCAGATCAATAGACCATGCATATACTGCATCACGAGAGATCTCAAATTTCACAAAATTTCTCAAAATTCTCAAAAATCCGATTCATTGGAAACCGTCACTTCTAGTCTCTCTCAAGCCAAACAGAAGATCCATTCATTCCCCCGAGGCTTCCAGGAGTTGAACCAAGCCCAAATTCAAACCTTACACATCCAGAATTCCCATATCCAGTCACCACCAGTTTGGTACATTTTTCTGAACTCAATCTGTTAAAATACACGTTGTTAATTAATATAATGCATGCAAACATGTTCATAGCAATATATATATATATATATATATATATATATATATATATATATATATATATATATATATATATATATATATATATATATATATATATATATATATATATATATATATATATATATATATATATATATATATATATATATATATATATATATATATATATATATATATATATATATATATATATATATAACATATTGGACGTAAAGCATGCGAGCTTAATTAGCAAGATACCATTTTTAACTCTGATCAGACACTTTGCCTTGAAGCGCATAAACCAGGAACCTTTGCCCAAAAATAATGCCATATTCAAACTCAGGAAGATTTTTTAAGGGGGGTAGGGTTAGTTTGAACCCTTAATCCTTGATTTTTTGCAGGTTAGGTTTTGGGCCAACCAGAGAAGACAACCAGAAGGTTGACTTCTATGGCTGACTCCGGTGGCTTGGGTGTCATAGTATTATTGGCCCACTCAAATTTCCGCACGCACACTTTGTTGGGAATAGAAACGAATGATTTTTAAAATATATATATTTGTTTATATTTGTTTATATTTGTAACAACGAATGATCAAGTAGCTTGGTGGTAAAGTATGCATACGTGAAGCTTATGAGCCTGGGTTTGATCCCCAGGTTTTGCATTTTTATTTTTCTAACAATTTCATTTCAAATCCTATGCGTATAAGGATTAACTAGCGCACAGTATGGCTCTCATCTGAGCTATCAGATCCCCAACTCCAAGATCCAACGTTTCCAGACGCGTAGGCTTATGTTAGACCTCCAAAGAAGAGCAACACCGGATTGAATGCAACTCCCGGGCTCAGACCTTTGTGGGCCTAAGGACATTCATTTTTGCACCCTGCAATTACCGTTTCCAGCGCCTGGGCCCTATTGCTAATGGGCCCGAAATTTCTCTGAAGCACACCCTCCCCCATTTCTTACAACATGGCCCATTTTCATTTTTTTCTTTTGTGATACGGTGGGAGAATTGACTTGAAGGTTTTGTGTTTGATCGCAAATGTTGCGGTTAGCAAGAGTCGCCACCGACTTTTCTTTTATCCAAAAGGAAAGGTGAAAAAGCACAAGAAAGACCTTTGAGATTATTTCTTGAGTTCGGGGGGGTAGTTTATGAAAATGGAAGGTATTAACACCCTTTTCATCCATGGTTTTCCATGGGCTCTTAGTTACTTGCTAGATAACTTGCTTTTGTTTGAAATTATGCTCTGTGTGGTTTTTAAAAGCATTTTGTAAAAGAGGCTATTGTTTAGGCAATCTTTGTAATGATTCTTGTTCGTAAGAATGTATACAAAGATGTTAATCTTTTGAATTTTTTTTTCAAGTTTTGTAAGATGTTTTTTGAAAGTGTAGATGTTTGTTTTAAAAATAACAAGGATGTTTGTTTTGAAATGGAGCAAGTAATTACGAGCAATCTACCTACTCAGATGTCTTTCTTGTTCATTTTCTTTTCCTTTGACATTGTTGTCTTACCATTGATTTGGTAAGCAACCCTATCTTTGGATGTAAACGGGATGGACGTGGGTCATCGTAAAACCCTGATTAGCGATGTTGCAAGGTTTCTTAGTATTCTTTTGGAGGGACTAAGATCATTTGTAAGGCAACTTAGATAGGGTCATGGAGGGACTATGATCTCGTATTTGCTTGTTTTTGCTAAGATACCTTACATGCGTAATATGGCCATTTTGTATAACGCAACCAAGTGGAATAACCCTAGGGGTGCTTGTGTGCAAGTGTATTGTTTTCATGCTTGTTTTTGTCTTGGATTAGGGTTTCTAAGTATTGGTTTTAGTCTTTCCATACAAACCCTAATTACTAGCATGTTATATAAAAGCGATAAATTACGAAATTTAAAGTTACTACGCTATTACAACATTTGTGGGGAGGGGGTGTACAAATTCATGAATGGGGATTGCAAGAATTTAAACCTAATTAGTCTATTACAACCATATTGAATTGGTATAAATATACAAGGAATTAAATAAATACAAAGTATAAAAATGAATAAATGTACAAGGATGCAAAATGTAAAGAAAAGGAATTTTGTTTGGTTTTCATGAAAAGGTTTTTGTCTTAACCTAATAAAATAAAGAGAATAGTTCATTAAGTTTGAATTTATTAAGAAAAGATTTTAAATGAAAACCCTAATTCTATTAATCAAAAGAAAATAAGTTTAAGAAAAATATTTTTTGGTATTTTTTATCTTATAAATATTTATAGTATTATAAAATATTTTTAGTATTTTTTATATTAAAATAATGTATTTTAAATGGTGTGAAAAATAAATAAATAAAATAATATTAATTAAGTTTATAAGATTTACTTAATAAAATAAAGTACAAAAATATTTTTTGTGGAAAAATAGAATAAAATAGGTCAAAATATAAATATATCATTTTTTTTTGTATTTTATGATTTTTTAGTATTTATAAAATATATTTAAAAAAAGAAAAAAATGAATAAATAAAATACTTTGGGCCAGGGGGTGCCAAGAGTCAATGTGGAGGTCAGCTAGCAAACACAAAAAAAAATAAACAAGGCCCAAAGGGCCCAACGCCTGCCAAACAAAAAAAGTCAGAATTGTAAAAAAATGAAAAAAAAATGAAAAGGGTACCATTGAGGCTCGAACACAGGTCCCATAGGTTACAGGCGCGCGCTTCTACCACTGGGGTGGCTATACATCCGTTAATACAAATGAAACAATAAATATGTAAGGCAAAATGTGTTCTGAAGACTTCATCTTCAACCTCCAGCCAAACCAACTGTAACTTGCTTATTTCTCATCAAAAATGAAAACTGTAAACATGAAACTTGTAGCAAATTTTCTCACAATTCCAGAAATGTAAAGTATTAAAACTATAGATCAAAGATAAGAAAGAATTTTAATGGCCCTAATCTGAATCCTAAAAGTTTCAGAAATTTCAGTTTCAAAATTCTCTAAGCTCAAGCAAAATTAATGGAAACTAAGGACTTGGTTAGCTTCAGGGCAATGATATCTACATGTTTTATTCACAAATAAACTATTGATGATGTCTGTATGAAGAGTTCCAAGTTGAGAAAATTTACCTTGAAACTGGAAATCGTGTTTGGAGTTTGAGCTTGTTTCAAGTGATGTTGATGATCAGGTTGGCTTCCTTGAGGTCCTAGAAAGCTAATGCAATGGTTTGCTTGAGTTGAGAGTGGTTGAAATGACTTGGAGAAGTTCAACTGTAATGCTCTGTTTTTGGCTATGGAAGTTGAGGAAGATGATGTTACAGTCGTGTAACAGGGACAAAGATAAGTTATATTTGATGTATAGGAGCTTTAGGAACTAAAAGGCCAAAGAACGCGCGAGGGAAATAGAAGATACAAGTTCGAGGTCATAAACTGCACAAAAATGGAGTTTGTGTGCAATTTCTGGATAGAGGGAATTTGATAGAGTTTCAGGCTTGCAAAAATCGTGTCCTAAGTTATATAATAGTGTCTCAATGTATAGGAAAAGGTTTTGAGAGCTTGGGTGATCAGAAGTACAAGTTCTCATGTTATGGCTTTTTGACTTGTTTTTGAAGCAAGCTTGACAAGCATTGTTCCAAGGCAAGGTACAAGGCTATATAAAGTGGTTAGGAACTTTAAACATGCTCATTTAATTGTGTATAGGATGCTTGTGCAGAAAGAACAAATGCAAAGCTTAAGAGAAGTTGACTTTGTGATTAAAGCCATTTTACTAAAATGGCAATGTTACTTTGTGCCATTAATGGAAATGCAACTTGGATAAAGCTTGAATCAAGTGGATAATAGCTCAAAAGCAAGTGTAATATTTTGATTATTTAGATATCTTGAGGTTTAGAGTCCTTCAAAACAAGATTGTGCAACATAGGTTTGAAATTGAATTCTTGTTCATCACAAAATGCCTTGTAATTCAAGTGACAAAACCCTAACTTCATCTCTTCTATTATGCCTCCTCAAGCATGATCTCAAGGATTTCTTGGACATTTTGGAAAGCTTGAAATGTTCTCCACAATCCATATTTGAATTTCTTTTGAAGATTACCCTTAGAACTATATGAAAAAGTGCCATGAAGTTAGGTCAAAATCCTGACCAAATTAGGGCAAAATTTCACTAAGTGTTTAGTTTCATGACCACATGTTCATAAAATTATAACTTGAGATACAAGCATTTTTGGAAGGAGTTTTGTAAAGAAAAGTTGTATATTTCCTGGATACATACAACTTTCATTTTAGAAGTTTCTCTTGAATCATCTTGCATCATGGTTAAAATTTGGCTCAAAGTTATGAAAAAATATGAAATTTCCAACACTTAGAAAAATTTCTAAGTTTAGAAATTTTGACTTTTCAAAATGAAATATTGAATTTTTGATTTCTTGATGAATAAGTTTCATATTTTGACATGTTTTAATGAATTGTGATCCTTGGTAGTTGAATTTGACCAAAAAGTCAAAGTTTGACTTTTCAGTATACATTTGACTTTTGATCAGTTGACTGCAAAATTCATCTGTCAATCCAATGGACTTGTAATGTTTTGAATCATGTCATTAGGTCAAAATGATGCAATTGGACTCTTGAGATCATTCCTTAAACCAATTGACCATTTTCTAGGTAAAAAAATCAGAAATTGCCCTTTTCCAATAAAAACCCTAATTTTGACAATTTTGCCCTTTTGGGGTTTTGATCAAATTTCTTGAGGAATTGTGATACAAATTTGATCAAATGATACATATGAGTCTAAAATGTTGATGTGGATAAAAAATTATGAATTTTTACTGTAAATTGGCCATAGTTGACTTTTTTCCCAATACAGTTGATTTTTAGGTCAATTGCTCAATTGACTGAGCAAAAGTGTGATCCAAAGCTTGGAACTTGACATGAGTGATATTGAGGGTCCATAATGATCCATGAAAGTAATATGGGGAATTGGAAGTTCAAATATCCTTGTGCAATCTCAAACCCTAATTTTGGTCATCAGTGCATAAAGAGGTGTCTTGAGCTGATCAAACCCTAATGCAGTCTTGAGTCAAGGAGATCTTGTTAGCAAATTCTTGATAAGTGAGAGGGAAAATTTTTGGGTACAATAGATGCCCCTGTTCAATCTTCTTAAGCCTAAAGATTTAGATTGGCATGCTTTTCCATTCGTGACTCGAAGGTGGAAGATGATTGGACACTAGAGTGCCTAGAAATTTGCACTCGGTAATGTGATGGTAGAGGGAATGGGCTTAAAGATGCCATTTGGAGAGGTAATAGAAAGTTATTGGAGATGGGCTTGCAGATGCCATCCAAGAGTGATTGTTGAATTATAATTTGTAAGCTGAAAGAATGAGTATCAGAATGGTGTCCGTGTCCGGAACGTATCTGAATTGTATCTAGAAGCTTGTTTTGAATGAGTATCAGAATGACGTCTGTGTCTGGAGCATATTTGTACTGTATCTGGAAGTTGAAATCTGAATGAGTATCCGAATGGCATCCGTGTCTGGAGCGTATCTGAACTGTATCTGAGAAGTTGAGATCTGAATGAGTATCAGGATGTCATCCGTGTCTGGAGCTTATCTGAACTGTATCAAAGTTGAAATCTGAATGAGTATCAGAATGGCATCCGTGTCTTGGAGCGTATTTGTACTGTATCTGAGAGTTGAATGAGCTTCAGGATGGCATCTGTGTCTGGAGCGTATCTGAACTGCATCAAAAACTTTGAACAATGTCAATGGTAGCTGTTAACCTTATCCTGAAAAGGGTAAAATGTTAGCAAAAATGCAAAGGCATGTTGTATGAAATGCATGGTATAATGCATTTGTGTTATCAATGTTTATGATATATGGATGCAATGTATGTGTATGCAAGCTAATCATCCACACTGTTGTTGGATTGGGGAAAATAAATCCATGTTGTGAAGTCTAAGTGTTGATGAATTTCGGCTTGGAGAAATAAAATCTGTTGTAAGAGAGATGTCGTGTACTGCTTGTAAAATCCTATTGGGGAATCCTGAGAAATTTGACGACTTCTACTGGGGATTGATAAATGGAAGCTCTGTTCCGCTGGGGATTAAACTGCACACTACGGGGGATTATCGAAATAACATAGAGAGATTTCCCTACCCCTTAAAGCCATCAGTGATTGTTTTTCTATTTTGTTTATTTGTAAACAGTAATTATGTTCAAATGCATATGTTCAAAAATGAATCATTGGACGTTTTTTGTAAACAACAAAATAGAGTAAAGAAAAACATATAGTTTTGCACTTTCAAAGGGATATCTTTGTATTGACTTTGAGTAAGTATTTTTGTACAACGAGACAAACATTCTAGTAAGAGAATGCTATCGTAAAAAATGAAAATTTTGATACAAAGAAAAGATATCTATGTGTAATAATCCCACGGGGTTCCCTTTCTGCTATAGCCTTAGTATCTCTGAGCATCTTGTCTATTTGTTGCCTTGTCTGAAGTTGATTGAATTGATCATAACTGTCGAGTTTGCAGGTTGTCCGTAAGGTGATCTAATGGGACATAATCATACGCTTTAATTCCCTAACTTTTGCCTGGACCGTCCTTTCGGGTTTTCAATCCACTGGGAAACTCTTTTTTGCCCAAGTCGCCCTTTCGGCTTTTCAACTTGCCGGGTGTACAAATGTTTTTTGTTTTATCCCTAATTTTTGCCCGAACCTATATGGTTCACCGGGATGCCCTTGTTTTGCCTAGGTGTGTCAACCTAGCGGGTCTCTTATGCGTAATATCTTTAGACTATGTCCGTGTTCGCAGGGTGCGGCAGGTCATCACCATCCATGGTGGTCAAGATCATTGCGCCACCAGAGAATATGTTTTTGATTACAAATGGTCCTTCGTATGTAGGAGTCCATTTGCCCCTGGGATCACCTTGCGGAAGTATGATGCGCTTGATCACCAGATCTCCAACTTGATATACTTGGCGTCTGACCTTTTTGTTGAAAGCCTTGATCATCCATTTTTGATACATTTGACCATGACAGATAGCAGTAAGCCTTTTATCATCAATCAAGTTTAACTGATCAAGTCGAGTCTGGATCCAATCGTCTTCTTTCAAACCTGCATCCTTCATGATTCTTAGAGAAGGGATCTGAACCTCAATAGGCAAGACAGCTTCCATGCCGTATACCAGAGAATAGGGTGTTTCCCCGGTTGATGTGCAAGCTGTAGTACGATACCCGTGGAGAGCGAATGGTAGCATCTCATGCCAGTCTTTATATGTGACTATCATTTTCTGTATGATCTTTTTAATGTTCTTATTCGCAGCTTCGATAACACCATTCATCTTTGGCCGGTAAGGGGAAGAATTGTGATGCTGAGTCTTGAATTGCTCGCACAAGGAGGTGATCACAATATTGTTCAAGTTTGTACCATTGTCTGTAATGATCCTCTCCGGGATACCATACCGATAGATGAGGTTCTGCTTGATGAACCGAGCGACAACGTTCTTGGTAACAAAAGCAAAAGAAGTTGCCTCTACCCACTTGGTAAAATAGTCAATGGCCACTAGGATGAAGTGGTTTCCATTGGAGGTTGTTGGCTTGATTTCCCCAATCATATCAATCCCCCACATAGCAAAGGGCCAAGGAGCTGTCAAGACATTCAGAGGAACCGGAGGTACGTGCACCTTGTCAGCATAAATCTGACACTTGTGGCAGGTTCGAGAGTGTTGATAGCAATCTGCTTCTATGGTAGAACAATAATAGCCCGCCCATAGGATCTTCTTTGCCATCGTATGCCCACTGGAATGGGTGCCAAAAGTGCCTTCATGTAACTCAGCCATTATTCTTTCAGCTTCAACCTTGTCTATGCACCAAAGTAATACAGAGTCGTGGTTGCGTTTGTAAAGGATGCAATTACTAAGGAAGAATTTAGCGGAGAATCTCCTTAAGAACTTCTTATCTTTAACTGAAGCTCCTTCTGGATATTCTTGAACCTCGAGATATCTCTTGACTTCGTGAAACCAAGGCTGGTCCACTACTTCTTCAGTATTAATATCGTGACAGTGTGCTGGTTCATCCCTTCGTTCAATGGTGATCTGGGGAGCCTCGTTTTCCCATTTAAGTTTAAACATAGATGACATTGTGGCTAGTGCGTCTGCTAGCTGATTTTCTTCTCACAGAAAATGCTCGAAGGTAATCTTCTCAAAATGTGGGAGCAATGTCAAAACATGTTATTTTTAAGGGATAAGGTTAGGGTTTTTGGTGTCCCATTCCCCTTTGATCCGGCTGATAACCAAAGATGAATCTCCGAATACATTCAACGATTTGATCCCCAAGTCTATGGCAGCTTTGAGACCAAAGATGCACGCTTCGTATTCTGCCATGTTATTTGTACAATTGAAGCAGAGTCTTGCCGTAAAGGGAGTATGACACCCTTCAGGAGATATGAGTACAACACCAATACCATTTCCGAGTGCGTTAGATGCCCCATCAAAAACCATGGTCCATTGGGATCCTTGTTCAGGTCCTTCATATGGCCTGAATTCTTCACAATTGTTTACCATCACAATGTCTTCATCTGGGAATTCGAACTTCATGGATTGGTAGTCTTCTACAGCTTGGTGAACAAGGTGATCAGCTATTACACTGCCCTTTATTGCTTTCTGCGTAATATACTGTATATCATATTCTGTCAGGATCATCTGCCATCTCGCTATTCTCCCAGAGAGAGCAGGTTTCTCGAAGATGTATTTTATCGAATCCATTTTATATATCAACAAGATAGTATGGGTGAGCATATACTATCTTAGTCGGTGAGCAGCCCATACCAGAGCGCAACAAGTTTTCTTGAGCAGTGAATATCTTGTTTCACAGTCGGTAAAGTTTTTGCTCAGGTAATAAATATCATGCTCTTTTCGGCCATACTTGTCATGCTGCCCCAGCACACACCCCATTGAATTTTCCAACATGGTCAGATACATAACCAACGGTCTTCCCTCGACTGGTGGCATCAAAACAGGAGGCTCTTGCAGGTACTCTTTGATCTTGTCGAAAGCAGTTTGGCATTCATCATTCCATTTGACTACTTGATCTTTCTTCAATAGTTTGAAGATTGGTTCACAAGTAGCTGTCAGGTGAGAAATGAATCTAACAATGTAGTTCAAATGTCCCAAGAATCCTCTGACTTTCTTCTCAGTACGAGGAGCAGGCATCTCTTGTATCGCTTTTACTTTGGTAGGGTCTACTTCAATACTTTTATTGCTGACGACAAAGCCTAGGAGCTTACCAGACCTTATTCCAAACGTGCATTTATTTGGGTTCAACCTCAGCTTGTATTTCTTTAGCCTCTCAAATAGCTTTTGTAAATGATCAAGATGCTCTTCTTCTGTTTGAGATCTAGCTATCATGTCGCCCATATAGACCTCTATTTCATGATGTATCATGTCATGAAATAGAGCTACCATGGCACGCTGATAGGTTTCCCCCACATTCTTCAGCCCTAATGGCATAACCTTGTAGCAGAATGTGCCCCACTGTGTGACAAAAGTTGTCTTCTCCATGTCTTCAGGCGCCATTTTGATTTGGTTGTAACCTGAGAAACCGTCCATGAAGGAAAACACTTTGTATTGTTCCGTATTGTCAACTAGGACGTCAATGTGGGGAAGTGGGAAATCATCCTTAGGGCTTGCCCTATTCAAACCTCTGTAGTCCATGCACATTCGTACCTTGCCGTCTTTTTTGGGCACGGGAACAACATTGGAAACCCATTGCGGATAGGAGGTGACGGCCAAGAACCCAACATTGAATTGTTTCATGACTTCTGCTTTAATCTTTTCTGAAATATCTGGTCGCATTCGATGAACCTTTTGTTTTACCGGTGAGCAATCCTCTTTTGTAGGTAGACGATGTACCACAATATCTGCATCAAGTCCTGGAATGTCTTCATACGACCAGGCAAAGACCTCAACATACTCGTGTAACAATTGAGTCAAATGCTCCTTGACACTGGGTTCCAGATTGGCACCCACCTTGACCTCTCTTTTGTCTTCTTCGGTGCCTAGGTTGATTGTATCCACGAGTTCCTCGTGGGGCTGAATGGTTTTCTCTTCTTGTTGTAGCAATCTGGAAAGTTCCCCTGGTACTTCTCAATCTTCCTCACCTTCATCTTCGGCTTGGTAGATTAGATTTTCAGAGTCACAGAAGACCATAGCAGAACCGTTATCCATGGGACCCTGAATGGATGTAGACCTGCATTGTGAGTGTGAGTGTGTGTAAGGGTATATCTATCTTTGAAAGAAATGAAAAATGTAAAAGATAAAAACAATGAGCACAAAGTCTGTATGCAAAACGTCCATGATTCATTGATGTCACATGGAAATGAGATAATAACCCTTACAAATGGACCATTGTGCCTCGGGTAAGACACAAGGTTTTAAGAGTTTGAATTGTTTTAATATTACAGATCCAATCAAATGTAAAGACAAATTACTTTGGGATAAAAGTGATCGGGACAAAATCTTTAGCCTCCCAGTTGCTGAGCCCTCCACTGACAGTTGGGAAGATCCAATCCTCCAGGTTGTAGCCATCTTCATCATCCTCTATCGTGTTGACCTCACGGTTGCTGATCTTCAAGGGTGGTCCTCTAGCACGAGCGCGACTTACAGTCTTTTGAGCACCTGAAGTGAAACCCAGGCCAAACTTGTCAGACTTGTATGGGATATCCGGGAGTTGTCCCAAAATAGTGCACCCACCTTCTTCTATCACTGCTTTTGCATCCTTCAAAGATGACATCCTTAGTGGAGGCCTTGTGATCTTGGGAACTGTCCTGGTTACTGCCACATCTTGCGAGACTTCCTCAAAGTGTTGAAATGGAGTTTCAATGAATTCACCATCTAACTCCACATATCTGAAAGAACTAAGATGGCTGATCATATACTCTTCTTCTCCATGAATGGTGATAATCTTCCCTTGAATCAGATACTTCAACATTTGGTGCAATGTAGAAGTGACAGCGCCAGCATTGTGAATCAACGGCCTGCCTAGCAAGAAGGAATATGAAGGGCATATATCCATTACATAAAAAGTTGAATCAAATGTTTGGGTTCCAACTTTATGGGGATATCCACTTCCCCATTCACCATTCTTTTCGAGCCTTCAAAAGCCCTCACTACTATGTGGCTTGGCTTTAATGTCAATCCCTCGCAGTCAAGACTATCAAGAGCCTTTTTAGGCAATACATTCAGAGATGAGCTAGTGTCCACCAAAACATGAGCCAAGGTTGTTCCCCTACATTCAACTGAGACATGCAATGCCTCATTATGTTTCCTTCCTCTTGGCGTTAAATCAGCATCTGAAAAACCTAGACCATTATCTGTAGTAAAGCTGGCTACGCAATCTTGGAACTGATTGAGAGATGTTTCTTGGGGTACATGAGTAGTTTTCAGGAATCTTACCAAGGCTTTTGCATGCGCCTCAGAATATAGTAGTAAAGCCATCATGGAAATTTTAGATAGAGTTTCCCCCAGTTGTTCAACTACATTGTAGCCGATTCTTTTTATGATCTTTAGAATTTCCTCCATCTCTTTCCGAGAGGTCTCAGGGATAGCCAATGATTGTGCCTCCGTCCGGACAGGCTCAATCAGAATACTTTTACCTTGAGTCTCGATTGACTCAGCAGTAGGAATGTCGGTAGGAGTGATAGCAGGGATTGTAACAACTTTATCAGTTGGAGCATTGGTGGAGATGATTGTGGGACTGGGAATAGTCTTCGGAGGAGCAACAACAACAAGAATGATTACGGGTCCAGAAACTACTTTTAGGGGAGCAATTTCTTGAGAGAATATCCTTCCACTTCGAGTAATCTTGTTAGTCCCTGAAATATTAATGATATCGGAGTCAATCTTCTCAGAACTTGAATCTTCGACAGCTGGCTAATCTTTCTTGATACCGTGGTAGTAGACATCCCCTCCATAATTCCATGGTACGGTTTTGTCTGACAATTACGAGACTGGTCCAGGCATTGTAATTATCAAAGGAGCTACTTTTGGAACTGATGTAATTCTAATGGGTATTCTAGTGGAGACCCTGGAAGAATTGTCGGAAATGGTCACGATGGAACATCATTATAAGAAACAGGTGAAACAAAAGTCTTTTCAAACAGAATCTCCTTGTTATCTATTAGGCACTGAACGCATGCTTTCAACAAAGGACAGCTGGTTGGTGAGGACAAACAGAAATGACAGCTTTCATCACAGCCTGGGAAAACACTGGCATTCAATAAGTTCTTTTTGATAGTCAAAAGTGGGGTCATAAGTTCATCCATTGAAGTAACAAACATATCCTCTTCAATAGCATGGGCATTATGGCCATGTTTGGGCATAGGGGCAGAAATCACATTGGGCTTTTTTGGCGCATCGAATTCAATTTCTTTGGATTCAAGGAGGTCTTGTACTTTGTTCTTTAAAGCCCAACAGTTTTTAGTGTCATGGTCGGGACTCTCAGAATGGTATGCGCAACGGGCATTAGGATGATAATGAGGATATGTTGTGTTAGGGTTCTTTGAAGCTTCTTTCAAAGTCACTAGGTTGGATCTTAACAGATGTGGTAATACTTGAGATAGGGTCATGTTAATTATGGTGAATTGTCTGACTGGTCTTTCCATTCTTGGTTGGTTATTTCTTTGCTGATCAGGCACAAGTTTAGGAATCATAACAGCCCCCATCATTGGACCGCATTCGGCCCTATCTTGATTTCTCTGAGGATAAACAACAACCACTTATTTCTTTCCGATAAATGGCTTCCTTACAGCAGCAGAGGATGCATCTTTTTGAATCTTTCCACTTTTTATCCCGGCTTCTACCCTTTCTCCGGTTAATATCAGTTCAGTAAAACCCGCCGATGAACTCTGAATTAGGTGATTGAAGAAGAGACCTGACAAGGTGCCCAAAAACATGTATACTAATTCTCTTTCAGATAGAGGAGGTTGAACTCTTCCGACCAAATCTCTCCATTTTTGCGCATAGTCCTTGAAGCCTTCATTTGAAACCATGGCCATACTCTGGAGTTGAGTACGGGTAGGCGCAAGATCAACATTGTATTGGTATTGTTTGTAAAAGGCTGCAACAAGATCTTCCCAGTTATGAACATTGGATCTATCTAACTGATAAAACCAATTAAGTTGAGTTCAAGACAGTCTGTCTTGGAAGAAGTGTACCCATAAATCTTTGTCAGTGGTATGGGGCTGGATCTTCCTTACATAGGACCAAAGATGCATTTTGGAGCATGATACTTTGTCATATTTGGTGAACATAGGTGATTTGAATTTTGGAGGAATGACAATTCCTGATACCAGTGCCAACTCCTCAAAGTCCAATCCGGGCACTTTTTGGATTTGCATTGCACTCAACCGTTCTTCTAGATGCTTATACTTATCATCGACTAAAGGGTATTGTTCTTCAAAATAGTCTTCTTCTTCCTCTTCCTCTTCTGAATCAGACTGAACAACTGTTTCCTTACCCTTCGCATCTTGGTTGTATTTCTCACCAGATGTCATTGCAAAGTCTAAGGCCCTCCTTGTCTGCCCTTGGAATCTTCTTCCCATGTTCAGAATTCTGGTTATCTTCTTCGTCTTCTTTTTCTTCTCCTCAACCAGCAAGGTATTCAACTCTTCTTGTCCTTTGGCCAAAGTTAAGAAGAATTGTTGAAATTGTGTATTCTGAGCTTGGATTCCTTCATCGTTTGCTCCAGATCCATCTTACTGAAATAAACAGTAGAGAGATAAGGAGACTTGTTGCAAGAAACCTATTTATGTTATGATGAATGATAAATGCGTATGCAATGATTTCAAGGATTTTAAAATTCAAATTTGTTTTAGACAAAAAGGAAACACACGTTATATTAATAATTTAAAGTTTTGAGTACATCAACGCCTTCTTGGGAAAAACAAATACAAGAAACTCTAAGATAGAAAGGTAGTACGCATCCTCTTTGGTGCAATGTAGGCATTGAGAGTCTGCTCCTCATGAAGTAGCCTAGTGAGTTCCAAAACCTTCTTCTCGCTTACGTAGAATTGGGCTTTAAATGTATCTTGCTCCCCCTTAAGTTGTATCCAATCTCTTTGTAAGTCTTCAAGAGAGGTGGGTATGTCAGGATGTAGGATAGTGTATGGAATATCTCCTTCCATGACAGGCTCAATGATTACCGGGAGAATGGAAGGATAAGGCATCATAAGACTCTGAGCACGAGTTTGTACCCATTTGAGGTAAGGCTCAAGAGGGATGGAATTTTTATGCCCCAAAGTATTGCTATCTACCTTGTTTAACATCCTCCAAGCTCGGATAAATCTTTGGAGAAGACCTTGATCTTCGTTGTCGTAGTCAAATACCAAACATTAAATCAACATCTCGTGTGGGACATCCCTTCGGGCATAACCAAACTGTCTTAAAGCTAAGCAGGGGTTGTAGGTGATACCTCCCCTAATGCCAAGAAAAGGGAAATTAGGAAATTCACCATAACGGTCGACAATAGTAACATTCTCTATGGATCGGGAGCACCAATGGATGTCTGAATGTTTGAGCGTCATCAATCTTTGTGACAACCTTGAACCTTGCTCATTCTTTAATATAGATTGGGGAAGATGCGAAATAAACCATCTTTCCAAGAGAGAAGTGGAACACATGAGGACACCTCTTTTCCTCACTGTGCGAGTGTGAAAAGAGTGTAGGATATCCCCTAGCAATGTAGGCACCGGGTTGCGAGATATGAAGATTTTGACGGCGTTCACATCTATGAGTTGGTCAGGATTTGGAAACAAAACCACCCCATAGACGAGGAGAGCCACAATTTCCTCAAAGGCTCGCAAATCCAACAACTTTGGGTTTTCTCAAACAAGAGCTTTGCTAGGAAGCCCTTGACACCACTCCTTGTTTCCCAATGGGTTGTGATATCAGATGAGTGCAAGTGCAGAGCTTGAGCAATCTCTTCTAGATTTGGGTCTCTTTCCGTACCGTTGAAAGGTAGTTGATTGAGAATAAGAATTCTAAAAAGTTGGGAGAATTCTTCCAAAGTAGGCATAAGTTGATAGTCGGGAAATGTGAAGCAATTGTGTAATGGATCAAAGAACTAAAAGAGCACCATCATCATGTTCTCATCTGTGTTAGAAGTGACCAAGTTGAGTAGGCGACCATGTCTCTCGGTGAATGGAAAGTTTTCTGGAATCCTTGAAGCTAGCTCTTTAAGTTGTGGAGGGATCCTCACAAGGTTGAATTGAATAGTTTTTCTGCGAAGAGAATCCATATCCTACAAAACAAGAACAAAGATGAATCCAAAAATCCTTGAAATGGTTAGTGAATGTGTATGATGTTATGATGTTCATGATGTTATGTACAAGTATGTATATACAAACAAAGAAAACAAATCCTTAGGTTTAGGCTTGCATGGAGCTTTATAGGTAAGTACCCTTTTAAAGTTTAGTTGGCTCAACCTGTCCTAGTAATAGTAACCAGGTTCTAAGGAGCTCAATATCACTAGTTTGTTTCCTTGGTCATTGTTTCAGCACAAGCCTCTTTAATGGTGACCGAAATATCCCAAGAAACCAAACCTTAATGAGTGTAGTATCGAGTATTTACCAACTTCGGACTGCACCAAAGTCGGTCATCTCACTACATCCTAAAGGCCAAGTTGGTCAAGTAAAGGTTCTAAAAGTTCATTAGTGCTTTATGACATCACTCAGCGGCCCCGTATTCTCTTTGATTAACTCAAAGGCTACCGGTACCCACAAATATGTCGCACTAACATAGATATTGCTTAGACCATGTCGGTATACCCCGCACAGTTTCCACAAAGTATTGCTACTTACCTATAAGCTATCCCAAATATGGGTAGAGGATTCAAACCCAAACAAAGAACCATAATGTAAAGCAAACAAGTCAGGCAACGAAAGAAAATAAATGTGATCTAGCCCTAAGGTAACCCTATTTTTAGAATTTTCCTCAGCAGAGTCGCCAGTTCTGTGATACGGTGGGAGAACTGACTTGAAGGTTTTTGGGTTTGATCGCAAATGTTGCGGTTAGCAAGAGTCCCCACCGACTTTTCTTTTATCCAAAAGGAAAGGTGAAAAAGCACAGGAAAGACCTTTGAGATTATTTCTTGAGTTCGGGGGGGGGGGGGGGGTAGATTATGAAAAGGGAAGGTATTTGAACCCTTTTCATCCATGGTTTTCCATGGGCTCTTAGTTACTTGCTAGATCACTTGCTTTTGTTTGAAATTGTGCTTTGTGTGGTTTTTGAAAGTATTTTGTAAAAGAGGCCATTGTTTAAGCAATCTTTGTAATGATTCTTGTTCGTAAGAATGTATACAAAGATGGTGATATTTTGAAAAATGTTTTCAAGTTTTGTAAGATGTTTTTTTGAAAGTGTAGATGTTTGTTTTAAAAATAGCAAGGATGTTTATTTTGAAATGGAGCAAGTAATTAGGAGCAATCTACCTACTCAAATGTCTTTCTTGTTCATTTTATTTTCCTTTGACATTGTTTTCTTACCATTGATTTGGTAAGAAACCCTATCTTTGGATGTAAACGGGATGGGCGTGGCTCATCGTATAATCATGATTAACGATGTTGCAAGGTATCTTAGCATTCTTTTGGAGGTACTAAGGTCATTTTTAAGGAAACTTAGATAACGTCATTGAGAGACTATGATCTCGTATTTTCTCATTTTTTCTAAGATACCTTACATGCGTAATATGGCCATTTTTCATAAGGCAACCAAGTGGAATAACCCTAGAGGTGCTTGTGTGCAAGTGTATTATTTTCATGCTTGTTTTTGTCTTGGATTAGAGTTTCTAAGTATTGGTTTTAGTCTTTCCATATAAACCCTAATTACTAGCATGTTATATAAAAGCGATAAATTGCGAAATTTAAAGTTACTACGCTATTACAACATTTGTGTACAAATTCATGAATGGGGATTCTAAGAATTTAAACCTAATTAGTCTATTACAACCATATTGAATTGGTATAAATATACAAGGAATTAAATAAATACAAAGTATAAAAATGAATAAATGTACAAGAATGCAAAATGTAAAGAAAAGGAATTTTGTTTGGTTTTCATGAAAATATTTTTGTCTTAACATAATTAAATAAAGAGAATAGTTAATTAAGTTTGAATTTATTAAGAAAAGATGTTAAATGAAAACCCTAATTCTATTAATCAAAATAAAATAAGTTTAAGAAAAGTATTTTTTTGGTATTTATCTTGAAAATATTTATAGTATTATAAAATATTTTTAGTCTTTTTTATATTAAAATAATATATTTTAAATGGTGGGAAAAATAAATACATAAAATAATATTAATTAAGTTTATAATTTTTACTTAATAAAATAAAGTATAAAAATATTTTTTGTGGAAAAATAGAATAAAATAGGTCAAAATATAAATATATCATTTTTTTTTGTATTTTATGATTTTTTTAGTATTTAGAAAATATATTTAAAAAAAGAAAAAAAATGAAAAAATAAAATACTTTGGGCCAGGGGGTGCCAAGAGTCAATGTGGAGGTCAGCTAGAAAACACACAAAAAATAAACTAGGCCCAGCGCCTGTCAAACAAAAAAAGTCAGAATTGTATAAATATGAAAAAAATGAAAAGTGTACCACTGGGGCTCGAATCCAGGTCCCATAGGTTACAGACGCGCGCTTCTATCACTGGGGTGGCTATACATCCGTTAATATAAATGAAACAATAAATATGTAAGGCAAAACATGTTCTGAAGACTTCATCTTCAACCTCCAGCCAGACCAACTTTAACTTGCTTATTTCTCATCAAAATGAAAACTATAAACATGAAACTTGTAGAAAATTTTTTCACGATTCCAGAAATGTAAAGTATTAAAACTATAGATCAAAGATAAGCAAGAATTTTAATGGCCCTAATCTGAACCCTAAAAATTTTAGATATTTCAGTTTCAAAATTCTCTAAGCTCAAGCAAAATTAATGGAAACTAAGGACATGGTTAGCTTCAGGGCAATGATATCTACATGTTTTATTCACATATAAACTATTGATGATGCCCGTATGAAGAGTTCCAAGTTGAGAAAACTTACCTTGAAACTGGAAATCGTGTTTGGAGTTTGAGCTTGTTTCAAGTGATGGTGATGATCAGGTTAGCTTCCTTGAGGTCCTAGGAAGCTAATGTAATGGTTTTCTTGAGTTGAGAGTGGCTGAAATGACTTGGAGAAGTCCAACTGTAATGCTCTATTTTTGGCTATGGAAGTTGAGGAAGATGATGTTACATTCGTGTAACAGGGACATGGACAAGTTATATTTGATGTATAATAGCTTTAGGAACTAAAAGACCAAAGAACACACGAGGGAAATATAAGATACAAGTTTAAGGTCAGAACCTGCACAAAAATGGAGTTTGTGTGCAATTTCTGGCTAGAGGGAATTTGAGAGAGTTTCAAGCTTGCAAAAATCGTGTCCTAAGTTGCCTAATAGTGTCTCAATGTATAGGTAAAGGTTTTGAGATCTCGGGTGATCAGAAGTACAAGTTCACATGTTTTGGCTTTTTGGCTTGTTTTTGAAGCAAGCTTGACAAGCATTGTTCCAAGGCAAGCTACAAGGATATCTAAAGTGGTTAGGCACTTTAAACATGCTCATCTGATTGTGTAGGATGCTTGTGCAGAAAGAACAAATGCAAAGCTCAAGAGAAGTTGACTTTGTGATTAAAGCCACTTTATTAGAATGGCTATGTTACTTTGTGCCATTAATGGAAATGCAAATTGGATAAAGCTTGAATCAAGTGGATAATAGCTCAAAAGCAAGTATAATCTTCTTATTATGGAGAGATCTTGAGGTTTAGAGGCCTGCAAAACAAGATTGTGCAACATAGATTTGAAATTGAATTCTTGTTCATCACAAAATGCCTTGTAATTCAAGTGACAAAACCCTAACTTCATCTCTTCGATTCTCCTTCCTCAAAAATGATCGCAAGGATTTCTTGGACATTTTGGAAAGCTTTAAATGTTCTATACAACCCATATTTGAATTTCTTTTGAAGATTCCCCTTGGAACTATATGAAAAAGTACCATGAAGTTAGGTCAAAATCCTGACCAAATTAGGGCAAAATTTCACTAAGTGTTTAGTTTCATGACCACATGTTCATAAAATTATAACTTGAGATCCAAGAATTTTTGGAAGGAGTTGTGTAAAGCAAAGTTGTATATTTCATGGAGATCTACAACATTAATATTGTAATTTTCTCTTGAATCATCTTGCATCATGGTTAAAATTTGGCTCAAAGTTATGAAAAAATATGAAATTTCCAACACTTAGAAAAATTTCTAAGTTTAGAAATTTTGACTTTTCAAAATGAAATCTTGACTTTTTGATTTCTTGATGAATAAGTTTCATATTTTGACATGTTTTAATGAATTGTGATCCTTGGTACTTGAATTTGACCAAAAAGTAAAAGTTTGACTTTTCAGTATATAGTTGACTTTTGATCAGTTGACTGCAAAATTCATCTGTCAATCCAATAGATTTGCAATGTTTTGAATCATGTCATTAGGTTAAAATGATGCAATTGGACTCTTTAGATCATTCCTTAAACCAATTGACCATTTGCTAGGTAAAAAAAAATAAAAAATTGCCCTTTTCTAGTCAAAACCCTAATTTTGACAATTTTGCCCTTTTGGGGATTTGATCAAATTTCTTGAGGAATTGTGATCTAAATTTGATAAAATGATACATATGAGTCTAAAATGTTGATGTGGATAAAAAATCATGAATTTTGACTGTAAATTGGCCATAGTTGACTTTTTCCCCAATATAATTGATTTTTAGGTCAACTGCTCAATGGACTGAGCAAAAGTGTGATCCAAAGCTTGAAACTTGACATGAGTGATCTTGAGGGTCCATAATGATCCATGAAAGTCATATGGGGCATTGGAAGTTCAAATATCCTTGTGCAATCTCAAACCCTAATTTTGGTCATCAATGCATAAGGAGGTGTCTTGAGCTGATCAAACCCTAATGCAGTCTTGAGTCAAGGAGATCTTGTGAGCAAATTCTTGATAGGTGAGCGGGAAAATTTTGGGGTACAACAAATTTGATTTTTTATTTCAATCAATTCTTTTTTATTAAAAAATCATAAAAAATCAGAAAAATCACAAAAGATATTAGAGTTAGGTTTTTATTAATTAAATTAATTAACCTAATTTATTTTCTTTACTAAATCAAGTAATTTAGATTTTATTTGGTTTTAATTCCCTTTTCTCAAAAACAACAAAAATATTTCTTTTTTACCACCTAGAACTTTATAGGGTTTTTCTTCTCCGCGCGCTTATTTATTTTATTCGTATTATTATTATTATAAATTATGTAACTATACAAAGGTTTGTAATAGCTTAATTTAGGACATTTACATTTTTCCCCATTTATGGTTTGTAATTCCCCCAATCCCAAAGCGATGTAATAGCGTAGCTTAATTCTCACATTTTATTTTCTGCCATATATATATATATATATATATATATATATATATATATATATATATATATATATATATATATATATATATATATATATATATATTTAACTGCTAGATGTATGCTTAATAGGATTCCATGATAAGATTTAAAAGTAAACGCTAGAAAACTTAACATCCAGGACAAATAATTGAAATACAACACACTTTGCACACGCGCACCTCTAAGATACCTCCACTTGTTGCCTTCGAAAAAACAAACAGTCACGTCTCTCGAACATGGGACGCTTTAGCAAAGACCCTCCGTTAAGAAGATCATAGTCCCTCGATGACCCTTCGATGTTGCCTTTCGGTAAATGATCTAGTCCCTTATGATAAATTGCTAAAGCGTCCTACAAGTTGCCTTTATGACTGTACGATGACCCGCACCTGCCCCTCAAACATCCAATGATAGGGCCACCCACCAACTAATGGTGGGATAACACTATCTGAAGGAAAAAAGGAAAAGAACGAAGACCATTCGAGTAGGTAGACAGCTTGTAGTTGCTTGCTCATAAAACAAATCATTTTCTCACACATACACTCTCTTCTTCTAAATATTTTCAAAGACAAAAAAAACTTTGTATGCGCTCTCAATGATACGAGAGTCATTACAAAGTTTGTCGCACTAAGGCATCTTTTTAAAAAATATTTTCAAATACAATTACACTAAAAAGCATTTTCAAAGTGAGCTAGCAACTAAGAGTCCGTAGATAACTATGGATGGAAAGGGTGCTAATACCTTCCCTTTCCATAACCTACCCCCCGCACTCAAAATCTTTAAAAAAGTCTTTTCTGTTCTTTTCACCCTTTCCGTTGTTGGATAAAATAAAATTCGATGGCGACTCTTGCTAACCGCAACATTTGCGATTAAACACAAAACTAGTAAAGTCAGTTCTCCCACCGTATTACACCGGGCCTCAAAAATAAAATTAGCCTCTAGGAGGTCTTTTACAGCATTTTCAGCAACCTCTTGTTTCTCGAGAGACTGCCTATGTCTATGTTATACTATTTCCCTAGCGGCTGGACCAATGGTCAAGTGGTGACATGAAACCTTAGGGTCGATTTTGTGCATCTCTGCGACACTCCATGAAAATAGGTCTGTGTTCTCCCTCAAGCAAGCTTTAATCTGCTTCCTAGCTAGGTCGGTGAGTCTGGTGCCAATCTTCACGCCTTTGCGAGGGTCTTCACCGTGGGGGACTCGAAGTCTCCGTCCGGGATTGGTCGGAGGAGTTCCTGTTCGCTGTTGGGTGCTTCATCCTTGTCGAAGCGAGTGTCCAGCGAGATGGAGTCGACCTTGGGTGGAGCTCTTTGTTCTTCTGTCTTGATGGGAAGTGGCTCAGGTCGAGTAGCAACTGTCTTAGTAGGTTGTGCCCCAGTGTCGACCGTACTCTATGCCTTTGAAGCTGCGTAGAAACATCTTCGGGCAGCTGAGATGTCATCGTGGATGGTGGCGACGCATCCCCTCCTCATGTAGAATTTCATCTTTAGATGGACGGTGGAGGGGAAAATGGTAAATTCAGCCAATATTGGTCTCCCTAGGATGCAATTGTAGAGAGACGGGCAATCGATGACCAGAAATCAAACATTGACCTGCCGGGCGGAGGTTTCCTCCCTGAGGGTGACGAAGAGCTCCATATACTCCCATGGTTTGGAGGTCGAGCCATTAAAGTCCTGCAGGTCGAACCCCACGTATGGTGAGAGGTGGGTGTCATCGAGTTGTAGGGTTTGAAAGAGATGGCTATACATAACATTGACGGAACTCCCTTCATCGAGCAAGACACGGTGAACATCGAAATTATTCATCCTTGCCCTAACCATAAGAGGGATGCTTGAATTTGGGGCCTCTCGGGGTAACTCTTCGAGGTAGAACATGATCAGCTTCAATCTTCCCTTGACCTTCTCAAATGTTACCGCTTGAGTCGGGGTTGTGTCAACCAGATTGTCAAGCTTCCTCTTTGCAGAGTTTATAGATATGTCGTTGATTTCCCCGCCAGTTATAACCATGGCGGAGGGGAATCTTTCCCACCTACTGTGCATGGACAGAGGTTCTTCTTCGTGTTTTTGGGGATGTAGAAGTCCTCTGGCCTTGTAACGAAGAAGGCTATTTGGATGGGGGCCGTTTCATCCGATGGTCGGGTATCTTCCTCAACCTCTCTTATTTCACGGGCATCCCGGCGAGGGGCGTCATTGCGATGATATTTCCCGAGCCTTCCACCCTTGATGAGGGTTTCAATGGCGTCTTTGAGATGGACGCAATCTTCAGTCAGATGCTCGTGGCTCCGGTGGTACTGACAGTATTGGCTCTAGTCAGCCCCGGGCTTTGCAGGGGAAGAGCGAGGAAGTTTGATGTTGCCGTCCTTGATGTTGGTATTAGCACACTCCTCTAAGATGCACTCGCGAGAAGTTGTTAGTGAAGTGTATTCGGTGAATTGGCCTGCGGGCCCCCTGTGCTCGCGGGGATCCTATGGTTTGTTATCCCTCTTCTTATCGCCCGTTCTTTGAGGACGGGCTGCGTCCTGGTGTCGTGGGGCATTAGTTGGTCTGAGGTTCCTTGGGCCACTGGCTTTGTTGGCCGCTTCCCTATCCTCGTAGTCCGTGTAGGCCCTATCCTTTCTCAAGGAGAGCATCGAATGTCTGGGGTGGTTCTATGCCAACAGACTTCCTGAACTCCGTGCCTGGGAGGAGTCCCCTCTCGAGCAGGTATCTCTTCATGTGATCGATGCACAAGACCTGAATGGCCCCGCGGTTGAACCAATCAATAAACTCCCTGAGGGTTTCGTCGCTTCTTTGGACGATAGCCACAGGGGCGGTCTCATTATTTAAGTGTCGATGAGATGTTGTAAAGGAGCTGATGAACTAGTTCTTCATATTCCTCAAGGAAGTGATCGACCCTAGGGGGAGATTTTTATACCAGTCCATTGCGGTTTTCCTCAAAGTCGTGAGGAAAAATCAGAATTTGGTCGGTCCCCTGATGTTATGATAATGTAGCATTGCCTCGAACCCGTCGATGTGGTCGACTGGATCCGTAATGTCGTCATACTCCTTCAGCTGGGGAGGTTTCTCCATCTCCGGAGGAATGGGTGCCTCCATAATTTCCTGGGATAGGGGACCACAAGGGTCGTCTTCGTCGCTTTGTTTTGGAGATCGAGAAGGTGACCTGTTGTAATGGCCGTCGTGATGGCAGTCATGATGGCGGCCCTGGTCGCGGGGAGGATTCCTCGGTCGGGGTTGTGGTTCTTCATTTCCCCTATTTCTGTTTCCACGGGGTCTTCGTTCTCGGCGCGGGGGGACGTTATTACGTCTCTCTGTATCAACGAGTTAATTCCTCTCCAATGCAGGGAGACACCTAGTTCATCGGGGAGAGGGGCTTCGTGAGGCATCCCGTCTGTGTCTCTGCGGGGGAGATTGGGGATGTTCCTCTATCTAACGGGGAGGAGGAAAGTTAGGTCTCCTGTGTCTTCAGAGGGCTCCTTAATCTCTCACCTTGTGAGAAGATCAAGTAATTTGTTTGATTAGTAGCCGCGAACAGAGCCTTGGTTGTTGCATCAACGCATGTAGGGACGGGGACCTCCTGGAACGTATTTGGTTGATAGTTTTGGAGAGGACGTTGATCTTCTCCGGGATGTCGAGATAGGGACGAGGAGGAGGCGTTCATTCCGTCTCTGTAATTATTTGAAATGCCTGGCATGTTGATATTGTGGCCGACATTGTTATTACCAGTGTTGTTGCTGATGTTGTCATTGCCAACGCTGTTGTTGAGGTCAGTGGGATGGGCATTTAGGTTGTTTTCTGCATATGGGTCATCCATGACAGTCAAGAATTTGGAGTTGCTTTTTACTTAGGTAAGTGAAAAATGGGGAAACTTGTTTTCCACAGACGACGCCACTGATCGTACCTGACCAGAATGAACCGTCACAGCTTACGTCGAGCAGAAGTTAAAAGTGAGATGGGGGTGTGATACGGTGGCAGAACCGACTATTTTTACTGGTTTGCGTTTTGTGTTCGCAAAATGTCGCGGTAAGCAAGAGTCGCCACCAACATTTATTTTATCCAACCGGAAAGGAAAAAAGTATAGAAAACAAAATCCTTTTTCGAGATATTTTGAGTACGGGGGGGTAAATTATAGAAAGGTAAGGTATTAACACCCTTTCTATCCGTGGTTTTCCATGGGATCTTAGGTACTTGCTCATCTTTTTAAAATTGCTTGTGTATGTGCTTTGTTTTGAAACAGTTTGACTTCGTGATAACCCTTGTATCAGTCCTCAAGGGTGTGACGAAGTTGTTTTGAGAATTTGTTTGAAAAGTGTAAGTGTGAAATTTTTTGACTTGAGCAAGTACCTACTAGCATCTACTTACTCGAAAAAAGATCATTTCTATTCTTGTTTCCTTTAGACAGCGCTATCCCACTATTGAGAAATAGGTAACACCATCGTTGGAGTTGTAAGGGTCAATTTGAAAGGGACGTGCAATCACTAAAGCAATATTAGGACACCTTAGTAATAACCCTAGAGTCTTAAGATCATATTCGAGGTAACATTTCCGAGGCAACATTTCTGAGGAAACATTCGAACGAGACGTTTGATCTTTTTAGACAGGAGGGAAACCACTAAGACACCCTATACTTAATGATCCCTTAACGAAGTCAATCGAAGTGAGAGTATACCCTAAGAGTGATATGTGCAAGTGATTTATTTTCAGTTATTCATCTTTGCACATTAGGGTTTTCTAACTGTATTAATTTGTCATGCATTCTTGTCATACAATCCTATTAGCATACATCTAAATAGTCAAATATTTGCGGGAATTAAAATGCGAGAAAGTAAATCTACGCTATTACAAGGCTTCGGGGAGGGGGATTAATTACATAGCCAAAATCCCGGGAAAAAGCGATAAGTAAAAGCCCTAAATTAACTATTACAAACCATGAACAGTTACAAAAACATTGGCAAAAATAATTAACACGCGCGCGATGAATCAAATACGAGACAACTAGGGTTTTGACCGTTGACTAAACCTAATTGCGATTGATTAAAAAAATGTTTTTTGTCATGTTGTGTTATTTAAGGAAATAAAGAAATCATTAAATTAAAAAGAAAATCCTAATTCTAATTAATTTTAAGTTAAGAAAAAATAAATAAATAAATTCTAAAAAACCTATTTTTTGTATTTTTATTTATTTAAAAAAAGAGAAATAAAATTAAATCAAGAGTTATAACCTAATTTCTATTTGATTTTATTTATGAAAATAAATTACAAGTTCCCTAAGTTAAACTAAATTAGATTAATTTTGATAATAATAAAAAAAACTAATCCTAATTTTTATGAAGTCTTGATTTTATGGAAAATAGTTAATTTGTCAATTAAAAAGATTAAAAGAAAATTAAAAAGAATTAAAGAAAAGAAATAAATAAAAGAAAGTTAGAGATGGGCCTGATATCATTTAGCAATTGTGAGGGTGTGCTATTGAAATTCAGTGCATACGTTGACCTGGGGCGTATGGTGGGTCTCTTGCTTCCTGGGCGTTGGATCCAGCTTGCTGATGGATCTAATGGTGGAATTTTGATGGCCTATGGTGGGCGCTGGAGGCTACGGTGTACCTGATCTCATGAAGCAAAATAATATGAATCAAAGGTTGGGACCTGAGGATCGAACCCAGGTCCTCGTGCTTACTTCCAATACCATGCTACCATCTGTGCCACGCACTCCATTTGTTCATGTAATGACAATAAAGTAATATAAGCAAAACAAAGAAATATATTCAGAAAATGCTCTAAAATTCAAACCATCCAACCAGTGAGTGCCACACATTGTCTTCTTCCCCAAACTGTCATTTTAGCCTAAGGTACTTTTACCTACAGACGCTTCGCTGTAGCTACAAACCTGTTCATCTCAAAAATTCTGTAAAAGAAATATAAATGGAATTCAAAGGTACCAATAAACTCGTCTCATCCTCACGAGTATCATGATACCAGAATCAACGCCCAATTTAACCTGTATCAAGAATCCCTAAATCGTGACCTCAAACCCTAGCCATGGCAATTGTCAGTATACGCATCAAAAACTTAATTGAACATAACCAACACGTTACAAACACGATGACAAACATATATATATGTTATTAAAACATACTCATAATGCACAAATCATGATAATCAAATTTCAAAAACATGGTAAACCGTGACACCCTTACAAGGTGTTTTTGTGCGTGTTATGACATGTAATTGGTTGGGATAGCTTCAGAAACGTTCCAGGATGCGATTAGGAGTGTTGGAAGGCTTTGAATCTTCCTCTAGGGTAGAGATCAGATCACCACTTTTCTACCAAATTTTATGTTTTTGTTCTTGGCTATGCACGATTGTTAGCCCTTGTTCTTGCCTTGGACACGTTCAATATATAACCCTGAATGAATTAGGGTTATAGAAACTACATGTATCTTTGAAAACTTTAAAGGTTTGATCTCATTCCTTCCTTGTATAATTTGTTTCCAAATTAGGCCTAATCATGCTCTTTTTGTTCCAATTACCATAGATATGAATTGATCATGCAAGCTCATCAAATCTTGGTTGCTAACCTGTCAAAAAAACTAATCAAATCAAATCTTTGATAATTTTCATCATTTATTTGATTTAATTCACTTTTTAATTAATGAAAAATCAAAATAAATTGAAAAATGAAGCAAACAATTGGTGGATAAGCATTTGAGTCGTGGACCACATTATGATTGAGGTGCAAGCATAAAAAGTTGGGCCCATTTAGCAAAAAATGCAAATTTGAGCACATTTGACTTTTGGCAATTTTGCAAAAAAGGTCAACTTGGCCAATGCATAACTCTCTCAAATTTGACCCTAGAGAGGTGTTCTTGGACTTTTTAGAAATCTTAGGATGTCCCCTAAGCAAACTTTTTAGTATCATCTCAATTGAGTCTTCCATGTTCATTTATGAAGCTTTGACCCAAAAGGTGTTTTTGTTGACTTTTCAAAATGACCTATAATTTCAAAATTTATATCTTTTGTGAGTGCATATTTTGAACTTTGGAGATGAAGATGAATTGTAGGGAATTTAATCCTCTTCAAAATGAGCTTTGGATGGGTCATTTTTGATAAAGTATGAGAAAGTTATGCTTGGTCAAAGTTGAGTTGACTTTTCCTACAAAACCCTAATTTAGCAAATTTTGGGTTTTGATGAATTGTGAGCAATCCTTGAGGAATCATGATCAAAACTTGATCAAATAATGAATTATACTTCAAAATAAGGATGTTGATAAATTTTTTTGAAGTTTGACTGTATGTGGGCCACATTTGACTTTTGACCTAGCACAATCGATTTTCAGGCCTTTGAGCAATTGATTGAGCAAACTTCTTCTGTAAGGCTTGAAACTTGACATGGATGATCTTGAGAACATATTAGGACAACGGTGAGCATTTGAGTCCTTTGTGGTTCATATATCCTGATGAAAAATGAAACCCTAATTTGAGGTAGACTGCCTTAAGAGAGAGTTTGTCTGGTCAACTCTTGGACTTCCTTGAGCAATTTGAGGACCTCACTTGACATGTATTGAGAAATATGTGAGGGAAAATTTTGGGCTACAACAGCTTCCCCTTTCAATCTTCTTAAACCTGAGGATGTAGATTGGCTCGTCTACCTTTCGTGATCTGAAGGTGGAAGATGATTGAACACTAGAGTGCCCAGAAATTTGCACTCGCATGAAGTGATTTGTGATATCAGGAATGGGCATATAGATGCCATTTGGTAGCTGCTAGAGAATTGTCGGAGATGGGCTTAAAGATTCCATCCGAAGAGATGTCGATCGCATAAGAGATTCCTTTGCGGGAACCCGTATACCTGTTCTTGAGGATGACTTCGTTGGGGAATGCTGGTCTTTGTCTTGAGAGAAATAGAGTTTTAGGAGCTTCAGTTGTTCGTTACTCTACTGGGGAATAACTCCGGTTTGGGGAGGCAGAAGTGAAATGCTTATCTGGTCGGGGTATATGCTACACCGCGACTTTCTGGGGAAATGTGAAACCAATTGTGTTTGATCGGGTCCTGGTATTACAGTGTTGTGGACTACTGTCTGGGGATAAGAGAGGAAAAACTCGGATATTAAAGTTATGAGAAGGAACCTGGATAGTAGGGTTGCTTCAATATGAATGCCTAGATAGTAGGGCCGTGAGAAGGAACCTGGATAGTAGGGTTACTCCAACATGAAAGTCCGGATAGTAGGGCTGTGAGAAGGAACCTGGATAGTAGGGTTACTTCGATATGAAAGCCTGGATAGTAGGGCTGTGAGAAGGAACCTGGATAGTAGGGTTACTTCGATATGAAAGCCTGGATAGTAGGGCTGTGAGAAGGAACCTGGATAGTAGGGTTACTTCGATATGAAAGCCTGGATAGTAGGGCCGTGAGAAGGAACCTGGATAATAGGGTTACTTCGAAATGAAAGCCCGGATAGTAGGGCTGTGAGAAGGAACCTGGATAGTAGGGTTACTTCGAAATGAAAGCCTGGATAGTAGGGCTGTGAGAAGGAACCTGGATAGTAGGGTTACTTTGATATGAAAGCCTGGATAGTAGGGCTGTGAGAAGGAACCTTGATAGTAGGGTTGCTTCAATATGAAAGCCTGGATAGTAGGGCTCGTGGGAAGGAACATTGATAGTAGGGTTACTTCGAAATGAAAGCCTGGATAGTAGGGCTGCTTCAAAATGAGTTTGGGTAAAACTCTAGAGGGAACCTGGGTAAGGTTTTTCTTGTCGCACCGATGATTACTCTGTTTAGCTTTGAGTGTTGAACATAGACCTACTGGAAGTTGCTGATAATAATTGTCTTTCCTGAAAGAAATACATGGTTAGTTATGTGCGATGCATGAGATGCATTGTATAATGACGTTCTCAAAATAAATGAGACTATGTTATATGTGATGTATGGACATGTCATGATGTATGAACATGAAATACTGACGTAATAATCTGAATCTAGGAAAATAAATCCCTGATTGCTATAAAAACCATAGTTCCTCTACTTCTGTTGGGGATGGTGAACAAAGATGATTGTGCTAGGGATTTGCCCCTTGTTTACGGATGTTCTGCCGAGGAGACCCTGTCTGAGGATAATTCTGCGGGGAATAACTCTGTTGGAGAGGAGATACTCTGTTGATAGATCTGCTGACTTGGAGAAATAACTCAGCTGGGGATGAATTACCGTTGCTGGTGATAATGAATTCTGTCGGGGATTGAATTTCTACTTGTGAGAGAAATAAACTCTGCTTGGGGAAATATTTACCGACTCACTCGCGATTGTGAACTTCAATAAGGGAGATTTATGTCCTTCTCGGGGAAGCTGACATCGTCTTTAGATACTTTTTACTCTGTGGGGAGCGTATGTACCACTACTCATTGTTCTCCAGCTGCCTCTGTCCCGATACCTGATGGGCAAAGTGACTGTAAGGCTTGGGCACTTCTTGTTTGTCCCTGTTCCTGGAATTACGAGTAGTCGTCTTTTGTTTCTTATGTAAATATTTATGAGCAACAATTATTTTCAAATGCATATATAAAAAATGAATCATTGGATGTTCTGGAAAAACAAAACAGAAAAAGAAAAACAATTTGGAATTTCTTGTGAAAATGAATTGTATTGATTTTTGAAGTTGGCCTATAATAGACGTTTTGTACAAAGAGGATGACGTCCTAGTAAGAGAACGCAGCCGAAAGATGGAAATTACAATTTTTGTTAAAGAAGGAAGAACAACTATGTGAAACAATTCCATTGGGTTCCAACTCTGCTATTGCCTTTATATATTCAAGCGTCTCATCACTTTGCTGCTTGGTCGAAGGTGGATCAGATTGATTGGTGCCGTCTGAGCTTGATAGTCGATGCCGAGGTCTGGTTGCAAGATGATCCAATGAGACATAGTGTTCGCTTCAATCCCTAATTTTTTCCTGGACTGCCCTTTCGGGTTTTCAGTCCACCGGGATACCCTTTTTTGCCCAAGTCGCCTTTTCAGGTTTTTGACTTGTCGGGTGTACAGTTTTTTTCATTTTCATCCCTTACTTTTGCTCGAACCCTTTTGGTTCGCCGGGAAGCCCTTATTTTTCCCTAGGCCAGTCAACCTAGCGGGTCTTTGGTTATGCGTAATATCTTTTCACTATGTATGCGTTGACGGGGTGAGGAAGGTCGTCACCGTCCATGGTGGTTAGAATCATAGCTCTTCCCGAGAAAATGTTCTTAACCACAAATGGCCCTTCATAAGTGGGGGTCCATTTTCCCCTGGGATCACCTTGCGGTAGTATGATGCGTTTGATCACTAGATCCCCAACTTGATATTATTGACGTCTGACTTTCTTGTTAAAGGCCTTGATCATTCGCTTTTGATACGTTTGACCATGATAGATAGCAGTAAGTCTCTTTTCATCGATTAGATTCAGCTGATCAAGTCAGGTTTGGATCCAGTCATCTTCGTTCAAACCCGCATCCTTCATAATCCTGAGAGAGGGTATCTGGACCTCGATGTGTAGGACTGCCTCCATGCCATACACCAAAGAGTAGGGTGTTTCCCCTGTCGATGTCCGTTCCGAGGTACGGTACCCATGAAGAGTGAATGGTAACATCTCGTGCCAGTCTTTGTATGTCACCGTCATCTTCTGCACAATCTTCTTGATGTTCTTGTTAGCTGCTTCGACAACCCCATTCATCTTCGGCCGGTAGGGAGAAGAGTTATGATGCTGAATCTTGAATTGTCTACAGAGCTCCGTGATCATTGTGTTATTTAGATTTGTACCATTATCAGTAATAATCCTCTCTGGTACACCATATCGACATATCAAATTATGTCAGATAAACCGCGCCATGATGTTCTTGGTTACCGTAGCAAAGGAAGCTGCTTCAACCCACTTTGTAAAATAATCAGTGGCTATGAGAATGAAATGATGCACGTTAGATGCAGTAGGTCTGATCTCTCCAATCATGTTGATGCCCCACATTGCAAAGGGCCAAAGAGCTATCCAAAAATTCAGGGGAACTGGAGGCACATGCACCTTATCAGCATAGACTTGACACTTATGACAGGTTCGAGAGTGTTGATAGCAATCAGCCTCCATAGTGGACCAGTAGTATCCTGCCCGTAGGATTTTCTTTGCCATGGTATGTACACTGGAATGAGTTCCGAAGGTGCCTTCATGTAACTCTGCCATGATCCTTTGTGCCCCGCTCTTGTCTACACACCGCAATAAGGTTGAATCATGGTTACGCTTATAAAGGATCCCATTTCTAAGAAAGAACTTCGCTGCGAACCTTCTCAGAAACTTCTTATCATTAACAGATGCCCCCTCGGGGTATTCTTGAGCCTCAAGATACCTCTTTACCTCGTGAAACCAGGGTTTATCTGCTACCTCTTCAGTCTCAATGTCACAGCAGTGTGCGGGTTCATCCATTCTCTGAATGGTAATCTGGGGAGCCTCATTGTCCCACCTGACTTTGAACATAGAAGACATAGTAGCTAGCGCGTCCGCCAACTAATTCTCCTCTCTTGGGAAATGTTTAAAGGTTACCTCCTCAAAGTGTGGGAGCAAGGTCAGTACACACTCCTTGTAGGGAATAAGATTTGGGTGCTTCGTATCCCACTCGCCTTTGATCTAACTTATCACCAGAGCAGAATCTTCGAATACACTCAAGAACTTAATCCTCAGGTCAATAGCAGCTCGAAGACCCATGATACACGCTTCATACTCCGCCATATTGTTGATGCAGTTGAAACATAATCAGGCGGTAAACGGAGTATGTCAGTCTTCAAGAGATATCATTACAACACCAATGCCATTACCCAACGCGTTCGAGGCTCCATCAAAATACATAGACCATCAGGATCCCTCCTCGGGTCCTTCATCCGGTTCAGGTTCTTCGCAGTCAGTTACCATCATATTCTCATCCGGGAACTCGGAATTCATGGACTGATAGTCATCCACGGCCTAATGCGCCAAGTGATCCGCCAATACACTCCCCTTGATTACTTTTTGGGTTGTGTATTGGATTCCGTACTTGGTTAAGATCATCTGCCATCTTGCTATTCTTCTAGAGAGAGTGGGCTTCTCGAAAATATACTTGATCAGATCCATCTTTGATATTAACAAAGTAGTGTGAGTCAACATATACTGTCTCAGTCGGCGAGCAGCCCATGCCAAAGCGTAGCAAGTTTTCTCGAGCAATGAGTATCGGGTCTCATAGTCGGTAAACTTTTTGCTAAGGTAATAAATGACGTGCTCTTTTCGACCAGACTCGTCATGCTGCCCCAGCACACACCCCATTGAATTGTCTAGCACTGTCAAGTATAATATCAAAGGGGTATGGTGGGAGAACTGGCTTGGTGTTTTGAATTTTGATCGTATTTGTGCGGATAGCAAGAGTCGCCACCGACTTTTCTTTTATCCAAAAGGAAAGGTGAAAAAGCACAGGAAAGACCTTTAGAGATGTTTTTGAGTTCGGGGGGTAGATTATGAAAAGGGAAGGTATTAGAACCCTTTTCATCCATTGTTTTCCATGGGCTCTTAGTTACTCGCTAGATCAATTTGCTTTCATTTGAATGTGTTTTGTGGTGTGGGCTTTGAAAGTGTTTTAAAAATGTCTTTGTAATGGTTCTCGTTTCTATAAGAACGCGTACAAAGTTTTGTTTCGAAAGATAGTTCAAAGAAGTGTTTGTGGGTTGTGTTTGTGGAAAGTGGTTTTTGAAAAGATGTTTTGTAATGGTTATCGTCTCTATAAGAACGTATACAAAAAATGTTTTATCTTTTTGAAAATGCTTTGAAATGAGAGTGTTGGTGTATAAAATGTTTTTGTTGCGAGCAAGCGAGTAACTAAGAGTGAATCTACCTACTCGAAAGGTCTTAAATATGCTTTTCTTTCTCCTTTAGACGTTGCTATCTTACCATTTATTTGGTAAGAATCCCCATCGTTGGATGTGAAGGGACAGGCGCGGGTCAATTTTACAGTCACCGAAAGCAACTTATGAGACGCTTTAGCAATTTTCGTAATGGACGAGATCGTTTTATCGAAGGCAACATCGAGGGTCATCGAGGGACTACGATCTTTTTATCGAAGGGTCATTGCTAAAGCGTCCCATATTCGAGGGACATGACTGTGTTTTTGAGGAAACAAGCGAGATTACCTTAGAGGTGCGCGTGTGAAAAGTGTGTTCATTTCAAGTCATTTTGTTGAAATTAGGTTATCTAGCGATTGATTTTATGTCTTGCCATGCACGACTAATTACTATACAGTATAAAGAAAACAGTAAATTATGGAAATTGAAATTCTACGCTATTACAAAGCTTTTGGGGATGGGGGTACAAATTATTTTACAAATGGGGATAGATTAGCACAATTAAATGTCCAAATAGGCAAACAATACAACCAAATCGAATTGAGTAGTTAATCGAGATTACAACAAATTTATGAAGTAAAAATTAATTAACAAAGTAAAAATAAGGAAATAAAAATTCTTGTTTTTATTTTATTTGAAAAGTTTAAAAAGAAAAATAGAAAAAAATCTATTTCTATTAATTAGCTAAGGAAATTAAGTGAAATGCATGTATTTTGTCTTCTAGGATTTTTGTTATTAAATAAACATATTAAGACTTAACTACAAAAAATAATTAGTAAAAATATTTACAAGTCCTAAACTAAACTAATTAATTTATTTTGAAATTTATATTGTTTTATTTAATTAAAATTAAGAGCTACTAAAGATTAAATTAAATCAAAGCTAAAATCACTAAAAAGGTTATAAACAGAAAAATATAGGGGTAAGCAAACATCAATTCGTTGTTGGGCTGAATTTGGGATGAAAGGCCCAATAGAAATTGTTTTGTCCAACAGAAAAATGGAGCAAAAAAATAAAAAGAAAAAGAATATGAAAAACGTCCCATGGGGGGTCTCAAACCCGGGACTCCACCTTCAAATGACAACAACCTAACCCCGCGTCACTTACTCATTCATTTATCTTAATGTCTTTATTAAAATAAAGAACGAAATTTGAAAAAATGGGCTGGGCCAAACCAAGCAGGCCCAGACCCGGTTTATTGTAAATGGAAAAGGAAAAAAAAAAGAAATCAAACCTAAACCTAAAGTAGCAGCGCCACTGATGCTGTATAATGAAGAGGAAAAGTTAATTATTATTTTTTTCCTAATTAGTGACTAATAAAAACAAGAATAAAAAAGATATCAGCAAATCTCAATTTCTTCTTCCTCTCACGCTACTTTCACTCAACTGTGCTTGTCTATTTTCTTTTCATATTTTCTTTTCAATCTCCATATCTCTCTTAGATCTAACAAGCAAACAAAAAGCAATTGTTAAAAATAGAATAAAGAAAATGGAAGGGGATGAGTACCTCCGTGATCGACGACAGAGGTTGAATCTCTGGATGCACTATTCACAACAGCGGAATCTTCTAGATCCGCGATGGCGGAAAGAGCTGGCACACAGAGAGTTTCGCGGGGAGTGTCCGTTTTCGGCAGAATAGGATGTATGTGAGCTGAATCCCGAGGCTATGCATTTGTGTTGCTTGGTTTCATAAGTTGTTGAAAGATGTTGATGAAGCAGTAGAATGAAAGAAGCATGTTGGTTGAAAATTGTTAAAGAATCATTGTTGATGAGGATGATGAAAGTGTTGGAAAAGTTTATTCTGCCCCTGTTCTTTGGGTGAGATTTTTCTATATCTTTTGGTTTTTTTTTTATATTCTTTTATCTCTGAAGGGTTGTATGAGGAAAATGATGATGAGGTTTTTTCCGATTTTGTATGCTTTTCTGATGTATATTCTTGTTGCTGGTTTTTCTTCTTTATGGATTATGCCTTTTTTCTTAACAGAAAACCGGTGTCCACCCCTCTTCCCTTCTGTCTCTTTTTTATGTTGAATAAGAATTAAAGAATAGGGGGGAAAATGTGAGATTTTGAATAAATTAAGATGTTGTTTTTGTAGCTTTTTGCTGTAGTTTTGACTTGACCCGTATATGTGCAATTTTTGGCTGTATATTGTAGCTACTTTGGACAGATTTTGGACAGCAATGCAGGGCTGTAATACAATATGTTTTTTTACAGCATTTTGGCCTTTTTCACTTGTGATACAAACTGTGTTTTTTTAGTGTGTAGCATGATGGATTCTAATTTTTTTTTTAATTCTTCTTATGTTGTCCTTTGTGAACCAATTAAAAAAAACTGTGATTTGCAATGGACATATTTATTTGGGCCAATGATAGGACAAATTTGAGGCTTTTTGTTGGGCTTAAATCTTTGATTTGTGATGCTGTTAAATCTGAATTTTGTATTTTCCCTTTTGTGATTTCATTACACCTCCTCTTTTTCTTTCGTGAACCAAGGTTTACCTTTGCGATTTTCAATTGGAAAAAGAAAGCCCATGATTGAAATTGATTTATATGAGGCTTTGAATTTCAGCACATGATTAAATAACCTCTTAACTTTTCTGATTCCAAACATAACCCTCATGATGAGAAAAACTTGTTCTAAACAAAAGTCTTCTTAATTTTTCATACGCTCACTAATTTTTTCGTTTTTTGTTTCATGTATGTGCAGTTTGGGCAATGGGAGAATTGGTTAGGAATGACTTGAAGATGAGTAAGCTCCCTTATAGCTTAGTGAATTGTTAGGAATGTTACGAACCTTGTAATTACGTGATTTAGAAACTTGTAAAGCGCATTCCAATTCTCTTGTAAATTTAAGCGATGAATTCCGCTTTATTTTTCGTAAAATTCAAACAATGCATTCTTCTTGTAATCTTTCATTCTTAATTCAATTTGAAAATAATTCTAAGACTTGCAAAATCTTGAATATTCTTTGACATAGCATGAATTGAATTCTTCTCAGTGGCCCATGAACTTAAAAAAACCCTCTTGAGAAAAGAATGAGACCTGAATCATGATGAAATATGAAACCTCTAATTGTGTGATTTGAACATATTTCTTGCTCGGTAACTTGAATCTCAAGAAAATCCAATTCTTTTGTAATTTGTATTTTAAGTAAAACCAAAGCGCCTTATCTATCAAACTTTTAATCAAATTCATTCAAAATGACATCGTCTGCCATGCCTGATTAGAAAAGAACTTCATTGCCAAACAAACATGTTTTGGAGAAAATTTGTCAATCTTGTAGAGTTAACCAAATTTAACAAACTGCGGTTAAGAACACTTAGAAATCAACTAAATTCTTGCGACGATTCAAAAAGTCTTTGAACACAATAAACTCATGTGTGACATAACTTATGATCATAAACAATAATAATCATCTCAAGGTCTTGTAACTTGAGGAAATTACAATTCTTAGAAATCAGAGGACGGCTACTTGAAATTAGGTCAAACTTCACGATGCGACTTCTGACGCACTCGAACGTTGGGGATTTTCTACCCGTAATTAATTCTTGATTTGTGAAGATAAATTATAAATATCACCATGGAGAATCATACGCAAGAAAAAACCACTCAAAAATATTGAGTAACGAAGAAGTTTACAAGCACTTTAAATCGTTCTCGTGAAAGGGTTAATTTTGGGGTTGCTGTAATTGTTTTCAGTTATCTGGACCATTGATCGGCCAAACATGCATTGTGAGATTTGAAACTTGGCATAAGCATCCTTGAGGATACATCAAGAACCGTGAAGACCACTTGAAACTTTGAAAATTCATTTTCTTTTGAGAAATGCAAAAACCCTAATTGCTGATTTACTGCCTCAGAAGAGAATCTGTCTGATCGATTTCTGAGCCAACTTGAATATCTGAGAAACCCTAGGATTGTATCTTGTATGAAAAAAAATGGGAGGGCAAATTTTGAAGGAAAATTGCGATCAAAACGCAGCGGAATATAAAATTTTCCTTTAGAGATCCTTACGAATGAGCATGGTCAGTGATAGAAAGTTTTACCTCTTGTGGCGATTCAGACCTTTGATGTCGTGATCACGAGCGTTGATGAAGAACAACGCCTCTACTCAGTCCACACGAACAGATCGCTTCCGGTCACAGTGCTAGCTGATCACGAACGGAAACCTTGAGTGAGAGAGAGAGAGTCAAAAACGAAAATGCATCAAGTGAAAAAACTTCATCACAAGGGATCTATTTATAGAATCACTCGTGTGGGCTACAAGCTAAAAGCCCAATTAAGGCTATAAGCTAAAAGCCCAATTAAGCTTATGGACATTATACCTTATGATGTACCATATATCACTTATCCACGTGGTACCTTACCACTTTCCGTATTACACTTAAGTGCACCGTACCTTACGGTGTTCCTTATTTATTCTATCTCTCATCAACCTGTCCTTATGTGTGTGACCCTGTAGGTTTTTGCGACGTTGGCAATTATATTAAATTACACATTTAATATAATAAACAGTGAGCGGTATCTAGCAACACATCACTGTTACCCAAGTCACGAAAATGTCATGTGATCTGACCAAACCTTTTCTGTGATAATATTTGTGTTGTACAATTACCCTTTTGCCCTCATGTCTATATTGAACACAAGACATACACTGTGTCACCCTTGTCCAGTTCAATATTGGGCCCTTAGACATTTATCCTGTTATGCAGGATGAGCAAATTCCATCTAGGTCACTCATGTCCCTTAGCATGCTTTGTGAAGTACCCATCAACCATCTTTATAGTCATCCAGTTACGGATGACGTTTGATCAGCAATAAAGTACTTGACTCTACATCTAGGGTCCATAGTGGTTTCAGGTCGAAGGGTGGTATACACCATTATCATCATGAGAATAACTTATGACACTTTGCATAACATTCTATGTAGTATTCTCATAACGGGTCAATCCAGTATAAATATTACTCCTAATATTCATACCTATGTCAAGACTTGATAACTCCTTATCTATGATCCATGAGATGTGATCATCAATCTATCTTCATAATAATCTTAATGCTTTAATGTTATCCCACTTCACATTAAAGCTTGACTACGAACATTTTAAGAATAGTTTCTTATGTTTAATGGGATCTCATGATTAAGTCACACTTAACATTTCATTAAACCAATAAACCATTCTAGGGACTTTATTATTTTGGAAAACATAATAAAGAAATGCCTTTTATTATTAATAAATAATTCGATACAAGTACCAAAAGTATTGGCCTCTAGGGCTTACACCAACAATCTCCCACTAGCACTAGAGCCAATCAGGCATACCCCTAATACCCATAGATCTAGTATGTCCATCATGCTTCAGCTGCGCAAGAGGCTTTGTTAATGGGTCAGCAACATTGTCAAGTGTAGGTACTCTGCATATTTTCACATCTCCCCGATCGATTATCTCTCGAATGAGATGATAACGCCTAAGTATGTGTTTGGATCGTTGGTGAGATCTAGGCTCCTTAGCTTGTGCGATAGCACCATTGTTATCACAATAGAGATCAATGGGATCCACAATGCTATGGACTATGCCAAGTTCACTAATGAACTTCTTGATCCAAACAGCTTCCTTTGCTGCAGTTGAGGCAGCAATATAATCAGCCTCGGTTGTAGAATCAGCAACTATATCTTGCTTTGAACTTTTCCAGCTCACAGCGCCACCATTTAAACAAAACACATAACCAGATTGCGATCTAAAGTCATCCTTATCTGTCTGGAAGCTAGCATCAGTGTATCCAATTACAGCAAGCTCTTCTTGACCTCCATATATCAAGAATGAACCCTTAGTCCTTCTCAAGTACTTAAGGATATTCTTGACAGCTACCCAATGAGCATCACCGGGATTAGACTGGTACCTACTCGTTGCACTTAAAGAATACGAGACATCTGGTCGAGTACATAGCATGGCATACATGATAGATCCTATTGCAGATGCATATGGAATCTTATCCATGCGATCCCTTTCTTCCTTACTTGAAGGGGATTGTGTTTTTGACAGACACATGCCATGTTGCATAGGTATGAATCCTTTCTTGGAATCATGCATATTAAAGCGTCTCAACACTTTTTCTATGTATGTACTATGACTTAGGCCAAGCAGTTTTTGTGACCTATCTCTATAGATCCTGATTCCTAATATATAGGCTGCTTCACCTAGGTCCTTCATTGAAAAGCATTTCCCTAACCAAGTCTTCACTTGTTGCAAGGTAGGGACATCGTTTCCAATGAGTAATATGTCATCTACATATAATACCAGGAATACGATCATGCTCCCACTAACCTTCTTGTAGACACAAGGCTCATCTTCATTCTTGATGAATCCATATTGTTTTACTGTTTCATCAAAACGAAGATTCCAGCTTCTGGAAGCTTGCTTTAATCCATAAATTGATCGCTGTAACTTACATATCTTTTGGGCTTCCTCTGGTATGTCAAATCCTTCAGGTTGTGTCATGTACACATCCTCAAGAAGATTCCCATTAAGGAAAGCAGTTTTGACATCCATCTGCCATATTTCATAATCATGATATGCAGCGATAGCAAGTAAAATCCGAACAGATTTAAGCATTGCAACTGGTGAAAAGGTTTCATCATAGTCCACCCCATGAATTTGTTTATAGCCTTTTGCAACCAGTCTTGCCTTATAGGTATGTACCTTACCATCCATGTCAGTCTTCTTTTTGAAGACCCACTTGCATCCTATAGGGTTAACTCCTATAGGAGGCTCTACCAAGGTCCAAACCTGGTTTGTGTACATGGAATCCATTTCAGATTTCATGGCTTCTAGCCACTTCTCGGACTCAGGACCAGTTATGGCCTCTTGGTAGGTCACAGGCTCATCTTGATCCATGAGTAATACATCACCCTGATCACTTATGAGATATCCATATCTCTCAGGTTGTTGACTTATCCTGCTTGACCTACGCTGGTCTTGTTCTACTTGAGCAGGTTGCTCTTCCATAACTACTTGTGTTTCCTGCTCTAATTCCTCCATAGGTGTATCAATGCTTTGTGGTTCTTGAATTTCTTCAAGCTCTATTTTCCTCCCACTGATTCTTTTGGAAATAAAATCCTTTTCCAAAAAAACTCCAGTTCGAGCGACAAACACTTTGCCCTCAGAAGGATTGTAGAAGTAATACCCTCTTGTTTCTTTAGGATACCCAACAAATAAGCATTTGTCAGATTTGGGCTCAAGCTTAGTTGAAATTTGTCGTTTCACATAAACTTCACAACCCCAAATCTTCATGTAAGACATATGTGGTTTCTTACCACTCCATATCTCATATGGTGTCTTCTCAACCTTTTTGGATGGAACTCGGTTAAGTGTGTAAGCTGCAGTCAATAGTGCATGTCCCCAAAAGGAGTTCGGAAGATCGGCATGACTCATCATGGATCGAACCATGTCTAACAAGGTCCGATTTCTTCTCTCGGATACACCATTCCATTGTGGTGTTCCGGGAGGAGTAAGTTGGGATAAAATCCCACATTCCTTTAGATGGTCATCAAACTCTAGGCTTAAATATTCACCGCCTCGATCTGATCGAAGAACTTTAATATTCTTACCTAGTTGGTTTTGTACTTCATTCTTGAATTCCTTGAATTTTTCAAAGGTTTCAGATTTGTGTTTCATTAAATACACATAACCATATCTACTGAAATCATCAGTAAATGTGATGAAGTATTGAAAACCTCCTCTGGCTGGTATGTTCAGTGGTCCACATACATCAGTATGTATGAGGGCCAAAAGATCATTAGCCCTTTCACCTTTTCCTGTGAATGGGGACTTTGTCATCTTTCCAATTAAATAAGATCTGCATGTCTCATATGATTCATAATCAAAAGAGTCCAAGAGTCCATCTTTATGGAGTTTGGAAATGCGTTTCTCATTTATGTGGCCTAAGCGACAGTGCCAAAGGTAGCTTGGATTTAACTCATTAGGTTTAATCCGTTTAGTATTAATGTTATAAATTGGCATTTCAAGATCAAGGACATATAGTCCATTGTTCATTTGTGCAGAAGCATAGAATATATCATTCAAATAAATAGAGCAACAATTGTTCTTTATTATAAATGAAAAACCAAACTTGTCCAAACAAGAAACGGAAATAATATTCCTACTAATTGCAGGTACATAATAACAGTTCTCTAACTGAATTATTAAACCACTAGGTAAAGTCAAAACATAAGTTCCTACGGCTAAAGCAGCAACCTTTGCTCCATTTCCAACTTGTAGGTCAACTTCACCTTTTGCCAAATCTCTACTCCTTTTTAGCCCCTGCACATTAGTACAAATGTGAGAACCGCATCCAGTATCTAATACCCATGATGCAGAAGTAGATAAATTAATTTCAATAACAAAAATACCTGAATTTGAAGTCCCTACTCCATTGTTCTTATCTTCCAGGTACTTTGGGCAGTTTCTCTTCCAATGTCCGGTCTTACCGCAATGGAAGCAAGTGCCCTCCTTTGCTATGCCTCCACTAGGCTTCAAAGCAGGAACAGTAGGTTTAGGCTTGGCAACTTCCTTGCCTTTCCCTTTACCAACCTGCTTGGTAGGCCTCTTGTTCAGCTTCTTTCCATTACTGACCATCAGAATGGACTTCCCTTTTGTCTTCATATTCTTCTCAGCAGTTTTCAACATGCTTAGCAATTCTGGAAGACTCTTATCCATGTCATTCATGTTGAAATTCATGACAAACTTATTAAAGCTATCTGGCAGCGATTGCAAGATAAAATCAGTTGCAAGTTCCTTTCCAAGCGGAAACCGTAACCTTTCAAGGTTCTCCACATACCCAATCATTTTGAGTACATGGGGACCTACAGGGTTTCCCTCAGATAACTTGCTGTTAAAAAGGGCCTTTGAAACCTGAAACCTCTCATTTCTTGCCTGCTCTTGATAGAGCATTTTCAGATGTCCGATCATATCGAACGCTGACATGTTCTCGTGTTGCTTTTGCAACTCCGAGTTCATAGTAGCTAGCATGAGACAAGCGGCTTCATTAGCATCATCAAGATGCTTCTTATAAGCTTCTCTTTCTGCCTTAGGTGCCGAACTAGGCGGTTCCTCTTCAGGAACAGGTGTCTCCAAGACATACAGCTTCTTATCGTGCTTGAGGACAATCCTCAGATTTCGGTGCCAATCCAGGAAATTTGTCCCAGACAATTTTTCCTTATCTAGGATTGATCGCAAAATATGGTTGTTTGTTGTCATGGTAATCTACAAAAAAAAATGAAAATATAAGTATCATTAAAACAACATATTTAATTAGGCCTTTAATCAAATATGCTCCCACTATTTTACTCAAACCAAATGACCCTCATCATTTGATTCGGAAAATCCCGTTGGAAGACTTTCTAGTGGGTCGAGATCCACATTTCACTTCGTTCTAAGTCAGCGTTAGGCTGATTACACAAAACTAGGTTATTTAGGTAGGAACTCCTTCCAATTGTATCTCATACAACTCTCGAATATTTTCAGTTGGGTGAATAACTCCTTATTCTAATTCATCATATGAATCATTCCCAACTCTTGCTTCTAAACATGTATAATCTTATTATAATGTGTTTAGTTAAGTTTGACCCATTGTTTTAGCAGTTGGATATTACAATTATCCCATCGCACCTTACTAATATAGAACATGCACCTCGCGTAGGCGAAACCTACATTATTCGATACTAGTCTTGATGAGTGCTAAAACTTGGAAAGCATGAACTTAATATTTAACTTGAGGGATTTTGTTATTAGTTTGATCTCACCGGCTTAACATGCAATTCGTCTCTCTCATGCATCAAAATACAAACACATGCATCAATATACATAAAAGGATACAGTTATGGCCCCTAGCGCAATTGTTCTCCCAAGCCAATGAGAGAACCTAAGCTAACCTAATAACGATCTAAACTTCTCCAAGCAAGATCTCCAAGGTTATCCTCCTTTGATATTGTATTCTTCTCTTTCTTCATAACATTACATTACATAAAAGAAACTCGTTTTACATACGAGGGAGTGAGATGAGAAAAGAAGTTACATCAAGAATTTTAGAGAGAGGCACGACACGCAGGCCGTATTTTACAATCCCAAAACAAAATAAAGGAAAAAAAAACTAAGGCCATAACTGATCACCACAAGACAATAATAATAAACACACTTTTATTATTAGTTTAAATTTTGTTAATTAAAAAAAGGCAAATTAAATTTCGATGATTGATCACACTACGCAGAGTTAGCCGGGGGTTCCGCTGCCCGGTCAACGGACGGTGGTTCAAGGGGGCAGCGCCCCTTTGCGGGGTTGTCAGGGGCAGCGCCCCGGCGCAAAATTTTAATGAACAATTCATTTGAAATTGGCGTCATTTTCGCACAACTCTTGCGCATTCACAACCCTAATCGCATAACTCTGCAACAACACAACCCTTGTGCCGTCATGAACCCTAATGCAACAGTTTCATGCTGTCAAACACATCTCGATTGATAATTCAGTATGATTAATCACATGCCATTGCTTCACCATACTAATGTCGGATTCCGAAGCATATGAACAGTGATCGGTCAAAGGAATAACAATCATCAAGTGTTTGAATGAACGAAACAGAAACAATATATCACATATACCATCGTTGCATCAGATTTACTTATATCATATATAAGAGTGATCGATCTTATTTGTGTAACCTATGGACGATCGATGTATCGCTGCTTCACCATACTAATGTCGAATTCCGAAGCATAGTCAACATCAATCATCCAAATCGTACATAACAGATGCCAAATTTAATTAATCGTTTATTATTCAATTCATTCTGGTTTTAATCGAATCAAAACAGAAAATATAGAACATAAACAACTATCAGACCCATGGTTTCGTAAGTGGCTCTGATACCACTGAAGGAAAATTGCGATCAAAACGCAGCGGAATATAAAATTTTCCTTTAGAGATCCTTACGAATGAGCATGGTCAGTGATAGAAAGTTTTACCTCTTGTGGCGATTCAGACCTTTGATGTCGTGATCACGAGCGTTGATGAAGAACAACACCTCTACTCAGTCCACACGAACATATCGCTTCCGGTCACAGTGCTAGCTGATCACGAACGGAAACCTTGAGTGAGAGAGAGAGTCAAAAACGAAAATGCATCAAGTGAAAAATCTTCATCACAAGGGATCTATTTATAGAATCACTCGTGTGGGCTACAAGCTAAAAGCCCAATTAAGGCTATAAGCTAAAAGCCCAATTAAGCTTATGGACATTATACCTTATGATGTACCATATATCACTTATCCACGTGGTACCTTACCACTTTCCGTATTACACTTAAGTGCGACGTACCTTACGGTGTTCCTTATTTATTCTATCTCTCATCAACCTGTCCTTATGTGTGTGACCCTGTAGGTTTTCGCGACTTTGGCAATTATATTAAATTGCACATTTAATATAATAAATAGTGAGCGGTATCTAGCAACACATCACTGTTACCCAAGTCACGAAAATGTCATGTGATCTGACCAAACCTTTTCCGTGATAATATTTGTGTTGTACAATTACCCTTTTGCCCTCATGTCTATATTGAACACAAGGCATACACTGTGTCACCCTTGTCCAGTTCAATATTGGGCCCTTAGACATTTATCCTGTTATGCAGGATGAGCAAATTCCATCTAGGTCACTCATGTCCCTTAGCATGCTTTGTGAAGTACCCATCAACCATCTTTATAGTCATCCAGTTACGGATGACGTTTGATCAGCAATAAAGTACTTGACTCTACATCTAGGGTCCATAGTGGTTTCAGGTCGAAGGGTGGTATACACCATTATCATCATGAGAATAACTTATGACACTTTGCATAACATTCTATGTAGTATTCTCATAACGGGTCAATCCAGTATAAATATTACTCCTAATATTCATACCTATGTCAAGACTTGATAACTCCTTATCTATGATCCATGAGATGTGATCATCAATCTATCTTCATAATAATCTTAATGCTTTAATGTTATCCCACTTCACATTAAAGCTTGACTACGGACATTTTAAGAATAGTTTCTTATGTTTAATGGGATCTCATGATTAAGTCACACTTAACATTTCATTAAACCAATAAACCATTCTAGGGACTTTATTATTTTGGAAAACATAATAAAGAAATGCATTTTATTATTAATAAATAATTCGATATAAGTACCAAAAGTATTGGCCTCTAGGGCTTACACCAACAAATTTTGGGGTACAACAGCTGCCCCTGTTCAATCTTCTTAAACTTGAAAAGTGAGATCGACGTGTTTGTCGTTCGTAGCTTGACAGTAGAAGGTGATTGAACACTAGAGTGCCTAGAAATTTGCACTTGATGATGCACTGGTCAATTGCATAAGGAAATGGGCTTAAAGATGCCATTTGGAGAAGCAAGGGAGAATTGTCGGAGATGGGCTTATACATGCCATCCAAAGACGATTATTGACGGAAATTTTGAACTTGACCTCTCTCTTTCTTCTCTTTTTTTTAACAGAAAATGAATCAGAATAAACTGTTGAGAGATTTATCTAAACCAGTGAAAATCTGGAGACGAATCAGAATAAACCGTTGAGAGATTTATCTGAACCAGTGAAAATCTGGAGACGAATCAGAATAAACCGTTGAGAGATTTATTTGAACCAGTGAAAATCTGGAGACGAACCAGAATAAACCGTTGAGAGATTTATCTGAACCAGTGAAAATAATCTAGAGATGAATCCGAATAAATCGTTGAGAGTTTATCTGAACCAGTGAAAATAATCTGGAGATGAATCGGAATAAACCGTTGAGAGATTTATCTGAACCAGTGAAAATCTGGAGATGAATCAGAATAAACCGTTGAGATATTTATCTGAACCAGTGAAAATAATCTGGAGACGAATCAGAATAAACTGTTGAGAGATTTATCTGAACCAGTGAAAATAATCTGGAGATGAATCAGAATAAACTGTTGAGAGATTTATCTGAACCAGTGAAAATCTGGAGATGAATCAGAATTGACCGTTGAGTGATTTATCTGAACCAGTGAAAATAATCTGGAGACAAATCAGAATAAACCGTTGAGAGATTTATCTGAACCAGCAAAAATCATCTGGAGACAAATCAGAATAAACCGTTGAGAGATTTTTTCTGAACCAGTAAGAGTCTGGAAGAAATATTTTGTTATGTAGATGGTCGACCAGTCTTTTTTTGTTGAAAATCTTGGTCTGTTGGAAATTTGTTGATGATGATTTCCTGTCAAGTGACTCCTTCCTGCAAAAAGTGAAGAGTTAATTGTATGCAATTCAATGATGTATGCAATGCATGGTATGGTGTTGTTTTCTCAAAATGAATGAGATTGCATGGTATGTACTTGAGTTGTCAATGTTATGACGTATGGGTGCAAATGTATGGAATTAAAGATTGTTTGTGCCGCAGCGTTGCCGGAAGCGGGGGAAATAAATCCCTTTTGAAGCACTGATGGGTGAGTTTCCAAACATAAACTCTGTTGTAGAAGGGAATAAAACAGGCATTGCTTGTAGTCTTTGTGATATCCTGCCGGGGAAATCTTAGAAGTTGGGCAACTCACTAGGGAACCTTTGGAGCGGTAGTTGGAAGTTTTGTTCTGGCTGGAGAAAGTACCTGCGGGGATCTTAGGGAATGGTTGTTGTACCCCAAAATTTTCCCTCTCATTTTATCAACATTTCTCATCACAAGGCTCTTGGAACTCAAGATCAAGCTAGGGTTTGCTCTGCTCAAGATATCTCCTTGCACTGATGACCTAAACTAGGGTTTGAGTTTGCATAAGGAGTTTTGGGCCTTCAATGCTCAAATTGACTTTCATACTTCATATTGGACTCATAAGTTTGTCCATACCAAATTTCAAGCCTTGAATCAAATTTTTTCCCAGTCAATTGGACAGTTGACCTAAGAAATCAGCTGTATTGTGGAAAAAGTCAACTGTGGCTAATTTACAGTCAAACCTCATGAATTTTGACCCACATCAACATTATGAACTCATATGAACCATTGGATCAAGTTTGGACCACAACTCCACAAGAAATTTGATCAGATCACCAAAAGGGCAAAATGGTCATTTTTTGGGTTTTGACTGTACAAAGGCAATTTCTGACTTTTTGACCTAGCCAATGGCAAATTAGGTTCAACCATGGACTCAAGGACTCATTGACATCATATTGACTTATTCAACAAGTTCAAAAGATCTCAAATGCATGGAATTGACAGATGAATTTTTTAGTCAATTGATCAAAATTTGACTGTACACTGAAAAGTCAAACTTTGACTTTTTGGTCAAAATCAAGTGACAAGGTTCATTTTTCATCAAGATGTGTCAAATTATGAAACTTGTTCATCAAGAAACCCAAAATTGCAAATTAGGGTTTAAAGTTGAAAATTTTCATCTTAGAAATTTTCTAAGTTATGAAATTTTCTTAATTTTTCCTAACTTTGCCCCACATTTTCATCATGATGAAAATGGATTCAAACAAAACCTCCAACATGAAAGTTGTAGTACTCCACAAAGTCTACAACTTTGATTCACAAAGTTTTCTCAAAAGAAGCTTGGGTCTCAAGTTATGATTTTTGGAACAAGGGTCCCTAAAACCTTTAACTTAGTGAAATTTTGCCCTAGTTTAGGCAGGATTTTGACCCATCTTCTTGGCCATTTTTCACATAGTTCCACTTGGAATATCAAGTTGCATTTCAAATATGGATTATAGATCATGTTGGTAAGATTTCCAAATTTTCCAAGAACTCCTCAAACACATTTGTCGTTAGGGAGAATCGAAGGCTTGAAGTTGGCAAAAACTCACTTTTCATCCATGGCATATTCATGTTCATACAAGTTGCATTTTCAAATCAGCATGCCTTACACTAGTTTGTAGGCCTCTAAACCATTTCACACTCCATAATTAAATGTAAATCCATCAGTCTAAGCTTTTGTTTTGGTCATTTGGACATTGTACAAAAGATAAAGCCCTAAGTAGAAAAAGGCACATTTCCATTTTTGCCATAATGTGCTTTATGTCAAACCACTATCCCTTGAGCATTGGTCCATATCTTAGAGGGAAAATCAAATCCACAAGTGGCAGGGGCCAAGAGCAAAGTATGCAAGCATATTTGATAGCCTGTACAGGCCTGTAACTTCACTTCCACATTCTTACTTCAAAAACAAGAAACTTGTCAAAAACTCGAGAACTTGAAAACCAACCAATGTTAACTTACACAAACAGTTTTAAACATCTTTCTCACACCCCTTTGAGCTAGAAACACGATTGCTTGAGCCTCTAAACACCCCATAGCCAGAAATCACATTCCTTTGGCAAAACAGGGCAGGTTCTGCAACTTGAGTTCCATAGGTCATTTGGCTCGTGCGTTTTGCTCCAAGTTGCTTCAAACACCTTCCATTCAACTCACCCAAGCTATCCTAAACCTCAAACACCAACTGTAACTCCATTTATAGTGTTCACCATTTTCATTTTGAGCTTGTGCAGTTTGAGTTCTATAGGCTGATTCAAGGATATTCAAGGCAAGCTAGCTATTGGAGAAGGTCAAGTGAAGTTCAGGCAAGCTACCAGACATCTCAAGCCTTGTTGAAAAGCACTACATTTCCCTACACGAATCCAACTGAAATAGGTTTTTCTCCACTTTCTATCTCTCTATTTAGGAACATTTAGCCTTAGGTTTGTGAATAAAAAATGTAGTGTTCATTGCCATGAAGTTGTACATATGCTTAGTTTTCATTTATATTAAGTGTGCTAGGAGAATTTCATCCATGAATATGCTGAAAAAACTAGGTCAGATTTTAGGGCCAGAGAAATTCTCTTTGGTCTTTGAGAGTTAGGATTAGTTTTTTATATGGTTGGAATCGTCTTGAAATTCTCTACAAGTTTGGTGTTATGTGCTTTTGTAATGGAGCTCGTATGCAGGATATCCAAGTTTGTACATGGCACACGCACGTTTTTCAAACATCTGAAGGTTGAAGATGAAGCTGGCTTGGGCTGGGCTTGGCCTGACTTGCTTTTAGCACCTCCCATTTTCATTTTTGCACCCCTGGCCCAATTTCTTGTATTTTTATATTTTTGCATTTTTGTTTTCATTTCTGATTTTGTTTATTAATTTCCAAATATAAAAAATGCTTTAAAATATTAGCATAAATTTTTTACATTTATTTGGCATTTTATTTTAATTTTTCTAACATGAAAAAGTATTTAAATACTTTTACATTATTTGTTAAGACTTGAAAAATATATATAATTTATACTTTTATTTTTGTTCTTTATTTTTATTCATACTAAAAATATTTTTTTAAATATATTTTATTTTTGTACATATTTTATTTTATATTGTACATATTTAATTTGATTAATATACATATATAAATATATACTTTTTTATTTTATTAAATACTCTAGAATAAAAAATATAAAATATTACATTTTTACTTTTATTTTTATTTATACTAAAAAATACTTTTTTTCTAAGTATATTTTATTTTTACATATATTTTATTGTATATAAATAATATAATGTATTTATTTTCTTACAGAAATTAGGGTTTTACCCTTAAACAAATAAAATAAATCCTTTATTTATCCTTTATTTTTTACATTAAATATTTTACATACATCAATGAACAAATTTTTTTTTTGTTGCATATTTCATATTATTTGATATATTCGTCTTTTTTTGTTTATTTAAGTATTATCCATTTATTATTCATGCAATTAAATTCAATTTGGATGTAATAGTAAACTAGGGTTTATATTTCTTGTCAAATACCCCCAATTCAAAGATTGTACCCCCATCCCTATAATCATGTTGTAATAGTTTAGAATTTTAATTCTCGCACTTTACGCTTTCAATTATGCCATGATTAGAGAATTAGGGTTTATATGCAAAAATCCAAATCAACAAATAGTTTGACCTAATCAAAGATAAAAATTCATGAAAATCAAACACAATACACACTTGCACCCTTAGGGTTACAATCCACTTGTTGCCCTCAAAAATGGGCCATGTTATGCATGCTGGGTACTTTGGCAAAACAAAAACAAAACAAAAGATCATAGTCCCTCGATGATGCTATCTTGGTTGCCTAAACAAAAATGATCAAGTCCCTCAAAAAATTGCCAAAGATACTTGACACAATTGCTATCATGGTCTATACGATGACCCGCGCCTGTCCCGTTTAACATCCTAACACAAGGTTGTTCACCAAATGCAATGGTGAAACAACACTGTCAAAAGGGTTAAAAACATAAGAAAGATCTTTGAGTAAATTAGGGTAGATAGCTCTTAGTTACTTGATCAAAAGCTTGCAAAAACATCCTTGCCATTTTCAAACACACTTCACAACACAATTTCAAAATATTATCCAAATCAAACTTTCAAACATTGAAATTTTTTTCAAAAGACAAAAACACCTTTGTATACATTCAACAAAGAATCATTACAAAGGTTGCCACAATGATGGTCTCTTTTCAAAACATCTTTCAAAACCACACACAAAGCACCATTTCAAACAATTGGAAAAGCAAAGCAAGTGATCTAAACAAGTAACTAAGAGCCCATGGATAACCATGGATGAAAAGGTTGCTTGCACCTTCCCTTTTCATAATCTACTCCCCGAACCCAAGAAAACATCTCAAAGGTCTTTCCTGTGCTTTTTGACCTTTCCTTAGGATAAAATAAAAAGTCGGTGGCGACTCTTGCTAAACCGAAACATTTGCGAACACAAAACGCAAAACCTCAAGTCAGTTCTCCCACCATATCACAGAACTGGAGACTCTGCTGGGGACAACTTTAAAAGTGGAGTAACCTTAGGGTTTAGATCACCTTTTCATGATTATCTTGTTTGCTTTGATTGCTTTACACTTGGTCCCATTATTTGGGTTTTGAATCCTCCACCCGGATTTTTGGGAAACATTCATAGGTAAATAGCAATACATTGTGGAAACTGTGCGGGGTATACCGACATGGTTAAAGCAATAGCTATATTAGTGCAACATATTTGTGAGTACCGGTAGCCTTTGAGTCAATCAAAGAGAATACGGGGCCGCTTAGTGATGTCATGAAGCACTAATGAACTCTTAGAACCTTACTTGACCATCTTGGCCTTTTTAGGGGTAGTGAGATGACCGACTTTAGTACAGTCCGAAGTTGGTAGATACTCGATACTACACTCATTGAGGGTTGTTTTCTTTGAATATTTTGGTCGCCAGTTAAGTGGCTAAACCAAAACAATGAACACAGAAAATAATCCAGTGATATTGAGCTCCTTAGAACCCGGTTACTATTTATAGGACAGGTTGAGCCAACTAACTTCAAGAGGGTACTTACCTATGAAACCCCATGCAAGCCTGAAACTAGGATATTGTGTGATTTGTTTGTACATGTGCTTGTGCATACATCATGAACATCATAAAGCATCATATGCATCCACTAACCATTTCAAGGGTTTGGATCTTCATCTTTGTTCTTGTTTTGTAGGTCATGGAATCTCTTCGCAGGAAAACAATTCAAGTCAACCTTGTGAGGATCCCTCCTTAACTCAAGGAGCTTACTTCTAAGATTCCCGAGAATTCTCCCTTCAGTGAAAGACATGGTAGACTTCTCAACTTGGTCAACTCCAACATTGAAGAAGACATGGTGAAAGTTCTCTTCCAGTTCTTTGACCCCCTTCACCACTGTTTCACATTCCCAGATTACCAACTGGTACCTACTTTAGAGGAATTTTCTCAACTCTTGAGGATTCCTATTCTCCATCAACTACCCTACAACGGTACGGAAAGAGAGTCGAAGCCTGAAGATGTTTCTCAAGCCTTACACTTGCAACCATATGATATCAAAGGTCATTGGGAAACCAGAAGTGGTGTCAAGGGTTTCTTGGCAAAGTTTCTGTTTGAGAAGGCACAGGACTATTGGAATTCTCTAGATCTACAAGCTTTTGAAGAGATTGTGGCACTCCTCATATATGGTTTGGTCTTGTTCCCAAACCCTGATCAACTTATAGATGTGAATGCTGTCAAGATTTTCATATCGTGGAATCATGTTCCTACATTGCTTGGGGACATCCTACACTCATTTTACACACGAACAATGAGGAAAAAAGGTGTTCTCATATGTTGTACTCCTCTTCTAGCAAAGTGGTTTATTTATCACCTACCCCAATCAGTTTTGAAGAATGAGCAGGGTTTAAGGTGGTCACAACGGTTGATGACCCTAACACATTCTGATGTTCATTGGTGTTCTCGGTCCAGAGAAAATGTCATCATCATTGACCGTTGTGGGGAATTCCCTAATGTCCCACTACTTGGCATTAGGGGATGCATTACCTATATCCCCTGTTTAGCTTTGAGGCAATTTGGGTTTGCCCGGAGGGATGGCCCTTATGATATGCTGATTCCTGACCTAGTTTTTGACTTCGACAACGATACGTAAGGACTTCGACAAAGGTTTATCCGAGCTTGGAGGATGCCCAACAAAGTGGATAGTAAGACACTGAGACATAAGAATTCCATCCCCCTTGAGCCTTATCTCAAGTGGGTACGAACCCGCGCCCAAAGTATTATGATGGCTTACCCTCACATTCTCCCCATGATCAAAGAGCTTGTTATAGAAGGAGAGGTTCCATACACCCTCCTACATCCAGACATGCCAATATCATTGGAAGAATTTCAAAAGAGTTGGATACAACTCAAAGAAGAACGGAACACTTTTGAAGCCAGCTTCTATGCCAGTGAGAAGAAGGTTTTGGAGCTTACCCACCGACTTCATGAAGAGGAGACTCTCAACACTTACATCGCACCAAAGAGGATGCGCAATGTCTTTTTACATTAAGAATTTTGTAATATTTTTGCCCATGGGGCATTTATGTACTAACAAATTTCTTATTAATATGACGTGTGTTCTTTTTGTTTGCAACAAATGTGAATTTCTGAATCCTTGAATGCATTACATGAATAACATATCATTCATCATATGCATAAACAGGTCTTCACACCAGGTTTCCTTATCTTTCTGCTGTTTATTTCAGCCAGATGGATATAGAACAGACGGTTAAAGATCTGCAAGCACATAATTCACAATTCCAGCAACTCCTCATGACCTTAGCAAAGGTTCAAGAGGACCTTAAAGCACTGTTGGAGAAAGAGAAAGACAAAGAGAAAAAGAAGAAAAGGACTGGTGTGGCCACTATGGGAAGAAGGTTTGAAAGCCAGGCTAGAAAGGTCCTCGAGTTCCCCTCGACGTCTGATGAAGGGGTTAGTAAAGGTAAAGGAGTTGCAATACCCTCCGAGTCTGAAGCTGAAGAGGAAGAGGAAGAAGAGGAGGAGGATTACTCTGAGCAGAAATATTCTCCTACGGATGATAAGTATAAGAATCTAGAGGATCGGCTGGCCTCCATGGAAGTACAAAGGGTTCCCAGATTGGATTTCGAAGAATTAGGGTTGGTTGCTGGGATCGTCATTCCTCCAAAGTTTAAAGTACCTACATTTGCTAAGTATGATGGTTTGTCCTGTCCAAAGATGCATCTGAGATCCTACGTCAGAAAGATCCAACCTCACTCTTCTGATAAGGATCTTTGGGTCCACTTTTTTCAAGATAGTTTGTCAGACACGCAATTGGACTGGTTCTATCAACTTGAGAGATCTGATGTTCATAACTGGGAAGATTTGGCGGCTTCTTTATACCGACAATACCAATACAACGCAGATTTAGAGCCTACTCGTACTCAACTACAGAGTATGGGTATGGCCTCTAATGAGGGATTTAAGGAGTATGCCCATAAGTGGCGAGATTTGGCTGGAAGGGTGCAGCCACCATTGTCGGATAGAGAGCTGGTTGACATGTTTTTGGGGACCCTGTCAGGCCCATTCTTTAATCACTTAATCGGGAGCTCATCTGCAGGGTTTACCGAATTAATACTGACAGGTGAAAGGGTCGAAGCTGGCATTAAGAGTGGTAAAATTCAGAAGGATGCAACTGCTTCCGCTGCTGTCAAGAAGACCTTCCCAGCTAAGAAAGAGGTTTCTGCTGTCTATTCCCAGAGAAATCAAGGAAAGACGGAGCGCCGACCAATGGTGGGGGTTGTGATGATTCAGAACTCCTCAGCCGATCAACCTCGCAACAATCAACCAAGAGCTAATCAGCAAAGGGTAGAAAGGCCACAACAGCAATTCACCCGAATCAATATGACACCGGCCCAGGTCCTCCCTCATCTGTTAAAGTAAAACCTTACCAACTTGAAAGAAGCACCGAAAAACCCCAATACCTCTTCTCCTTATTATGATTCCAATGAAAAATGTGCATACCATTCGGATAGTGTGGGGCATGACACCAACAACTGTTGGGCTCTTAAAAACAAGATCCAAGACCTAATAGACGCCAAGGAAGTAGAGTTTGATGCTCCCGAAAAACCCAACGTGATATCCTCTCCTATGCCAAAACATGGTCATAATGTCCATGCCATTGTGGAAGATCTTCATGTTACCACTGTTGATGACCTTTTGACTCCGTTACCAGTAATTAAAGTGAATTTGATGAAAGCCGGGATATTCCCAGGCTGTGGAAAGGACTGTTACTTTTGTTCAAACTTGCAAACTGACTGGCCACTATTAAAATCAGGCATCCAACGCCTGATGGATACCCAAGAGATCCTCTTTCAAAAGACTCTTGTTGATACTATCACCCATGTTACTCCTGTTACCTTTGATACTCCAATCAATGACATTGCTATAATAACCATCTTCGACGATCTTTCCAAGACCTGCAAAAGGCCTGTTAAGATTACGCCTGATCCTAAGTCTGTGCCGCTGAAAATCACCATGCCGGGGCCTATCCCGTATAAGTCTAACAAGACGATACCATGGAATTACGGAGGAGAGATCTTCTACCATGGTGTCAAACAGATCGAATCAGTCCAAGAGAATTCCGATGATGAAACCCCTGATATAGGGAATATTGCGGGAACGAGCAAGATAACTCGCAGCGGAAGGATCTTCTCTCCGGAGATTGCTCCTCCACGGGAAGTCTTCGGACCCTCAAAAGCTTTTGTGCCTATCAAACCATCTGTGCAAAGTCCCGTAATTGAAGAAATCGATGCTCCTGAAGCTAGACCCTATGTTGTTACCACCAATAAGGGTAAGGGGATACAAGAAGCGCCTGTCAGGACGAAGGCTCAGACTGTGGTTATCCCTTATACCACCCAAAAAGAGATGGAAGAAATCTTAAAGATAATAAAGAAGAGAAACTATGATGTCGTAGAGCAGCTAGGGCAAACCCCTTCAAAAATCTCCATGTTGGCTCTCTTACTCTGCTCCGGGGCTCATGCCAAAGCCTTGATCAAATTTCTAAAGACGGCACACGTGCCTCAAGAAACTTCTGCGGACCAGTTTCAAGAGTGCGTGGCTAGCCTTACAGCCGATAATGGTCTTGGTTTTTCTGATGCTGATTTGACTCCTAAGTGAAGAAAGCATAACGATGCGCTGCATGTCTCGGTAGAGTGCAGAGGGACCATGCTTGCTCATGTTCTGGTGGATACCGGTTCATCTCTAAATGTTCTACCAAAAAAGGCGTTGGACAGATTGGACTGTGAAGGTTTGACCCTAAAGCCCAGTAACATCGTTGTTAGAGCCTTCGACGGTTCTAAGAGGATGGTTCACGGAGAAGTGGACATTCCAATCAAAGTGGGTACAGAAATTTTCAACTCTACTTTTTATGTGATGGACATCCGTCCTTCATATTCATGCTTGTTGGGAAGGCCATGGATCCACAACGCTGGGGCATTCACTTCTTCTCTACACCAAATGCTAAAGTATCCAGTTCAGGGTAAGATCATAACGGTTCATGGTGAGGAGGAGTATATGATAAGTCACCTTAACTCCTTCCGCTATGTGGAGCTAGATGGCGAATTCATAGAAACGCCTTTCCAACACTTTGAAGAGGTTTCTCCTGAAGTCGCAGTTGCAAAGACAATGACTGATGTGCCTATCATTTCCAAGCCTGTGTCTCGGATGGCATCCCTTAAAGATGCGGAGGCTGTAATCAAAGAAGGAAGGAGTACGGTGTGGGGGCAACTGCCAGATTTTCCTCACAAGACGGACAAGTTCAGACTAGGTTTTACTGCTGCTAGCCAGAAAGCTGTGTGTCGCTCTCGGGCTGGAGGACCACCCTTAAAAATCACTCACCATGGAATTCATGCCTTAGAAGATGATGATGAAGAAGACAACTTTGAAGATTGGATCTTTCCAACCATTGAAGGAGGATTAAGCAACTGGGAGACGAAAGACTTCGTTCCCATCACTTTCATCAATCAGTAATTTATCTTTGAAAAATTTCCTATTTGGTCTGTAATAATTTAACAATTCGTACACTCTTTTTGCCTTGTGCCTTTCCTGGGGCATATAGGTCCATTTGTAAGGGCTTGATTTCTTCATTATCATATGCCATTTTTAATGAATCATTGGACGTTTTCATCTATAAACTGTTGTGTTCATTTTCTTTCCTTTTATATTTTGTTTTGTTTAAGGATGGATATCCCTTACACACACCCACACTCACAAAATGCAGGTACCCATCCACTCCGGATTCCATGGGTGACTATTCTGCTTTGGCCTTCGGTGACTCTGAAGATTTGGTCAATCATGCCGAGTACGAAGGTGATGAAGACTGTGAAGTGCCTGGAGAGTTAGCTAGACTTTTGCAACAAGAGGAAAGGGCTATTCTGCCCCATGAAGAGTTGCTAGAGACTATCAATTTGGGAACTACGGAAGAAAGAAAAGAGGTTAAAGTGGGTGCCAACCTGGAGCCAAATGTCAAAGAGCGTTTAGTTCAGCTGTTGAATGAATATGTTGAGATCTTCTCCTGGTCCTGTGAAGACATGCCGGGATTGGATACGGATATTGTGGTTCACCGTCTCCCTACAAGAGAAGGTTGTCCATCAATCAAACAGAAAGTCCACCGAATGAAGCCCGACATGTCCGAAAAGATCAAAGCTGAAGTGATGAAGCAGTTCAATGCTGGCTTTCTGGCTGTTACTTCATATCCATAATGGGTTGCTAACATTGTGCCCGTGCCTAAGAAGGACGGCAAAGTCAGAATGTGTGTGGACTTTAGAGACCTAAATAGGGCTAGCCCTAAAGATGATTTTCCACTGCCACACATCGAAATCTTGGTTGACAATACAGCTCAACACAAGGTATTTTCCTTCATGGATGGATTCTTGGGATACAACCAGATCAAAATGGCCCCCGAAGACATGGAGAAGACTACTTTTGTTACGCAGTGGGGTACCTTCTGCTATAAAGTGATGCCATTCGGACTGAAGAATGCCGGGGCAACCTATCAGCGAGCCATGGTAGCTTTGTTTCATGACATGATACATCATGAGATTGAAGTCTACGTAGATGACATGATAGCCCGTTCACAAACAAAAGAAGAACACCTCGACCATCTACAAAAGCTGTTTGTCAGGTTGAAGGAATATAAGCTCAGATTGAACCCTAGCAAGTGCACTTTCGGAGTCAGGTCCGGTAAACTTTTGGGATTCATCGTCAGTAACAAAGGCATTGAGGTTGATCCTGCTAAAGTCAAAGCTATACAAGAAATGCCTTCCCCCCGCACTGAAAAGGAGGTTAGAGGTTTCTTGGGACGCTTAAATTATATTGCAAGGTTCATCTCTCACCTAACATCTACCTGTGAACCAATCTTCAAGCTGTTGAAGAAAGATCAGGTGGTTGAATGGAATAATGACTGTCAAGTTGCTTTTGATAAGATCAAGGAGTATTTGTTGGAACCTCCTATCTTGATGCCACCCGTTGAAGGAAGGCCTTTAATCATGTATCTGACTGTTTTGGATAACTCAATGGGGTGCGTACTGGGCCAACATGACGAGTATGGCCGAAAAGAGCATGCCATTTATTATCTTAGCAAAAAGTTTACCGACTGTGAGACTCGCTACTCACTGCTCGAGAAAACTTGATGTGCTTTGGTATGGGTTGCTCGTCGGCTAAGGCAGTATATGTTGACATATACCACTCTGCTGATTTCTAAAATGGATCCGATCAAGTATATCTTCGAGAAGCCTGCTTTATCCGGAATAATCGCTAGATGGCAGATGATCCTGACTGAGTATGATATCTAATACACGACCCAAAAAGCTATAAAGGGGAGTGTACTAGCTGACCATCTAGCTCATCAAGCCGTTGAAGATTACCAAACTATGAGATTCGACTTCCCTGGCGAGGACATTATGACATTGGACAACATTGAAGGTAACAGACTGTATGACGGACCTAAACAAGGATCCCAATGGACCCTGTACTTTGATGGTGCTTCAAATGCACTTGGCAATGGTATCAGCACGGTACTTATTTCTCCAGAAGGTTGCCATACACATTTCATTGCTAGACTCTGCTTCAGCTGCACTAACAACATGGACGAATATGAAGCTTGTATCTTTGGTCTCAAGGCTGCTATTGACTTGGGAATCAAATCTTTGGTCGTATTTGGGGACTCAGCTTTAGTTATCAGTCAAATCAAAGGAGAGTGGGACACTAAACATCCTAATATTATCCCATACAAAGAACATGTCTTGACATTGTTTCCTCATTTCGAGCAGATTACCTTTGAGCACTTCCCGCGAGAAGAAAATCAGATAGCAGATGCTCTGGCTACAATGTCTTCCATGTTTAAACTCAACTAGGATAATGTGGCTCCCCAAATCACCATCGAACGAATGGAAGAACTTGCGCACTGTCATGAGATTAATACCAAAGAAGTAGTGGAACAACCCTGGTTTCATGAAATCAAAAGGTATCTCCAGACTCGAGAATACCCTGAAGGAGCTTCAGTCAATGACAAAAAGTTCTTAAGGAGATTTGCTGCCAAGTTCTTCCTGAGCAATGGTATCTTATACAAGAGCAACCATGATTGTGTTCTACTTCGTTGCATGGATAAGGTTGAAGCCGAGTTGATCATGACTGAAATACATAGCGTCACATTTGGCACCCACTTAAGCGGACATACGATGGCTAAGAAGATTCTAAGGGCAGGCTACTACTGGTCTACCATGGAAGCTGACTGTCATCAATATTCCCGTACTTGTCACAAATGCCAAGTCTATGCTGACAAGGTACATATTCCTCCAGTTCCTCTCAATGTTCTGACTGCTCCTTGGCCATTCGCGATGTGGGGAATTGACATGATTGGAGAGATCAAGCCTACGGAATCCAATGGACATCGCTTCATCTTGGTCGCTATTTATTATTTTACCAAATGGGTCGAAGCAGCTTCCTTCGCCTCCGTTACAAAGATTGTGGTTGCCCGCTTCATCAAGAAGAACCTCATATGCTGGTATGGTATCCCCGACAGGATCATCACAGACAACGGTACAAATTTGAACAACATTGTGATCACCACTCTGTGCGAGCAGTTCAAGATTCAACATCACAATTCATCTCCCTATCAACCAAAGATGAACGGTACTGTTGAAGCCGCGAACAAAAATATCAAGAAGATCATTCAAAAGATGACAGTCACCTACAAAGACTGGCATGAGATGTTACCGTTTTCTCTGCATGGATATCGTACCACGACGCATACTTCAACTGGGGCAACCCCCTTTTCTTTGGTATATGGCATGGAGGCTGTTTTACCTATGGAAGTTCAGATTCCTTCCTTGAGGATTATGAAGGATGTCGATTTAAGTGAAGACGATTGGATTCAGACCCAGCTTGATCAACTTAATTTGATCAACGAGAAGCGACTTACTGTTGTTTTTCATGGTCAGACATATCAAAAACAGATGATCAAGGCTTTCAACAAGAAAGTCAGGCGTCAGGTATATCAAGTCGGGGATCTTGTAATCAAGCGGATCATCTTGCCGTAAAGTGATCCCAGGGGCAAGTGGACTCCTACTTACGAAGGACCATTTGTGATCAAAAACATCTTTTCTAGTGGGGCAATGATTCTAACCACCATGGACGGCGATGACCTACCGCACCCTGCGAACGCAGACATAGTCAAAAGATACTACGTATAAACGACCCGACAAGTTGAAAACCCGAAAGGGCGACTTGGGCAAAAATGGGCATCCCGGTGAATCGAAAACCCGAAAGGGCGGTTCAGGCAAAAATTAGGGATAAATACAAAAAAAATATGTACGCCCGGCAAGTTGAAAACCCGAAAGGGCGACTTGGGAAAAAAAGGGTTTCCCGGTGGATCGAAAACCCGAAAGGACGGTCCAGGAAAAAGTTAGGGAATTAAAGCGTATGACTATGTTTCGTCAGATCACTTTAAGGACAATCTCTTCACGGACAAGCTACAAGCTTCTGATCTATCCAATCATCTGCGGATGAAGCAACAAATGGACAAGATACTTAGAGTTGTGAAGGCTATAGCAGAATGAGAACCCCATGGAATTGTCACACATAGCCATCTTTCTTTGTATAAAATTTTTCTCAAATTTTCGACAACATTCTCTTACTAGGATGTCTGTCTCCTTTGTACAAAAATACTTACAAAGTTAATACAAAGATACTTCAAAGTGCAGAAAATTGCTTGCCTTTTCTTTCTTTTTACAATTATGTTTTATTTGAAAGAGTCCAATGATTTGTTAAAAAAGGCATATGCATTTGAATATAATCACTGCTTACAAATAAAACAAAATAAGAAAGGATAATTACTGATAGGTCGAAAGTATAGGAAAACGTCTTTAGGCTATTCTAGAAGAAATTCCCTACAGTATGTCATTCAGATCCTCAACAAAGCTAAAACCTTGGAGTATATATCCCTAGCGGAGTTAAATTTCAAAATTCCCATCAGAGTTAAGCTTCTAAAAAACTCCTGATCCCCAGTGGAGTCAGAATACTCTAAACTTTCTTCCCCAATGGAGTCCAAAACTCCAAATCTTAAACCCCGGTGGAATACTATCCAACTTCCTCCGATTCACCAGCAGAGTTCTTCACAAAACAAGGAATCCCCAGTAGATTGGCATACAACCCAAGCTCCTGATTTCCCCAGCAGAATAAACACTCTCCCCACAAAGTTATTTCCCGACAGAACGAAGATTCTAGTTCTCGTTTCTCCATTTGAAGCCTCCCAGGTTTTAATTCCCCAGTAGAGGTCGTCAGATTTTTCCTTATTTCCCCAGGAAAGTCATGAAGGATTCTCACATCCCCACAGAAGTTGTCAAAGTTTTGATAATCCCCGCAGGTTTCCATGGATTTTCCATCCCCAACAGTAATCAGCAAGGTTCTCTCATCTTCAACAATCAAAGATTTTTGGAATCCCCAACATTGGTCAAGGATTTACTTTCCCCGACAGCAGTCAAAGATTTCATTATCTCCAGCTATCAAGGATTTATTTTCCTCAGCAAGACAGCTAATCAGCTTACATGCACATCCATTACATTCATATATCATAAAAATTGATGGAACACATTTTATTGCATCATACATATCATGCAACGCAACTTTGTGCTTTAGCTAACATTCTACCCTTTTCAGGATAAGATTAAAAAGCTATCGTTAACAACTATTCAGAGATTTCAGATACAGTATGGATACACCCCAGACGTGGCGGTCATTCTATTACTCATTCATAATTTCAAGTCAAGATACAGTATGGATACAACCCAAACACTGCGGTCATTCTATTACTCATTCAGACCTCAGCAATCAGATACAGACTAGATACGCTCCAGACACGGGAGCCATTCTATTTCTCATTCAGATTCAGCTATCAAACTCAAGTTCAGATACACTCCATACATGGAAGTTATTCTGTCACTTGTCCGGATCCCAGTTACAGTATGGATATACTCCAGACACAGAAGTCATTCTGCTACTCATACAGATCTCAACTTCAGATACAGTCCAAATATGCTCCAGACACGGTTTCCATTCTGTCACTCATTCGGAATTTATCCCCAGCACAGAGATGCTCCATACACAGTTACAACTTGGATACGCTCCAGACACGGACGCCATTCCTTTGCTCATACGAACCCAGTCTCCAGATACAACTCAGATACGTTCCAAATACGGATACCATTCTGATGTTCATTCTCCTTATTTTCAACAAACAATCCTGGATGGCATCTTTAAGCCCATCTCCAGCAAGATTCTACCGTCTCCAAATGGCATCTTTAAGCCCATTCCCTCAACCTGCATTTTGACGAGTGCAAATTTACGGGCACTCTAGTGTCCAATCCTCTTTTACCTTCAAGTCACGAAAGGCAAACTTACCAATCTAACTCTTCAGGTTCAAGAAGATTGAATAGGGGCAACTATTGTACCCTAAAATTTTCCCTCTCATTTTATCAACATTTCTCATCACAAGGCTCTTGGAACTCAAGATCAAGCTAGGGTTTGCTCTGCTCAAGACATCTCCTTGCACTGATGACCTAAACTAGGGTTTGAAATTGCACAAGGATTTTTGGGCCTTCAATGCTCAAATTGACTTTCATACTTCATATTGGACTCATAAGTTTATCCATACCAAATTTCAAGCCTTGAATAAAATTTTTGCCCAGTCAATTGGACACTTGACCTAGAAATCAGCTGTATTGGGGAAAAAGTCAACTGTGGCCAATTTACAGTCAAACCTCATGAATTTTGACCCACATCAACATTATGAACTCATATGAACCATTGGATCAAGTTTGGACCATAACTCCACAAGAAATTTGATCAGATCACCAAAAGGGCAAAATGGTCATTTTTTGGGTTTTGACTGTACAAAGGCAATTTCTGACTTTTTGACCTAGCCAATGGCAAATTAGGTTCAACCATGGACTCAAGGACTAAATGAAATCATCTTGACTTATTCAACAAGTTCAAAAGATCTCAAATGCATGGGATTGACAGATGAATTTTTCAGTCAACTGATCAAAATTTGACTGTACACTAAAAAGTCAAACTTTGACTTTTTGGTCAAAATCAAGTGCCAAGGTTCATTTTTAATCAAGATGTGTCAAATTATGAAACTTGTTCATCAAGAAACCCAAAATTGCAAATTAGGGTTTAAAGTTGAAAATTTTCATAACTTAGAAATTTTCTAAGTTATGAAATTTTCTTAATTTTTCCTATCTTTTCCCCACATTTTCACCATGATGCAAATGGATTAAAACAAAACCTCCAACATGAAAGTTGTAGTCCTCCACAAAGTATACAACTTTTTATTAACAAAGTTTTCTCAAAAGAATCTTGGATCTGAAGTTATGATTTTTGGAACAAGGGTCCCTAAAACTTTTAACTTAGTGAAATTTTGCCCTAGTTTAGGCAGGATTTTGACCCATCTTCTTGGCCATTTTTCACATAGTTCCACTTGGAATCTCAAGTTGAATTTCAAAGATGGATTATAGAGCATGTTACAAGCTTTCCAAATTGTCCAAGAACTCCTCAAACACATTTGTGGTTAGGGAGAATCGAAGGCGTGAAGTTGGAAAAAACTCACTTTTCATCCATGGCATATTCATGTTCATACAAGTTGCATTTTCAAATCACCATGCCTTACACTAGTTTGCAGGCCTATAAACCACTTCACACTCCATAATTAAATGCAAATCCATCAGTCTAAGCTTTTGTTTTGGTCATTTGGACATTGTACACAAGATTAATCCCTAAGTAGAAAAAGGCATATTTCCATTTTTGCCATAGTGTGCTTTATGTCAAACCACTATCCCTTGAGCATTGGTCCATATCTCAGAGGGAAAATCAAATCCACAAGTGGCAGGGGTCAAGAGCAAAGTATGCAAGCATATTTGATAGCCTGTATAGGCCTGTAACTTCTCTTCCACATTCTTACTTCAAAAATAAGAAACTTGTCAAAAACATAAGAACTTGAAAACCAGCTAATGTTAACCTACACAAACAGTTTTGAACATCTTTCTCACACCCCTTTGAGCTAGAAACACGATTGCTTGAGCCTCTAAACACCCCATAGCCAGAAATCACATTCCTTTGGCAAAATAGGGCAGGTTCTGCAACTTGAGTTCCATAGGTCACTGGGCTCGTGCGTTTTGCTCCAAGTTGCTTCAAACACCTTCCATTCAACTCACCCAAGCTATCCCAAACCTCAAACACCAACTGTAACTCCATTTACAGTGTTCACCATTTTCATTTTGAGCTTGTGCAGGTTGAGTTCTATAGGCTGATTCAAGGACATTCAAGACAAGCTAGCTATTGGAGAAGGTCAAGTGAAGTTCAGGAAAGCTACCAGACATCTCAAGCCTTGTTGAAAAGCACTACATTGCCCTACACGAATCCAACTGAAACAGGTTTTTCTCCACTTTCTATCTATCTATTTAGGAACATTTAGCCTTAGGTTTGTGAATAAAAAATGTAGTGTTAATTGCCATGAAGCTGTACATATGCTCAGTTTTCATTTATATTGTGCTAGGAGAATTTCATCCATGAATATGCTGAAAAAACTAGGTCAGATTTTAGGGCCAGAGAAATTGTCTCTGGTCTTTGAGAGTTAGGATTAGTTTTTTATATGGTTGGAATCGTCTTGAAATTCTCTACAAGTTTGGTGTTATGTGTTTTTGCAATGGAGCTCGTATGCAGGATATCCAAGTTTGTACAAGGCGCGCACACGTTTTTCAAACATCTGAAGGTTGAAGATGAAGCTGGCTTGGGCTGGGCTTGGCCTGGCTTGCTTTTAGCACCTCCCATTTTCATTTTTGCACCCCCTGGCCCAATTTCTTGTATTTTTATATTTTTGCATTTTTGTTTTCATTTATGATTTTGTTTATTAATTTTCAAATATAAAAAATGCTTAAAAATATTTTCATAAATTTTTTACATTTATTTGGCATTTTATTTTAATTTTTCTAACATGAAAAAGTATTTAAATACTTTTACATTATTTATTAAGACTTGAAAAATATATATAATTTATACTTTTATTTTTGTTCTTTATTTTTATTCATACTAAAAATATTTTCTTAAATATATTTTATTTTTGTACATATTTTATTTTATATTGTACATATTTAATTTGATTAATATACATATATAAATATATACTTTTTTATTTTATTAAATACTCTAGAATAAAAAATAAAAAATATTACATTTTTTCTTTTATTTTTATTTATACTAAAAAATACTTTTTTCTAAGTATATTTTATTTTTACATATATTTTATTGTATATAAATAATATAATGTATTTATTTTCTTAAAGAAATTAGGGTTTTACCCTTAAACAAATAAAATAAATCCTTTATTTATCCTTTATTTTTTACATTAAATATTTTACATACATCAATGTACAAAAACTTTTTTTTTGCATATTTCATATTATTTGATATATTTGTCTTTTTTTGTTTATTTAAGTATTATCCATTTATTATTCATGCAATTAAATTCAATTTGGATGTAATAGTAAACTACGGTTTATATTTCTTGTCAAATACCCCCCCCCCCCCCCCCATTCAAAGATTGTACCCCCATCCCTATAATCATGTTGTAATAGTTTAAAATTTTAATTCTCGCACTTTACGCTTTCAATTATTCTAGAGGGTTTGTATGCAAAAATCCAAATCAACAAATAGTTTGACCTAATCAAAGACAAAAATGCATGAAAATCAAACACAATACACACTTGCACCCCTAGAGTTACAATCCACTTGTTGCCCTAAAAAATGGGCCATGTTATGCACATTGGGTACTTTGGCAAAACAAAAACAAAACAAAAGATCATAGTCCCTCGATGACGCTATCTAGGTTGCCTAAACAAAAATGATCAAGTCCTGTGATCGGTGGGAATGAGAACTGACTGTTTTAAAGCTGGTTCGCAAAATGTCGCGGTAAGCAAGAGTCGCCACCGTCTTTTATGTTCTCCAACATGGAAAGGACAAAAGCACAACAAAATTCCTTCTTTGAGAATGTTTCTCGGTTCGGGAGGTAGATTTATAGAAAGGGAAGGTGTTAGCACCCTTTCTATCCGTGGTTATCCACGGGCTCTTAGGTACTTGCTCTTATGTTTTCAAAAATTGTTCGCTTTTCAAATGTGTGTGGGTTTTGAAAAAGTTTCGTTTGAAAAATTTCTAAGTAACTCTTGTATCTGTCCTCAAGAGTGTATGAAAAATTTGTTTGAAAACTTTTTGAAAGTGCGAGTGTGAAAAGTTGTTTTTGTTTGTTTTGAAAAGAGCAAGTACCCAGGAGAATCTACCTACTCTAAGGAATTAAGCTGTGTAAGAGTCCTTTAGATAGTGCTATCCCACCATTGAGAGGTAGGTAGCACCATCGTTGGAGTTATTCGAGTCAATTCGATTATAAGGGACAATGTGGTCACCGAAGCAATAGTAGGACATCTTAGAAGTAACCCTAATATCCTAGATCCTTTTTTATCTGAGGAAACCGTTTTGAGGCAACTGGATCTTTAGACAGGAGGGCGACCTCTAAAACAACCTATACTTGACGACCACGTTCGAGGCAACCAATGAGGCGTACCCTAGGAGTGGCATGTGCATGTGTGTTCAATTCAGTTTATCTTTATCTTTGAACATGTTATTTGTGAGCTAAGGATTGATTTTATTTGTCATTCAGCCTTTCATGCATATTAACAGTTAAGAGTGCGGAAAATAAAGTGCGAAAATATGAATCTACGCTATTACAAGGCGCGGGTCTATACATCGCCAAAAATAAAAACCCGTTTGGAAATAAATGCGGGAAAAGTAAATAAAGCGGTAAAACCTAATTAACTATTACATCCCGGAAACAGTTACATAAATAATCAAAATAAGAATAATGCGCGAAAGAATGAATCGGGACGTCCTTAGGGTTTTGACCCTTTTGAGAAATAAAGAAAGTGGTTTGTCCTCTTTTTTGCAATTAATTAAGAAATTAAACCTAATAACTAATTAATTAATTAAAAAGAAAAAAATGTTTTTGTGTTTTTTAATGTTTTAATGAAAATAAAGAGAAAATAAGAAGAAATTAAAAGTTAGTAAAACCTAAATCTAAATTGTTTTTATTTATTATGAAAAAGGTTAAAATTAAGCCTAATTTAAACTAAGTTGATTAATTAGTATTTATTTACAAAATAATGAATTAAAGTGAAATTAATAATTAGTAATAAAAAATATTTACATTTTAATAGTCTGAATTTATTATGAAAATTAATTTGTTAGTTAATAATAATAATAATAATAATAATTAGTTAAAAGAATTAAAAGGAAAAAGAAAATAAAAAGAATAGTAAAACCAGGGGGGGTTTGATGGCCCAATGGAGATTTGAAGAAGCAATTTGGCCCAATAATGATCAAGCCCTTGTTGACTTCTGGAATCAGGTGCGTATGGTTGACTGAGGAACATGGTGCTCATCACTTTCTGGCCTTTGGATTATTGATTGGGAACACCTGGCGCGCTGATCATTGAAGACACATGATGGACTGCTTTTAAGTGCCTGCGCATGATTATATTATGCAAAACAAGAAATAAATATGGGGTGGACCTCGGAATCGAACCCAGGTCCCAGTACCTATTACACGCTTGCCTTAACCACTCCACCAATTTGCTTTAGTCATTAGTAAGACAACCAACAATTAATATATTCAATAATCAATTCTAATGCTGTAAAACTAAAACGCGCGCATATTATTTGAATAGACCAATAGCCTGCTTCCACATCTTATCTTCTTCGTTGAAACCTGCAGAAAAACAAATCAAATAGCGGGGGTTTTTAACCCCCACAATATGGAAAAGGAAAAATAGCGATTAGGATTCTACGCTATATAAATAGGGCGCGAGGGTTGGGTTTGGTTCGTCTTGTCCAGGCGGTTTCAACCATGTGCGTGAGATAGTCCAATTTTACCTGTGCTGGAAATCCCCAATTCGAGATCTTAAGAACCCTAAAAATCTTCAATGGTGATTCACGATTCTGTACATGATAATGTAATTAACCAATACCAAAAGCTTTGTAAAGGTTCAAGCAATTCAAATCAATGATTAGAATATGTTAATTATGTATAAATCATGAGTTACGATTATGGAAAAGTTATTCAAACCGTGAAACTGTTATGGCGTGTTTCTTGAGCTTTATGGTTTGGTCCTGATTGCAACACGTTCAGGAAACTCCCAGCAATGAATTTGGATCCACAAAAGTCCTTAATTCACCCTAGAACACTGAAAACAGTTTTGAGTTTTTTCCACTTTTTTTCAATATTGCATATGGCTTCTGCAGCAGTTTTTCACGTATGAGGCATTAGGTTTTGGTTATGCTCTTATAGTAGAATGGATTTAGGGTTCAATCTTTGTCCAAGAATCCATGAAATTATGTTTTGCATCTTTGATTTCAATCAAATCTTTTTGCACATTTTTTATTGATAAAACTTGCTAAAATTGGATATTTTGGTCCCCTTGATTGGCAAACGAAATCTTCAGCATGTGTTGGTCATATTTTCTCCACAAAAGATTTGACAAATAATATCTTTTGAATTTTCCTACAATTAAATGAATTAAATGAATTAATATTAATAAAAATTCAATTAATTAATTAAAAATAAGAAAATAAATCAATTTAAGCTCAATGGGTCGTGCATAGGCCTTGGACAACGTTTCAAGAAAGAATTTGAGGCCCATTAGCAAAAACAATGTGTTTTAGGCAAAGTTGACTTTTGCAAATTCCCAAAAATTTCCCAACTTCTCCAATGCATATCTTGCTCAATTTTGATCATATGAATATGTTCTTGGACATTTTGGAAAGGTCTTGAAGTCCTCTAACTAATGCCTTTGGTCCCATGTCATTTTGATTTACCAATCTCAAGTTATGGTCTTTGACTTAAAGTGCCTTTTTGTTGACTTTTGAAATTGACCTATAATGTAGAAATTGATAACTTTTTGTGAGAGCATTTCTTGGAATTGGAATGTGAAGATGAGTTGTAGGAAATGTCATCCCCTTCAAAATGAGCATTGGATGGGATTTTTCTGATGAACCATGAAAATGTTATGCCCTGGTCAAGTTACAGTTGACTTTTCAGTTGTCCAAAAATGGAAACTTTTGCATCTTGATGATTTCTGAGCCATGCTTGAGGAATCATGATCAAGACTTGATCAAATGATGATTGTGGCTTCAAAATAAGATGTTGACCAAAAATTTTGACTTTTGACTGCCAAATGACCATTTTGCCCCTGCAGTTGATTGTGAAGCAAATGAAGCTTTTGACTGTGCAACTTGATGCTGTGAGTCTTGAAACTTGACATGTAGATTCTTGAGGATATGTATATGAGCATATGGGACTTGATTGAGCCATTGAAAACCTCAACTTCCTTGCAAGAACCAAAACCCTAATTTTGACTGGCTTAGGAGGCAGTTGGACTGTGCAATCTTTGAGAAGTCTTGAACCATTTGAAGATGATTCTTGACAAACTTTGAAGAATATGGGAGGGCAAATTTTGGGGTACAACAAGTCCCTCAAAAAATTGCCAAAGAAACTTGACACAATTGCTATCATGGTCTATACGATGACCCGCGCCTATCCCGTTTAACATCCTAACATAAGGTTGTTCACCAAATGCAATGGTGAAACAACACTGTCAAAAGGGTTAAAAACATAAGAAATATCTTTGAGTAAATTAGGGTAGTTAGCTCTTAGTTACTTGATCAAAATCTTGCAAAAACATCCTTGCCATTTTCAAACACACTTCACAACACAATTTCAAAACATTATCCAAATCAAACTTTCAAACATTGAATTTTTTTCAAAAGACAAAAACACCTTTGTATACATTCAACAAAGAATCATTAAAAAGGTTGCCACAACGATGGACTCTTTTCAAAACATCTTTCAAAACCACACACATAGCACCATTTCAAACAATTGGAAAAGCAAAGCAAGTGATCTAAACAAGTAACTAAGAGCCCATGGATAACCATGGATGAAAAGGGTGCTTGCACCTTCCCTTTTCATAATCTACTCCCCGAACCCAAGAAAACATCTCAAAGGTCTTTCCTGTGCTTTTTGACCTTTCTTTAGGATAAAATAAAAAGTTGGTGGCGACTCTTGCTAAATCGATACATTTGCGAACACAAAACGCAAAACCTCAAGTCAGTTATCCTACCATATCACAATGGCCCATAACTATTATCCTATTTCTTAGAGTCATTAGTAACTGTCTTTCCGGTTTTTTTTGTTTATTTGTAACAGTAATCACATTCAAATGCATATGTTTAAAAATAAATCATTGGAAGTTTTTGTAAACAAGACACATAAACAAAGAAAAAAGAAAACAAATGGTTTTGCACTTCAAAAAGGGATATCTTTGTATTAACTTGAATAAGTATTTTTTGCACAATGAGACGAGCATTCTAGTAAGAGAATGTCGTCGTAAAAAAATGAAAATCGATACAAAGAAAAGATAGCTATGTGCAATAATCCCATGGGGTTCCTATTATGCTATATCTTTATGTCTCTGAATTTCTTGTCCACTGGTTGCCTCGGCGAAGTAGATTGGATTGATTTAGAGCCGTTTGAGTTGATTGGTCGACGTTGAAGATTGTCTGTCAGATGATCCAACGGGACATAGTCATACGCTTTAATCCCTAACTTTTGCCTGGACCGCCCTTTCGGGTTTTTAGCCCACCGGGATACCCTTTTTTGCCCAAGTCGCCCTTTCGGATTTTCGACTTGCCGGGTATACAGATTTTTTTAATTTTCATCCCTTATTTTTGCCCGAACCCTTTTGGTTCGCCGGGAAATCCTTATTTTTCCTAGGCCAGTCAACCTAGTGGGTCTTTGATCATGCGTAGTATCTTTTAACTATGTCCGTATTTACAGGGTGTGGGAGGTCATCACCATCCATAGTGGTCAAGATCATTGCTCCACCAGAGAATATGCTTTTGATTACAAATGGCCCTTCGTATGTAGGGGTCCATTTCCCCTGGTATCACCTTGTGGCAAAATGATACGCTTGATTACTAAGTCACTGACCCGATATACCTGACGTTTGACCTTTTTATTAAAATCTTTGATCATGCGCTTTTGGTACATCTGACCATGACAGATAGTTATAAGCCTCTTCTCATCAATCAAGTTTAGTTGGTCAAACCGAGTCTGGATCCAATATTCTTCACTCAAACCAGCATCCTTCATGATTCTTAGAGAGGGGATCTGGACCTCAATTGGAAAGACAACCTCCATGTCATATACCAGAGAATAGGGTGTTGCCCCAGTTGATGTGCGAGCTGTGGTACGATACCCATGGAGAGAGAACGATATCATATCATGCCAGCCTTTGTATGTGACTGTCATTTTCTGTATGATCTTCTTAATGTTTTTGTTAGCAACTTCTACAACACCATTCATCTTTGGCCGGTAAGGGGAAGAATTGTGATGCTGAATCTTGAATTGCTCGCATAAGGCGGTGATCATAGTGTTGTTTAGATTCGTACCATTATCAGTGAGGATTCTCTCTGGGATACCGTATCAACAAATGAGATTCTATTTGATGAATCGGGCGACCACATTCTTAGTAACAGAAGAAAATGAAGCTGCCTCAACCCACTTTGTAAAATAGTCGATGGCCATTAAGATGAAGCGGTGTCCATTGGAGGTTATTGGCTTGATTTCCCCAATCATATTGATTCCCCACATAGCGAAGGGCCAAGAGACGTCAAGACGTTTAGAGGAACCAGAGGTACGTGCACTTTATCCGCATAAATCTGACACTTATGGCAAGTCCGAGAGTGTTGGTAGCAATCTGCCTCCATGGTAGACCAATAATAGCCTACCCGTAGGATTTTCTTTGCCATCGTATGCCCACTGGAATGGGTACCAAAAGTGCCTTCGTGTATTTCAACCATGATCCTTTCAGATTCAACCTTGTTTATGCACCAAAGTAGAACATAGTCATGACTGTGTTTGTACAAAATGTCGTTACTAAGGAAGAATTTAGCCGAGAACCTTCTTAGGAACTTCTTGTCATTCACTGAAGCTCCTTCTGGATATTTCTGAGACTCGAGATACCTTTTAACTTCGTGGAACCTAGGTCGATCCACTACTTCTTTAGTACCAATCTCGTGACAGTAAGCTGGTTCATCCATCCGCTCAATGGTGATTTGAGGAGCCTCATTATCCCAACTAAGTTTAAACATAGATGACATTGTAGCTAGTGCGTCCGCTAGCTGATTTTCTTCTCGCGGGAAATGCTCGAAGGTAATCTTCTCGAAATGAGGCAACAATGTCAACACATGTTCTTTATAAGGGATAAGGTTGGGGTGTTTGGTGTCCCATTCTCCTTTGACCTGACTGATGACCAAAGTTGAATCTCCAAATACATCCAAGTATTTGATCCCCGAGTCTATAGCAGCTTTGAGACCGAAGATGCATGCTTCGTATTCTGCCATGTTTTTTGTACAGTTGAAGCAAAGTATGGCAGTAAAGGGAGTATGACATCCTTCTGGAGATATGAGTACAACACCGATACCGTTTCCAAGTGCATTGGATGCCCCATCAAAAAACAGGGTCCATCGGGATCCTTGTTCAGGTTCGTCATATGGCCTGACTTCTTCACATTTGTCTAATGTCATGATGTCTTCATCCGGGAACTCAAACTTCATGGACTGATAGTCTTCCACAGCTTGGTGAGCGAGGTGGTCAGCCAATACACTACCCTTTATAGCTTTCTGGGTAGTATATTGTATGTCATATTATGTCAGGATCATCTGCCATCTCGATATTCTCCCAGAAAGAGCGGGCTTCTCAAAGATGTATTTTATCAGATCCATTTTAGATATCAACAGAGTAGTATGGGTCAGCATATACTGTCTCAGCCAGTGAGCAGCCCATGCCAGAGCGCGGCAAGTTTTCTCGAGCAGTGTGTGTACCCAAAACTTTGCCCTCCCATTTCCTCAACATTTTCTCATCACAAAACCCTTGGAGCTCAAGGTCCAGTTAGGGTTTCCTCCGCTCAAGACTTCTCCTTGCACTGTTGACCCAAATTAGGGTTTGTGTTTGCACAAAGATATTTTGACCTAAAATGCCTAAGATGACTTTCATGCTTCATGTTGGACTCCCAAGTTTATCCATACCAAGTTTCAAGTCTTGATTCCAAATTTTGCCCAGTCAATTGGACAGTTGACCTAGAAATCAACTGTATTGGGGAAAAAGTCAACTGTGGCCAATTGACAGTCAAATCTCATGAAAATTGACCCACATCAACATTATGAACTCACCTGGACCATTTGATTAAGTTTGGATCACAATTCCACAAGAAATTTGATCAGATCACCAAAAGGGCAAAATGGTCATTTTTAGGGTTTTGACTGCACAAAGGCAATTTTTGACTGTTTGACCTAGCCAAGGGCAAAAGATCCTAAATACACAAGATTGACAATTGAATTTCCCAGTCAATTGATCAATTTTGACTGTATACTGAAAAGTCAAACTTTGACTTTTTGGTCAAAATCAAGTGTCAAGATTCATTTTTCATCAAAACATGCCAAATCATGAAACTTGTTCATCAAGAAATCAAGAATTGCAAATTAGGGTTTGAAATGAAGATTTTTCATAACTTAGAATTTTTCTAAGTTATGGAAAACCCTAATTTTTTCCTAACTTTGTCCCACTTTCTCACCAAGATGCATTTGGATTCAAGCAAAAGTCAAGACATGAAAGTTGTAGCATATTGCAAAATCTACAACTTTGATTCACAAAGTTTTCCCAAAAGAAGCTTGTAGCTCAAGTTACAATTTTTGGAACAAGGGTACCAAACCATTCTTAACTTAGAGAAATTTTGAACCATTTTAGGCAGGATTTTTTCCTAACTTCAAGACCATTTTTCACATACTTCCACTTGGAATTTCAATTTGCATTTCAAAGATGGATTGTAGTACACATTCCAAGCTTTCCAAAATGTCCAAGAACTCATCAAACAACCTCATGGTTAGAGAGAATCGAATTTGGCAAGTTGGGAAAAACTCACTTTGTTCATGACCAAGTTACATGTCCATAACCTTGCATTTTTGAACTCAGCATGCCTTAAGCTAGATTACAGGTCTTTTATCTCATCTACACTCCATAATTTAATGCCAATCCTTTGTGCCAAGGTGTTGTTCTATGAGTTTGGACATTGTATGCAAGTTTAATCCATTTTTAGATAAAGCATAATATCCATTTTAGAAAAGTTTCACTTTATGTCAATTAACAATCCAAGCAAGTACAATTCAAATCTCCTTGGCACAAGTTTATGGGCTAATTGCACTGATCAAGGCCAAGGTTTGCAGTACATTAGGGGGGCCTCTACCTGTCTAAAAACTCAAGTGGCTATCTCTTGCTTAAGTGTGAAGAAAACTAGCATAACATGACACAACTTTCATCTCAGCTAAGAAAAGCTTAAGAAAAGACTTTGTACACATTCTAAACATCCATTCTGAGCTAGAACACGAGCCAACCATCTCCATTGCCTTCCCATTCACAGAATCACCATTGAACTGCCCAAAACAGGGCATCCCTGCAGTTTGAGTTCCATAGCTCAAACCTTCCATGCATTCTTGCTAAAAACACTTCAAACACATCCCACAACATCCCTTGAAGCTATTCCAAACCTCAAACACGACCTGTAACACTCCCAAGCAACATCACCATTTTCATTTTCTTGTTTTGCAGTTGAAGATCCATAGCACGATTCACTTGGTTTCAAGACAAAGTAAAGCTTGGAATAGCATCCCTGGACATCAAGGAAGCTGTACCAATCATCACCTTGCATTGAAGACACCTCCATCACCAGATACAACTTCAATTGAACAGGTAAGTTCATGAACTCGTATCTCTCTATCCAGGCATTGTTAGCTTTAGGTTTGTGAAGAAAACATGTCACATTCATAGCCCTGAACATGCCCATGTAATTAGATTTCATTTATATTATGTATGCTTAGAGAATTTTAAGTCTGAACATTGAATAAAAACTAGGTCAGGAATTGGGGGAGAAGAAATTCTCTCTCATTTCTGAGAGTTAGGATGAGTTCTTTATATGTCAGGATTCGTGGTTCAATGCTTGACATTTTTCATGTTGGAAGTTTGTGCTAAAAGTCCAGGAATCAGGAGTTGTGGTTGAGGCATCATAGGCGCGCGTTTTTTCAAATGGTTGTCTGAAGGTTGAAGACAACCTTTCTTGGGATGGGCCTGAGATCTCATTTCTGTTTACACCTCATTTTCACACACACACCCCCTAGGCCCATTTTGCTTAGTTTTATGACTTTTTGACTTTTTCTTTTTTGTTCTGACTTATTTATTTTTTTCTTATAATATTAAAAATATAAAAAATATTTTTTACACCATTTTCATATTTATTAGGTATTTATTTGTTTAGATTAATATTTGTACATAAATAAATATATAAACATACTTTTATTTGAAAAATACTAAAATAATGCAAACACATTTTATTTTCCATTTTTATTTTATTTTATCTTCTGAAAATATTTTATATAAAATATACTTTTTTTATAAATATTAAATATTATTATTTTGTATATATAATATATATTTAGTAAATAATACAAATATTTATATATATATATATATATATATATATATATATATATATATATATATATATATATATATATATATATATATATATATTAGTATATTTAGGTTAAAAATACAAAATATATACATTTTATTTTTTATTAATATTTAACATTAAAAAATACCTTTTTGACAAATATACTTCATTTTTATTTTTATTTTTGTATATAATAAATAAATATTGTACATATTAAATAATTAATACTTTTATTTAATGAATTAGGGTTTTGCCCTAAATACATAAAAAAAATCCAAAAATTAACACTTTTTATTTTGTTTATTTGACATATAAAAATACCTTTTTTTCATACATATAAAAAACATTTTTTGCATCTTGCATATTTATTCCATTTTATTTAATTATTGTATATTAAATATCTTGTATAATTCCCAAATTGATGTAATAGTCTAGGTTTAAATTCCTTGTTAAAATATCCCCCATTTGAACATTTGTATCCCCCTTCCCATATTGTGTTGTAATAACTTAAGAACTTTATTTTCCGCACTTTAATGCTTTCTAAATATACTATGTTAGAATTAGGGTTTGTATGCGAATCAAAAACAACAAAAATAGTTTGACCTAATTTCAAGATAATCAAGCATGAAAATGAACAACACTAATCACACTTGCACCCCTAGGGTATTCCACTTGTTGCCTTCAATAAATGGGCCATATTGCATGTTAGGTCTCTTTGGGCTAAACAAAACAATTCAAATGATCATAGTCCCTCGATGACGCTTTCGAAAGTTGCCTAAAAAATGATCAAGTCCCTTAAAGAAAACATTGCCCAAAGATACTTGGCACCATTGCAATTATGGTCTAAACGATGACCCGCGCCCGTCCCTTTCACATCCTAACATAAGATTGTCCATCAAATGCAATGGTGGAACAAACTTGTTAAAAGGGTTAAAACATAGCAATAATCTTTGAGAAATTTAGGAGTAGACAACCTCTTAGTTACTTGAATCAAACTTGCAAAACAAAACACTTGCCTATTTTCTAAACCACACATCACAACACTTTCAAAACAAACTTTCAAAAACAAATGAAAACCTTTTCAAAAGACGTACACCTTTGTATACATCCCAACATGGATCATTACAAAGGTTGCCACCACATTGGCTTCTTTTCAAAACATTTTCAAACCCACACACACAAGAGCACCATTTCAAACAATTGAAAATTAAGGCAAGTTGATCTAAGCAAGTAACTAAGAGCCCATGGATAACCATGGATAGAAAGGGTGCTAATACCTTCCCTTTCTATAATCTACTCCCCGAACCCACGAAACATCTCAAAAGGTTTTTGCTGTGCTTTTTAACCTTTCCTTTAGGATAAAATAAAAAGTCGGTGGGGACTCTTGCTCAACCGAACAAGTGCGAATACAAACGCAAAACCTCAAGTCAGTTCTCCCACCGTATCACAGAACTGGCGACTCTGCTGGGGAAAAATTTAAAAGTGGAGTAACCTTAGGGCTTAGATCACCCTCTTGCATGACTAATTGTTTGATTTGATTGCTTTATATCTTGGATCTCTTGTTTGGGTTTGCAATCCTACACCCGGATTTTGGGAAACATTCATAGATAGCAATACGTTGTGGAAACTGTGCGGGGTATACCGACACGGTCGAAGCAATAGCTATATTAGTGCGACATATTTGTGAGTACCGGTAACCCTTGAGTTCAATCAAGGAGAGTACGGGGCCGCTGAGTGATGTCACTAAGCACTAATGACCTAGAACCTTACTTGACCATCTTGGCCTTTTATTAGGGGTAGTGAGATGACCGGCTTTGGTGCAGTCCGAAGTTGGTAGATACTCGATACTACACTCATTGAGGGTTGTTTTCTTGGAATATTTTGGTCGCTAGTTAAGTGGCTAAACCAAAACAATCAACAATGAAAACAATCCAGTGATATTGAGCTCCTTAGAACCCGATTACTATTTATAGGACAGGTTTTTTAAGCCAACTACACTCAAGAGGGTACTTACCTATGAAACCCCATGCAAGCCTGAAACTAGGGTTTGGTGTGATTTGCTTGTACATATGTTTGCACATACATCATAAACATCATAAAGCATCATATGCATTCACTAACCACTTCAAGGGTTTAGATCTTCATCTTTGTTCTTGTTTTGTAGGTCACGGAAATCCCTCGCAGAAAAACCATCCAAGTTAACCTTGTGAGAATCTCTCCTCAACTCAAGGAGCTCACCTCAAGAATTCCGGAAAGCTCATCCTTCAGTGAAAGACATGGTAGACTGCTCAGCTTAGTCAACACCAACATTGAAGAAGACATGATGAAAGTGATATTCCAGTTCTTTGACTCTCTTCACCACTGTTTCACTTTCCCCGACTACCAGTTGGTGCCCACTTTGGAGGAATTTTCTCAACTCCTGAGAATTCCTATCCTTAATCAACTACCTTTCAACGGTACGGAAAAGGAACCAAAGCCTGAAGATGTTGCTCGAGCATTACATCTACAGCCTTCTGACATCAAGGGGCATTGGGAAACTAGAAGTGGAGTCAAAGGCTTCTTAGCAAAATTCTTGTTTGAAAAGGCACAAGAGTGTTGGAACTCATTGGACCTGCAAGCCTTTGAAGAAATTGTGGCACTCCTTATCTATGGGTTGGTCTTGTTCCCAAATTCTGACCAATTGGTAGATGTCAACGCCGTCAAAATCTTCTTATCCAGAAATCCAATACCAACATTGCTTGGGGACATCCTTCACTCATTTTACACACGAACAATGAGAAAAAGGGGTGTTCTCATGTGCTGTACTCCTCTCCTTGCAAGGTGGTTTATTTCGCACCTTCCACAATCTGTCTTGAAGAATGACCAAGGCTCGAGGTGGTCCCAACGGTTGATGACTCTTACTCACTCTGATGTACATTGGTGTTCTCGGTCCAGAGAAAATGTCATCATCGTCGACCGTTGTGGAGAGTTTCCTAATGTTCCTTTACTTGGAATCAGAGGAGGTATCACCTACAACCCTTGCCTAGCTTTGAGGCAATTTGGACATGCACGAAGAGATGGTCCTCACGACATGTTGATTCCTGACCTAGTTTTTGACTTCGACAACGATACGCAAGGACTTCGCCAAAGATTCATCAGAGCTTGGAGGATGCCCAACAAGGCTGATAGCAAGACTCTGGGACACAAGAACTCCATCCCTCTTGAACCTTACCTCAAGTGGGTACGAGCCCGAGCCCAGAGTCTAATGATGCCTTATCCTCATGTTCTCCCTGTGATTAAAGAGCCCGTCAAGGAAGGAGAGGTTCCCTACACCATCCTACATCCTGACATGCCTACATCGTGGGAGGAGATGCAGAAGAGTTGGATCCAACTCAAGGAGGAACGGAACACTTTTGAAGCCAGCTTCTACGCCAGCGAGAAGAAGGTTTTAGAGCTCACCCGCCGACTCCATGAGCAAGAGGCCCTCAACACCTACATTGCGCCAAAGAGGATGCGTAACGTCTTTTTACCTTGAGAAGTTATTTTTGTAATATTTGGCCCATGGGGCATTTATGTACTAACAAATCTTTTCTTATTAATATGACGTGCGTTCTTTTTTGTCTACAACAATTGTGAATTTCCAAAACCCTTGAATGCAGGTTGCTTAATCTTCTTCTTCTTTATGTGCATAACAGGTACCCCTTTTTCTACAGGTTGCTTAATCTTCTTCGCTGTTTATTTTGAACAGTCATCATGAATCCAGATTCATCCATTGAGCAAGCCAGGTACCCCTTTTTCTACAGGTTGCTTAATCTTCTTCGCTGTTTATTTTGAACAGTCATCATGAATCCAGATTCATCCATTGAGCAAGCAATCAAGGCCCTTCAGGCCCAAAGTGCCCAGTTTCAAGAGATGGTCCTAAGCCTGGCCCAAGGTCAGCAAGAGTTGAAGGCTTTGCTCCTAAAGAAGAAGAAGAAGAAGAGAACTGCATTATTCAACACTGGACGCAGGTTTGGGAACACACTCCATAACGAGGCTGATCCAACTACTTCCTCTGCAGAGAAAGATAGTCCCCAAGGGGGAGGAGCTCCTAGTCCTGCAGTCTCTGACAACGAGACGGATTACAATGACGAACAATACCCACCTGCTGCTGACAGATACAAGCAATTAGAAGACCGCTTGAGTTCCATGGAGATTCAGAATGTGCCGGGGCTGGATTTTGGAGATTTGGGGTTATCTTCTGGGGTGGTAATCCCACACAAGTTTAAGGCGCCTGCCTTTGCCAAATATGATGGGGCTTCCTGTCCAAAGCTGCATCTGAGGTCGTACGTAAGGAAGATCCAACCTTACACGGCAGATAAAAATCTTTGGATCCACTTCTTCCAAGATAGCCTTTCGGGGTCACAGCTTGAGTGGTTCTATCAACTAGATGGAACTAGTATCCGACATTGGGAAGATTTGGCGACCGCATTTTATAGACAATATCAATACAATTCTGACCTCGCTCCTACGCGTACCCAACTTCAGGGTATGTCTCTAGGAACGGGCGAAGGGTTCAAAGAATATGCACAAAAATGGAGAGATTTGGCTGGCAGGGTGCAGCCTCCATTGACTGATCGTGAGCTGGTTGATATGTTTCTAGGGACCTTGTCTGGTCCATTTTTCAATCATCTGGTTGGCAATTCCTCAGCTGGGTTTACGGATTTGATCCTGACGGGTGAAAGGATAGAAGCTAGCATCAGGTCAGGGAAAATACAGAAAGCTGCCTCTGCAAGTACTGAGAAGAGGCCTTTCAAGAAAGAAGCAAGTGAAGTCTATGGTCCTAGAAGACAAGTCAAGCCAGAAAGCCACCAAGCCGTTAATGCCTTGGTCATTTCAAAACCTGCTGCTGCTCCTCGGCTGAGTATGACCTTGTCACAAATCTTACCGCAACTGTTATCAACCAACTTGGTGACCATCAAAGAAGCACCGAAGGTCGTGAATACTGCATCTCCTAAGTATAACCCAAATGCCCGTTGTGCTTATCATTCCGATAGCCCCGAGCATACTACTGATGATTGCTGGGCCCTGAGAAATAAAGTGCAAGACCTTATTGATGCGAAGGAAATTCAGTTTGAGGCTCCTGAGAGGCCAAATGTTGTAACTGCTCCTATGCCCCAGCATAGAGTAAATGCCATTGAGGAAGATTTGTATGCTGTTTCGGTGAATGATGTTGCTACCCCTCTTTTGACTGTTAAGAGGAACTTACTACTAGCCGGTTTATTTCCAAGTTGTAGCAAGGGTTGCCTCCTGTGTGCTGTTATCCCTACCGGTTGTCCGCTGCTGAAATCAGGTATCCAAAGCCTGATGGATAGCAAAGAAATTATGTTCAAGAAAACTGCTGTTCCGTTTGTTTCTGCTGAAGAAGTATATGTCGTCACAATTTTCAACAATCCTACCAAGACTCTCCCAAGGAAGCCAGTCCAAATTATGTATGTTGCACCCATCACTATTACTGTTCCGGGGCCTCTCCCCTATGAATCTAACAAGGCTGTCCCATGGCACTATGGGGCAGACGTGTATGTGCTTGGAGTGAAGCAGGAGTTCAACACTGGTACCAGTATCAGTAACATCACTGGTCCCGCCAAGATTACCCGCAGTGGCAGGCTTTTCTCGCCTGACATTGCACCGCCAGTTATCTGAAAACCCCTTATCATCACACCCGCAAGTGTGCATGTTCCAAATCAAGTTCCTGTGTCTACTACTGCTGCCGAGTCCTCTGATGCTCGGGGCAAAGAAGTTGCTACCGATTTGCCTGCCAGGACGGAGGCACCGAAAAAGACTGCTGTTGAAGCCTCCCAACAAGAGATGGAGGAAATCCTTAAAATCATTAAAAAGAGTGACTTCAATGTTGTTGAACAGTTGGGGCATACCCCCTCCAAAATCTCCATGCTATCTTTGCTGCTATGCTCAGAGGCCCATGCAAAAGCCCTGATTTCATTTATGAAAACGGCCCATGTGCCGCAAGAGACCTCTGCAGATCAATTCACTGACTGTGTGGCTAATTTGACAGCTGACAATGGTTTGGGGTTCTCGGATGCTGACCTTACCGCCAAAGGGAAAAATCACAATGATGCCTTGCACGTCTCTATAGAGTGCAGGGGAACTACTCTCGCACACGTGTTGGTGGATACCGATTCTTCCCTGAATGTTTTGCCCAAGAAGGCCTTAGATCGATTGGACTGTGAGGGCCTAGAATTGAAACCTAGTAACATCATTGTTAGAGCCTTCGACGGTTCTAAGAGGATGGTGCACGGTGAGGTAGACATTCCTATTCGTGTGGGTTCCCAAGTCTTCGACTCAACGTTCTATGTAATGGATATTTGTCCATCTTATTCCTGCTTGTTGGGTCGACCCTGGATTCACAAGGCTGGGGCAGTAACATCCACTCTACACCAAAAGCTCAAATACCCTGTCAAAGGGAAGATTGTTACTGTGTAGGGCGAGGAGGAATACATGGTAAGTCACTTGAATTCATTCCGGTATATCGAGATGGACGGGGAGTTTATTGAAACCCCCTTTCAGCATTTTGAGGAGGTACCTCCAACTTTGGCGTCGGCTGAAACAATGGTTGAAGAAGACTTTCCGTTGAAGATGGCTTCCCTGAAGGATGCCCAGGCTGTAATCGAGAAAGGCAAATGTGCAAACTGAGGTCAGCTTCCTGACTTCACTCAAAAGACCGACAAGTTTGGGCTAGGCTTCACTGCAGAGGCTCAGAGGGCTGTGCGCAAAGAAAGGATCAGAAAGGCTCCGGTGTTTATCACCAACTCAAGGGTGAATGCTATCGAGGAGGACGTAGAGGAAGCAGAGTTTGACAGTTGGATCTATCCAACCACCAACAACGGACCAAGCAACTGGACGGCAAAGGATTTTACACCTATTACATTTGTCACGCAGTAATTAACTCTTTTGATTTTCAATTTGTAACAAACAATATGTTGAAACTTTTATTGGCTCGGTGTCCTACCCGGGGCATCGTAGCTCCATTTGTGAGGGCTTTTTGTATGACATTTCCATATATCATTAATCAAAACATTGGACGTTTGTTGCATTTCAAATATTGCGCTCTTTTTCTTTCTGTGTTATATATTGCAAAACAGCTATATTTACACACACTCACTTATACAGGTTTCAATCCACTCTGGATCTCACTGGTAACAACTCTGCTACTGCCAGTTATGACTTCGAAAATCCGATCAACTTGGCCGAGGACGAAGGTGAAGATGATTGCGAAGTGCCTGGTGAACTCGCAAGACTGCTACTCCAGGAAGAGAGGGCCATTCAGCCGCATGAAGAGCCCGTGGAAACAGTGAACCTGGGTACTGAGACAGATAGAAAAGAAGTCAAGATTGGTGCCAATCTAGAGCTCAGCGTGAAGCAACGATTGATCCAGATGCTGCATGACTACATGGAAATCTTTGCTTGGTCTTACGAAGACATGCCTGGTTTGGACGCCGACATTGTAGTTCATCATCTGCCTACCAAGGAAGACTGCCCTCCGGTAAAGCAAAAGGTCCGCCGTATGCGCCCAGAGATGTCCGAAAAGATCAAAGCTGAGGTTTTGAATCAATTCGATGTCGGGTTTCTTGCAGTGACCTCTTACCCTTAATGGGTTGCTAATGTGGTGCCAGTGCCGAAGAAAGACGGTAAGGTCAGGATGTGTGTCGATTACAGGGATTTGAACAGGGCAAGCCCCAAGGATGGCTTCCCCCTACCTCACATCAATGTTCTTGTTGACAATACTGCTCAACACAAGGTGTTCTCCTTCATGGATGGTTTTTCAGGGTATAATCAGATCAAGATGGCTCCTGAAGATATGGAAAAGACTACCTTTGTCACTCAGTGGGGCACCTTCTGCTACAAGGTCATGCCGTTCGGGTTGAAAAATGCTGGGGCAACCTACCAACGTGCCATGGTTGCTTTATTTCATGATATGATCCATCATGAGATTGAGGTATATGTTGATGACATGATTGCAAGGTCCCAAACAGAGGAGGAACACCTTGACCATCTGCGGAAGCTGTTTGACCGACTGAAGTTATACAAGTTGAGGTTGAATCCCAACAAATGCACCTTTGGGGTGAGGTCCGGAAAATTGCTAGGTTTCATTGTAAGCGATAAAGGTATTCAGGTGGACCCTGCCAAGGTAAAAGCCATACAAGAGATGCCGACTCCCAAGACAGAGAAAGAAGTCAGAGGCTTTCTGGGACGACTGAATTACATCGCCCGATTCATCTCACATCTAACTGCTACCTGTGAGCCAATCTTCAAATTGCTGAAGAAAGATCAAGTAGTACGTTGGAACGATGAATGTCAGGCTGCTTTCGAAAAGATAAAAGAGTATCTCCAAGAGCCACCCATTCTTATGCCACCAGTGGAAGGGAGACCTCTGATACTATACTTGACAGTACTTGACAACTCAATGGGGTGTGTGATGGGGCAGCATGACAAGTCTGGCCGAAAAGAGCACGCTATTTATTACCTGAGCAAAAAGTTTACCGACTGTGAGTCTCGTTACTCATTGCTCGAGAAAACTTGTTGCGCTCTTGTATGGGCTGCTCGCCGGCTGAGACAGTATATGATGACTCACACCACTTTGTTGATTTCAAAGATGGATCCCATCAAGTACATATTCGAAAAGCCTACTCTGTCTGGAAGAATACCAGGATGGCAGGTGAGAAATGAACCTGGCTATGTAATTCAGACGTCCCAAGAATCCTCTGACTTCTTTCTCAGTACGAGGAGAAGGCATCTCTTGTATTGCTTTAACCTTGGAAGGATCAACCTCGATACCTCTGTTGTTGATAACAAAGCCTAGGAGCTTACCAGACCGGACTCTGAACGTGCACTTGTTTGGATTCAATCTCAACTTGTACTTCTTCAGCCTCTCAAACAGTTTCTGTAAGTGATCAAGGTGCTCTTCTTCCGTTTGTGATCTGGATATCATATTGTCTACGTAGACCTCTATCTCATGATGTATCATGTCATGAAATAAAGCTACCATGGCGCGTTGATAAGTTGCCCCAGCATTCTTCAGTCCGAATGGCATGATCTTATAGCAGAAAGTGCCCCACTGTGTAACAAAGGTCGTTTTCTCCATATCCTCAGGCGCCATTTTGATTTGGTTGTAGCTTGAGAAACCGTCCATGAAGGAAAACACTTTGTGCTACACCGTATTGTCAACTAGGATGTCGATGTGAGGGAGTGGGAAATCATCTTTGGGGCTTGCCCTATTAAAATCTCTGTAGTCTACACACATCCGCACTTTACTGTCTTTCTTAGGTACAGGAACAACATTGGCCACCCATTGGGGATAAGAGGTGACAGCCAAAAATCCGGCATTGAATTGCTTCACGACTTCTGCTTTGATCTTTTCCGACATATCGGGCCTCATGCGATGAACCTTTTGCTTTACTGGGGGATAATCTTCTTTTTTAGGTAGACGATGTACCACAATGTCTGCATCAACTCCTGGCATGTCTTCGTATGACCAGGCAAAGATCTCAACATAGTCGTGTAGTAACTGAATGAGACGCTCCTTGACATTAGGTTCCAAGTTGGCATCCACCTTGACCTCTTTCTTGTCTTCCTCAGTTCCCAAGTTAACTATTTCGACCGGATCTTCGTGCGGCTGAATGGTCCTTTCTTCCTGTTGCAACAACCTGGCCAACTCCCCTGGCACCTCATAATCTTCCGCACCTTCATCGTTGGCTTAGTAGATCAGATTTTCAAAGTCACAATTGGCCATAACATAACTTTTACCCATGGGATCCTGGGTGGATATATATCTGCATTTTTAATATGTGAGTGTGTGTAAGAGCATAGCTACCTTTGAAAGAAATAAAATGTAAGAAAGAAAAGACAAAGAACACAAAATTTGATGCAAAAATGTCCATGATTCATTAATCACATATGAGAATGAAGTGACAACCCTCACAAATGGACCATTGTGCCTCGGGTAAGACACAAGGTTTTAAAAGTCTGAATTGTTTAAATATTACAAGCCTGAAAATATTAAAAGACAATTACTCTTGAATAAAAGTAATAGGAATGAAATCTTTGGCTTCCCAATTGTTGAGCCCTCCGTCGATGGTTGGAAAAATCCATTCGTCCATGTCACTGCTGCCATCAATGTCTTCTATTGCATTGACTCCTTGATTGCTGATACGCAGAGGTGGTCCCCTAGCACGAGAACGTCGAACATCTCTTTGGGCCTCTGAAGTGAACCCCAACCCAAATTTGTCGGACTTGTAGGGAATATCCGAAAGCTGACCCCAGATAGTACATCCTCCCTCTTGAACCACTGCTCGAGCATCTTTCAACGAGGCCATCTTTAGTGGAGGTCTGGTAATCTTCGGTGGTAGCCATGCAAGCGTTAAGGCGTTGGGAAGCTTGAGGTCAGGGGTTTGACCCCTGCCTCCAACATTTGCATGGACCTTTGGAGTAGACTTGGTTGCTGCGACCGTTGCTGGAACTTCCTCAAAGTTCTGACAGGGAGTCTCTATGAATTCACCATCCATTTCGACATACCTGAAAGAGTTTAGATGGCTAACCATGTACTCTTCCTCTCCGTGAACTGTGATAATCTTTCCTCTGATCGGGTATTTTAGCATTTGGTGTAGGGTAAAAGTGACGGCACCAGCACCATGGATCCAGGGTCGACCCAACAGACAAGAGTACGAAGGGCGGATGTCTATCACATAGAAAATTGAGTCAAAAGTCTGAGTCCCAATTTTTATGGGGATACTAACTTCTTCGTGTATTGTCCTCTTGGATCCATCAAAGGCCCTTACTATGATGTTGCTTGGTTTCAAGATAAGCCCCTCGCAATCCAGTCGGTCGAGAGCATTTTTGGGCAAAACATTCAATGATGAGCCAATATCCACCAAAACATGGGCAAATGTGGTGCCCCTGCATTCAATGGAAATATGTAAGGCATTGTTATGCTTCCTTCCCTTAGAGGTTAAATCAGCATCGGAAAAGCCCAATCCGTTATCAACAGTTAGAATGGCCACACAGTTTTCAAAGTGGTCGATGGAGGTCTCTTGGGGCACGTGAGCGGTCTTAAGAAACTTTACCAAGGCTTTAGCGTGGGTCTTAGAACACAAAAGTAAAGACAACAATGATATCTTCGAGGGGGTTTGCCCCAACTGTTCTACAATGTTGTAGTCACTTTTCTTGATTATCTTCAGGATTTCTTCTATTTCTTTTCTAGAAGCTTCAAGGATGATCTCGGGACGCTCTCTTTCTTGGACAAACTCATTCAGAGCCTCTTTACCCCTTGTATCGGCAGCAGGGATAATAGTAGGAGTATCATTGGGAGTGTCGGTAGGTGTGGCAGTAGGAATGATCACAGGAGTAGCAACGGTCTTTGGAGAAATCTCAGGTGAGAAGACTCTTCCAATTCTTGTTATTTTGCTGGTTCCAGTGATGTTACCGATATCGGGATCAATATATCTCGCAACTTCATCCTTGATAGCCAACTGATCTTGCTTGACGCCGTAGTAATTAACGTCAGCCTCATAACTCCAGGGAACAACTTTATCCAAGGAGTATGATATTGGTCTTGGCATAGTGATGATTAAGGGTGCAGATCTGGGAACAGATGTAATCCTCACGGGTCTTTTGGTGGAGACCCTAGGAGGATTGTCGGAAATGGTGATTATTGAAACATGTTGATAAGAACTTTTGATAAGAGGTAGCTTTTCAAATAGGATTTCTTTGCTGGTAATTAGGCACTGGACGCCTATCTTTAGTAACAAACAACCATTCGGTAGAGACTTGCACAAGCGACAATTTTCATCACAACCCGGAAACAGACCGGCCTGCAGTAGATTTTGTTTAATGGTCAACAAAGGGGTGATTAAGTCATTCACGGAGGAGACAAAACGATCATCATCAATGGCGTTGATACCTTGGCCATGTCTGGGCATTGGCGCCGTTATTACATTAGGCGTTTCTGGTAGATCAAACTCAATCTCTTTCTCATCGATAAGGTCTTGCACCTTATTATTTAAGGCCCAACAGTCATTTGTATCGTGCCCCGGGCTTTCAGAATGGTAGGCACATCGAGCGTTCGGGTTATAGCGAGGAGAAGCAGTATTGGGGTTCTTGGAGCTTCTTTTAAAGTTGTCAGATTGGTCTTTAAAAGGTGTGGCAAAATCTGAGACATGGTCATGTTGACCCAGGTAAACCGTCTCATGGGCGCTTCTGGTTTGCACTGATAATTTCGCTGCTAATTTGGCGCAGGGTTAGAAATCATGACAACCCCTACCGCCGGGCGACGGTCAGTTTTGTTTTGACTTCTATAGTCATATACAACACTGACCTCTTTCTTTCCAACAAAGGGCTTCTTCACCATACTTGAGGATGCATCTCTTTGAATTTTGCCGCTTTTTATACCGGCCTCGACCCACTCACCCTTCATGATTAATTCAGTAAACCCAACTGAGGAACTCCCAATCAGGTGATTGAAAAATTGTCCTGACAAGGTGCCTAGGAATATATCTACTAATTCTCTGTCGGATAGAGGGGGTCGGACCCTGCCTGCGAGATCCCTCCATTTTTGAGCATAGGTTTTGAAACCTTCCCCCGTTCCCATAGACATGCTTTGTAACTGCGTCTTAGTCGGAGCCAAATCAACATTATACTGATATTGTTTGTAGAAAGCGGCGGCCAACTCTTCCCAGTTGCGAATATTGGTCCCTTCTAATTGGTAGAACCAATCCAACTGCGTCCCAGATAAACTCTCCTGGAAGAAATGTACCCACAGATTCTTGTCAGCCGTGTAGGGTTAAATCTTTATGACATATGACCTTACATATAGCTTCGGGCAAGAGACACCATCGTACTTGGAGAAAGTTGGGACCTTGAATTTTTGTGGGATGACAACCCCCGAGATGAGTCCTAATTCTTCAAAGTCCAAACCGGGTACCCTCTGAATCTCCATAACATTCAAACGATCCTCTAGCTGTTTGTATTTATCATCAGTAGGAGGATATTGTTCCTCAGAGTAATTAGGCTCTTCCTCTCCTTCGGATGCTGGGTCGTTGTTCACTTCTTGGGTTTGATTATCTCCTTCGCCTGACGATGTTGCAAAGTCTAAAGTTCGTCTGGTCTGTCCTTTAAACCTTCTTCCCATGATTACAACACCGGTTGGTTTCTTCGTTTTCTTCTTCTTCTCTTTGGCCAGCAGAGTCTTCAACTCCTCTTGTCCTTTTGTCAGAGCCATGAGCATTTGTTGAAACTGGGCATTCTGCGCCTGAGAATCTTTCACAGTTTGTTCAACATCCATCTCACTGAAATAAACAGTATAAGGATAAGGCGACCTGTTATGAGAAACCTGTATGATGTTATGATGAATGAAGATGCAATATGCAAATGATTTCAAGGAAATTTAGAGATTTAAACTTGTTCAAACCAAAATAGGAACACACGTCATATTAAATAAAACCAAGTTTAAATACATCTTGCCTCCTTGGGCTTACAAAGAAAGAAACAAAATACAGCAAAAACTCCTAAGACAAAAAGACCGAACGCATCCTCTTTGAAGCAATGTAGGTATTCAGGTTTTTCTCTTCATGAAGCAGTTTGGTGAGCTCCAGAACTTTCTTCTCACTGGCGTAATACTGGGTTTCAAAGGTGTCTCGTTCTTCCTTCAACTGAACCCAAGCTTTCTGCAGGTCTTCGAGAGAGGTAGGCATGTCAGGATGAAGAATGGTGTATGGGATGTCTCCTTTAATAACAGGCTCAATGATGACAGGAAGGATGGAAGGGTAAGGAATCAAGAGACTCTGGGAACAAGCCCGTACCCACTTAAGGTAAGGCTCGAGAGGGATAGAGTTCTTATGTCCCAAAGTCCTACTGTCCACCTTGTTCACCATTCCCCAAGCACGTGTAAACCTCTGGCAGTAACCTTGGTCTTCTTTTTCATAGTCGAACACCAGACCTTGGATGAGCATCTCACGAGGGTCGTCTCTTCGGGCATACCCAAACTGCCGAAGAGCTAAGCATGGGTTGTAGGTGATACCTCCCCTAATACCAAGCAAAGGTACATTAGGGAACTCCCCACAACGGTCAATGATAGAGATATCTTCCAAGGATTTCGAGCACCAACAGATATCAGAGTGGGTGAGAGACATCAATCTTTGAGACCAAGTCAGTCTTTGCTCGTTCTTCAATGCTGATTGAGGCAGGTGTGAAGTGAACCACTTAGCGAGTAGGGGGATATAACATAAAAGGGTACCTCTTTTCTTCATGGTGCGGGTATGAAGGCAATGCAAGATGTCTCCTAGTAAGGTAGGTATAGGATTTCGAGAGAGAAATACTTTGATGGCATTAACGTCTATGAATTGGTCCGAATTTGGAAACAGAACCAAACCATAAATGAGGAGAGCTAGTACGTCTTCGAAATCTTGGAAATCCATGTCATCCCAGAATGAACGATCTTTTTCCAATAGAAACTTAGCTAGAAAGCCTTTAACCCCACTTCTTGTCTCCCAATTGGCTATGACGTCGGCCCTCTTCACATGTAAAGCTTCGACAGTGACTCCAGGTTTTGGAATCCCTTCTAGACCGGTGAACGGTATCTGATTAAGAATGGGCACCCCTAAGAGTAGAGAGAACTCTTCTAGTGTAGGTACCAACTGATAGTCTGGGAAAGTGAAACAATGATGTACGGGATCAAAGAATTGGAATATTATACACATCATCTCTTCTTGGAAGTTGGATGTATCCAAACTGAGGAGTCGACCATATTTCTTGGTAAAAGGAGAATCCCTGGGCACTCTTGAGGCCTGCTCTTGAAGTTGAGGATGTGATTTTACAAAGCTGATTCAGATTGTGTTTCTTCGGAGAGAATTCATGTCCTACAAAACAAAAACAAAAATAAATTTCTAAATCCTTGAAATGGTTAGTGAGCATGCATATGATGTTGATGATGTTAATGATGTTTATGTACAAGCATATATATACACACATAACAAACAAGTCCCTATGTTTTAGGCTTGCATGAGTTTTGTAGGTAAGTACCCTCTTGAAGTCTAGTTGGCTCAACCTGTCCTAGAAATAATGATCGAGTTCTAAAGGATCTCAATATCACCGACCTTTCTATTAGGCATTGTCTTAGCACAACAATCTTTTCTTGCGGCCGAGATATCCCAAAAAGTCTAGCCTCAAAGAGTGTAGTATCGAGTATCAACCAATTTTCAGCTCTACATCGAAACCGGCTATCTCACTACGTCCTAATGGCCAAGTTTGTTCAATTAGGGTTCTAAGGCCAGTTGATGCTTCATGGAACCACGCGGCGGACCCGTATTCTCCTCGATTCACCAAAAGGGATACTGGTACCAACCAAAGTGCCGCACCAACGTAGCTACTGCTTCAACCGCATTGGTCTATGCCGTACAGTTCCCTCACAGTTTATTGCTACTTACCTAAAAGGTACTTACCTAAAGCAAGCCCAAACAAAAGAACCAAATGTAAATCATACAAACCAAACAAATAAGGCAAGTAAATGTGATCTAACCCTAAGGTAACCCCACTTTAAAATAGTTAAATCCCCAGCAGAGTCGCCAGTTCTGTGATATGGTGGGAGAACTGACTTAGTGTTTTGCGATTTGATCACATTTGTGCGAATAGCAAGAGTCGCCACTGACTTTTCTTTTATCCAAAAGGAAAGGTGAAAAAGCATAGGAACGACCTTTAGAGATGTTTTTGAGTTCGGGGGGTAGATTATGAAAAGGGAAGGTATTAGCACCCTTTTCATCCATGGTTTTCCATGGGCTCTTAGTTACTCGCTAGATCAATTTGCTTTCATTTGAATGTGTTTTGTAGTGTGGGCTTTGAAAGTGTTTTGAAAATGTCTTTGTAATGGTTCTAATTTCTATAAGAACGCGTACAAAGTTTTGTTTTGAAAGATAGTTCAAAGAAGTGTTTGTATGTTGTGTTTATGGAAAGTGGTTTTTGAAAAGATGTTTTGCAATGGTTCTCATCTCTATAAGAACGTATACAAAAAATGTTTTATCTTTTTGAAAATGCTTTGAAATGAGAGTGTTGGTGTATAAAATGTTTTTGTTGCGACCAAGCGAGTAACTAAGAGTGAATCTACCTACTCAAAAGGTCTTAAATATGCTTTTCTTTCTCCTTTAGACGTTGCTATCTTACCATTGATTTGGTAAGAAGCCCCATCGTTGGATGTGAATGGACAGGCACGGGTCAATTTTACAGTCATCGAAAGCAACTTATGAGACGCTTTAGCATTTTTTGTAAGGGACGAGATAGTTTTATCGAAGGCAACATCGGGGGTCATCGAGGGACTACGATCTTTTTATCGAAGGGTCATTGCTAAAGCGTCCCATATTCGAGGGACATGACTGTGTTTTTGAGGCCACAAGCGAGATTAACCTAGAGGTGCGCGTGTGAAAAGTGTGTTCGTTTCAAGTCATTTTGTTGAAATTAGGTTATCTAGCGATTGATTTTACGTCTTGCCATGCACGCCTAATTACTATACAGTATAAAGAAAACAGTAAATTGCGGAAATTGAAATTCTACGCTATTACAAAGCTTTTGGGGATGGGGGTACATATTATTTTACAAATGGGGATAGATTAACACAATTAAATATCCAAATAGGCAAACAGTACAACCAAATCGAATCGAGTAGTTAATCGAGATTACAACAAATTTATGAAGTAAAAATTAATTAACAAAGTAAAAATAAGGAAATAAAAATTCTTGTTTTTTTTTATTTGAAAAGTTTGAAAAGAAAAATAGAAAAAAAATCTATTTATATTAATTAGCTAAGGAAATTAAGTCAAATGCATATATTTTGTCTTCTAGGATTTTTGTTATTAAATAAACAAATTAAGACTTAACTACAAAAAATAATTAATAAAAATATTTACAAGTCCTAAACTAAACTAATTAATTTACTTTGAAATTTATATTTTTTTATTTAATTAAAATTAAGAGGTACTAAAGATTAAATTAAATCAAAGCTAAAATCATTAAAAAGGTTATAAACAGAAAAATATAGGGGTAAGCAAATATCAATTCGTTGTTGGGCTGAATTTGGGATGAAAGGCCCAATAGAAATTGTTTTGTCCAACAGAAAAATGGAGCAAAAAAATAAAAAGAAAAAGAATATGAAAAACTTCCCCTGGGGGTCTCGAACCCGGGACTCCACCTTCAAATGACAACAACCTAACCACCGCGCCACTTACTCGTTCATTTATCTTAATGTCTTTATTAAAATAAAGATAGAATTTTGAAAAAATGGGCTAGGCCAAACCAAGCAGGCCCAGACCCGGTTTATTGTAAATGGAAAAGGAAAAAAAAAAGAAATCAAACCTAAACCTAATGTAGCAGCGCTGCGGCTGCTGTATAATGAAGAGGAAAAGTTAATTATTATTTTTTTCCTAATTAGTGACTAATAAAAACAAGAATAAAAAAGATATCAACAATTCTCAATTTCTTCTTCCTCTCACGCTACTTTCACTCAACTGTGCTTGTTTATTTTCTTTTCATATTTTCTTTTCAATCTCCATATCTCTCTTAGATCTAACAAGCAAACAAAAAGAAAATGGTAAAAATAGAATAAAGAAAATGGAAGGGGATGAGTACCTTCATGATCGGCGACAGAGGTTGAATCTCTGGATGCATTGTTCACAACGGCGGAATCTTCTAGATCCGCGGTGGCTGAAAGAGATGGCACACAGAGAGTTTCGCGGGGAGTGTCTGTTTCCGACAGAGTAGGATGTGTGTGAGCTGAATCCTGAGGCTATGCGTCTGTGTTGCTTGGTTGCATAAGTTGTTGAAAGATGTTGATGAAGTAGTAGAATGAAAGAAGCATGTTGGTTGAAAATCATTAAAGAATCATTGTTGATGAGGATGATGAAAGTGTTGGAAAAGTTTATTCTGCCCCTGTTCTTTGGGTGAGATCTTTCTATATCTTTTGGTTTTTTTTCTATTCTTTTATCTCTGAAGGGTTGTATGAGGAAAATGATGATGACGTTTTTTTTCGATTTTGTATGCTTTTCTGATGTATATTCTTGCTGCTGGTTTTTCTTCTTTATGGATGATGCCTTTTTTCTTAACAGAAAACCGGTGTCCACCCCTCTTCCCTTCTGTCTCTTTTTTATGTTGAATAAGAATTAAAGAATGGGGGGAAAATGTGAGATTTTGAACAAATTAAGATGTTGTTTTTGTAGCTTTTTGCTGCAGTTTTACTTGATCCGTATATGTGCAATTTTTGGCTGTATATTACAGCTACTTTGGACAGATTTTGGACAGCAATGCAGGGCTGTAATACAGTATTTTTTTTTACAGCATCTTGGCCTTTTTCACTTGTGATACAAACTGTGTTTTTTTAGTGTGCATCATGATGGATTCTGAATTTTTTTTAATTCTTCTTATGTTGTCCTTTGTGAACCAATTAAAAAAAACTGTGATTTGCAATGGACATATTTATTTGAGCCAATGATAGGACAAATTTGAGGCTTTTTGTTGGGCTTAAATCTTTGATTTGTGATGCTGTTAAATCTGAATTTTGTATTTTCCCTTTTGTGATTTCATTACACCTCCTCTTTTTCTTTCGTGAACCAAGGTTTACCTTTGCGATTTGCAATCGGAAAAAGAAAGCCCATGATTGAAATTGATTTATATGAGGCTTTGAATTTCAGCACATGATTAAATGACCTCTTAACTTTTCTGATTCCAAACATAACCCTCATGATGAGAAAAATTTGTTCTAAACAAAATTCTTCTTGATTTTTCATATGCTCACTAATTTTTTCGTTTTTTGTTTCATGTATGTGCAGTTTGGGCAAGGGGAGAATTCGTGAGGAATGACTTGAAGATGAAGAAGCTCCCTTGTAGCTTAGTGAATTTTTAGGAATGTCACGAACCTTGTAATTACGTGATTTAGAAACTTGTAAAGCGCATTCCAATTCTCTTGTAAATTTAAGCGATGAATTCCGCTTTATTTTTTGTAAAATTCAAACAATGCATTCTTGTTGTAATCTTTCATTCTTAATTCAATTTGAAAATAATTCTAAGACTTGCAAAATCTTGAATATTCTTTGACATAGCACGAATTGAATTCTTCTCAGTGGCCCATGAACTTAAAAAAAACCTCTTGAGAAAAGAACGAGACCTGAATCCTGATGAAATATGAAACCTCTAATTGTGTGATTTGAACATATGTCTTGCTCGGTAACTTGAATCTCAAGAAAATCCAATGCTTTTGTAATTTGTATTTTAAGTAAAACCAAAGTGCCTTATCTTTCAAACTTTGAATCAAATTCATTCAAAATGACATCGTCTGCCATGCCTGATTAGAAAATAACTTCATTTCCAAACAAACATGTTTTGGAGAAAATTTGTCAATCTTGTAGAATTAACCAAATTTAACAAATTGCGGTTAAGAACACTTAGAAATCAACTAAATTCTTGCGATGATTCAAAAAGTCTTTGAACACAATAAACTCATGTGTGACATCACTTATGATCATAAACAAGAATAATCATCTCAAGGTCTTGTAATTTGAGGAAATTACAATTCTTAGAAATCAGACGATGACTACTTGAAATTAGGTCAAACTTCACGATGCGACTTCTGACGCACTCGAACATTGGTAATTTTCTACGCGTAATTAATTCTTGATTTGTGAAGAGAAATTAGAAATATCATCAAGTAGAATCATACACAAGAAAAAAACTCAAAAATATCGAATAACAAAGAATTTTACAAGCACTTTAAATCGTTCTCGTGAAAGGGTTGATTTTGGGGTTGCTGTAATTGTTTTTAGTTATCTGGACCATTGATCGGCCAAACTTGCATTGTGAGATTTGAAACTTGGCATAAGCATCTTTGAGGATACATGAAGAACCGTGAAGAACACTTGAAACTTTGAAAACTTATTTTCTTTTGAGAAATGCAAAAACCCTAATTACTGATTTACTGCCTCGGAAGAGAATATGTCTGATCGATTTCTGAGCCAACTTGAATATCCGATAAACCCTAGGATTGTATCTTGTATGAAAAAAAATGGGAGGGGAAATTTTGGGGTACAACAGCATGCAGCACATAAGAGTCCCTCTTCTCCTCATAGTGCGAGTATTGAGGGCATACAAGATATCTCCAAGCAAGGTATGCACAGGGTTGAGAGGAAAATCTTGACAGCATTCACATCTACAAAAGAATCCGGATTAGGGAAGAGAACCAAACCATAGATAAGAAGAGCCAAGACATCTTCAAAATCATGAAAATCCAAATCATCCCAGAATAGCTGAGCCTGGTCTATTAGAAATTTGGCTAGAAAACCTTCGACCCCGCTTCGAGTTTCCAAATTGGATACCACATCAGATCATTTTAAATGCAAAGCTGAGGCAATGTCTTCGGGCTTAGGAACCTCTTCCATACCTGTGAAGGGTACCTTTTCAAGAATGGATATGCCCAATAGATGAGAGAACTCTTCCAAGGTGGGTACCAGCTAGTAATCTGGAAAGGTGAAGCAATGATGAACGAGATCAAAGAACTGGAAAAGTACGCTCATCATTTGTTCATCAAGGTTTGAAGTAACCAGGCTGAGAAGTTAACCGTGTCTCTTAATGAACATAGAAGTCTCAGAAACTCTTGCTGCTAGCTCTTTAAGTTGGGCAGGTATTTGCACAAAGTTGACTCAGATGGTATTTCTACGCATGGAAGCCATGATCTGCAAAACAGAACAAAGATAAATTCCCTTGGTCTTTGAAATGTTTAGTGTAATGAAACATGAATGCCATGTTATGATGCATGATGTCATGATAAACCACATGTATAGCAAACACAAATATTGCAAACACAGTCAAATCACACAAGGCCCTTAGGTTTAAGGCTTGCATGAAGTCAAAGGTAGTACCCTCTTGAAGTTAAGTTGGTTTCAACTTGTCCTAGAAAAATGTAACCGGGTTCTAGAGGATCTCGATATTACTGACCATCCTCCATTGGTCATGGTTTCAGCTCACACAATCTTTTCTTGCGGCCGAAACTATTCCGAGAGTATGGTCTCAATGAATGTAGCATCGAGTATCAACCACTTCTCAGCTCTACATCGAGGCCGTCTATCTCACTACTTTCTAATGGCCAAGTTGGGAAATTAAAGGTTCTAAGGTAAGTTGATGCTTAACGATACCACGCAGCGGCCTCGTATTCTCCTCGTTTCTCCATAAGGGATACCGGTACCAACCAATGTGCCACATCAACATAGCTACTACTTCAACCGTATCGGTCTACGCTGTATAGTTCCCTCACAGTCTATTGCTACTTACCTAAAAGGTATTCCCCAGATTCGGGTGTAGGATCTATAGTAACCCCAAACAGAACCCTCAAAAATAAAGCAAACAAAGCAATCAAGAGAAGCAATTATGATGAACTAGATCCTAAGGTATAACCCACTTATTATTTCACCAGCAGAGTCGCCAGTTCTGTGATACGGTGGCAGAACCAACTGTTTTTACTGGTTTGCATTTTGTGTTTGCAAAATGTCGCGGTAAGCAAGAGTCGCCACCGACTTTTATTTTATCCAATATGAAAGGAAAAAAGTCCAGAAAAAAAATCCTTTTTCGAGATATTCTGAGTACAAGGGTAGATTATAGAAAGGGAAGGTGTTAACACCCTTTCTATTCGTGGTTTTCCACTGGCTCTTAGGTACTTGCTCATATTTTTAAAATTGCTTGTGTATGTGCCTTATTTTGAAACAGTTTGACTTCGTGATAACCCTTGTATCAGTCCTCAAAGGTGTGACGAAGTTGTTTTGAGAATTTGTTTGAAAAGTGTAAGTGTGAAAAGTTTTGACTTGAGCAAGTACCTACTAACATCTACCTACTCGAAAAAATATCGTTTTTATTCTTCTTTCCTTTAGACAGCGCTATCCCACTATTGATAAATAGGTAGCATCGTCGTTGGAGTTGTAAGGGTCAATTCGAAAGGGACGTGCGATCACTAAAGCAATATTAGGACACCTTAGTAATAACCCTAGAGTCTTAAGATCATATTCGAGGAAACATTTTCGAGGCAACATTTCCGAGGCAACATTCGAACGGGACGTTTGATCTTTTTAGACAGGAGGGCAACCACTAAGACACCCTATACTTAATGATCGCTTACCGAAGGCAACCGAAGTGAGAGTATACCCTAAGAGTGATATGTGCAAGTGATTTGTTTTCAGTTATTTATCTTTGCACATTAGGGTTTTCTAACTGTATTAATTTGTCATGCATTCTTGTCATACAATCCTATTAGCATACATCTAAGCAGTCAAATATTTGCAGGAATTAAAATACGAGAATGTAAATCTACGGTATTACAAGGCTTCGGGGAGGGGGATTAATTACATAGCCAAAAACCCGGGAAAAAGCGATAAGTAAAAGCCCTAAATTAACCATTACAAACCATGAACAGTTATAGAAATATTGGCAAAAATAATTAACACGCGCGCGATGAATCAAATACGAGACAACTAGGGTTTTGACCCTTGACTAAACCTAATTGCGATTGATTAAAAAAATGTTTTTTGTCATGTTTTGTTATTTAAGGAAATAAATAAATCATTAAATTAAAAAGAAAATCCTAATTCTAATTAATTTTAAATTAAGAAAAAATAAATAAATTTATTCTAAAAAACCTATTTTTTGTATTTTTATTTATTTAAAAAAAAAAGAGAAATAAAATTAAATCAAGAGTTATAACCTAATTTCTATTTGATTTTATTTATGAAAATAAATTACAAGTTCCCTAAGTTAAACTAAATTAGATTAATTTTGATAATAATAAAAAAAACTAATCCTAATTTTTATGAAGTCTTGATTTTATGATTTTATGGAAAATAGTTAATTTGTCAATTAAAAAGATTAAAAGAAAATTAAAAAGAATTAAATAAAATAAATAAATAAAATAAAGTTAGAGATGGGCCTGATATCATTTAGCAATTATGAGGGTGTGTTATTGAAATTCTGGGCCCAAACCAATCTCAGCCCGTTTGACTTTGCCTGATTTAGTGCATACGTTGACCTGAGGCGTATGGTGGGCCTCTTGCTACCTTGGCGTTGGATCCAACTTACTGATGGATCTGATGGTGGAATTTGGATGGCCATTGGTAGACGCTGGAGGCTGCAGTGTACCTGATCTCATGAAGCAAAATAATATGAATCAAAGGTTGGGACCTGGGGATTGAACCCAGGTCCTCGTGCTTACTTCCAATACCACGCTACCATCTGTGCCACGCGCTCCATTTGTTCATGTAATGACAATAAAGTAATATAAGCAAAACAAAGAAATATATTCAGAAAACGCGCTAAAATTCAAACCACCCAACCAGTGTGTGCCACGCATTATCTTCTTCCCCAAATCGTCGTTTTAGCCTAAGGTACTTTTACCTACAGACGCTTCGATTTAGCTACAAACTTGTTCATCTCAAAAATTCTCTACAAGCAATATAAATGGAATTCAAAGGTACCAATCAACTCGTCTCATCCTCACGAGTATCATGGTACCAGAATCAACACCCAATTTAACCTGTATCAAGAATCCCTAAATCGTGACCTCAAACCCTAGCCATGGAAATTGTCAGTATACGCATCAAAAACTTAATTGAACATAAACAACACGTTACAAACACGATTACAAACATATATATGCTATTAAAACATACTCATAATGCACAAATCATGATAATCAAATTTCAAAAACATGGTAAACCGTGACACCCTTACAAGGCGTTTCTGTGCATGTTATGACCTGTAATTGGTTGGATAGCTTCAGAAATGTTCCAGGGTTTGATTAGGAGTGTTGGAAGGCTTTGAATCTTCCTCTAGGGTAGAGATCAGATCACCACTTTTCTACAAAAATTTGAGTTTTTGTTCTTGGCTATGCACGACTGTTAGTCCTTGTTCTTGCCTTGGACACGTTCAATATATAACCCTGAATGAATTAGGGTTATAAAAACTACATGTATCTTTGAAAACTTTGAAGATTTGATCTCATTCCTTCCTTGTATGATTTGTTTCTAAATTAGGCCTAATAATGCTCTTTTTGTTCCAATTACCATTGATACGAATTGATCATGCAAGCTCATCAAATCTTGGTTGCTAACCTGTCAAAAAAACTAATCAAATCAAATCTTTGATAATTTTCATCATTTATTTTATTTAATTCATTTTTTTATTAATGAAAAATCAAAATAAATTGAAAAATGAAGCAAAAAATTGGTGGATAAGCATTTGAGTCATGGACCACATTATGATTGAGGTGCAAGCATAAGAAGTTGGGCTCATTTAGCAAAAAATGCAAATTTGAGCACATTTGACTTTTGGCAATTTTGAAAAAAGGTCAACTTGGCCAATGCATAACTCTCTCAATTTTGACCCTAGAGAGGTATTCTTGGACTTTTTGGAAAGCTTAGGATGTCCCCTAAGCAACCCTTTTAGTACCATATCAATTGAGTCTTCCATGTTCATGTATGAAGCTTTGACCCAAAAGGCATTTTTGTTGACTTTTCAAAATGACCTATAATGTCAAAATTCATATCTTTTTGTGCGTGAATATTTTGAACTTGGTAGATGAATATGAATTTTAGGGAATTTCATCCTCTTAAAAATGAGCTTTGGATGGGTCATTTCCGATAAAGTATGAGAAAGTTATGCTTGGTCAAAGTTGAGTTGACTTTTCCTACAAAACCCTAATTTAGCAACTTTTGGGTTTTGATGAATTGTGAGCAATCCTTGAGAAATCATGATCAAACCTTGATAAAATGATGAATGATACTTCAAAATAAGGATGTTGGCCAAATTTTTTGAAGTTTGACTATATGTGGGCCACAATTGACGTTTGACCTAGCATAGTCGATTTTCAGGCCTTTGAGCAATTGACTGAGCAAACTTCTTCTGCAAGGCTTGAAACATGAAATGGATGATCTTGAGAACATATTAGGACAATGGTGAGAATTTGTGTTCTTTGTGGTTCATATATCCTGATGAAAAATGAAACCCTAATTTGAGGTAGACTGCCTTAGGAGAGAGTTTGTCTGGTCAACACTTGGACTTCCTTGAGCAATTTGAGGACCTCACTTGACATGTATTGAGAAATATGGGAGGTAAAATTTTTGGGTACAACAGGGGGGACCTGCAAGACATTCTGATGCCAAAATGATATTTGGAATGATGCGAGCAAGTAAGAGTGAGTAAGAAGTGATCAATCCCCGACCCTCTCAAGTGAGAGGGTATTAATAGTCACCAACGCTAGACCAAGGTCCCCTTATTGGACTGGGCAAGCATGCCCAAAATGGAGACTTCCAGGTTCTACGTGAGTAGTTGGGACCAGCACGTGGTCTCCTACCTGGATGGATTCCTCCACATGACTAGGAGGATATTGTAACATGGTGGGAGAACTGACTTGGTTGTTTTGCGCTTGATCGCAAATGTTGCGGTTAGAAAGAGTCGCCACCGACTTTTCTTTTATCCAAAAGGAAAGGTTGAAAAGAACAGGAAAGACCTTTGAGATGTTTTCTTGAGTTCGGGGGTAGATTATGAAAAAGGAAGGTATTAGCACCCTTTTCATCTGTAGTTATCTACGGGCTCTTAGTTGCTTGCTAGATCACTTGCTTTTGTTTGAAAATGTGCTTTGTGTGGGTTTTGAAAGTATTTTGAAAAGGGGCCATCGTTTAGGCAAACTTTGTAATGATTCTCTTCTGTAAGAATGTATACAAAGTGTTGATCCTTTGAAAATGTTTTCAAGTTTGAAAGATGTTTTTGAAAGTGTTGGTGTTTGTTTTGAAAATAGGAAGGATGTTTTTGGTTTGAAAATGAGCAAGCAACTAGGAACATTCTACCTACTCAAAAGTCTTTCTTGTTTATTTCCTCTTTCTTTTGACATTGTTATTTTACCATTGATTTGGTAAGAAACCCTAACTTTGGATGTAAAAGGGACGGGCAAGGGTCATTGTATAGTCATGAATAGCAATATTGTAAGATATCTTAGCATTTTCTTTAAGGGACTAAGATCATTCGTAAGGCAACATTTGTAGCGTCATCTAGGGACTATGATCTTGTATTTTGTTTGTTTTTTTGCTAAGACATCTTACATGCGTATTATGACCATTTTCATAAGGCAACAAAGTGGATTTACCCTAAGGGTGTAAGTGTGTAAGTGTATTGATTTACATGCATTGTTTTGTCTTTGAATTAGGGTCTTCTAAACATTTATTCTATCTTCCCAAACAAACCCTAATTACTAGCATTTATATATAAAGCATTAAATTAAGGAAAATAAAAATACTAAGCTATTACATCATTAGGGGAGGGGGTGTACAAATTTACAAATGGGGAAATTGCAAGAAAATTAAATCTAAATGATTATTACAACCATATTGAATATTGTACCAAAAAATGAATAAATACTCAAGAATATAAATGGACAAAGGAAATGGATTTTTGTTTGGTTTTATGAAAGGTTTTAATCTTGACCTAATTAAAGAAAATGATTAATTAAAAAAATTAACAAAACTTAAACCTAAATTAAGAAAGAAATTAAGTAAAAAAAATGTTTTAGGGTTTTTTATTTATGAAAAAGTTTTAAATTAATAATAATATTATGAATATTAATTAACTAAAATAAACCTAAATTCTAAATTAACTTTAATTGCAAGAAACTAATATAATACTTAAACCTACACCTAAATATTAATTATTAAGAAAGAAATTAATTTATTAAGAAAATGTTTTTGCTCGTTTAGTTTTATAAAACAAATAAACTAAATAAGTGTAAAAATAATAAATAAAATATTTTTGGATTTTTATTAATAACAATAAAAATATATTAATAATAATAATAATAATAAAGGAAAAGAAATAAAATAAAATAAGAAAAAAAGAAATAGTAATGAAAATTTGGGCCAGGGGGTGCTGAAGTAAGGGAGGAGTTAGAAAGTTAGCAAAAAAGAAGAAGGCCCAATGTTGGGGCCCAGGCGCTGCAAAGAAACCAAAAAATGTAAAAAGTGTGAAAAAGAACAAAAGACCGCATGCTGGGTGTTGAACCCAAGCCCTCTTGGTTACCAACACGCCGCCTTACCACTGGGGTGGCTATACATCCGTTAACATTGGCACAAAAATAAATACATAACATAAAACTTGCCCTGACTATACTTCACCTTCAACTTCCAGCCAAAGGATCTGTAACTTGCTCATTCTTCAACCATTTTCAAAAATGTAAACATGAAACTTGTGTATTTTTTCACCACGAATCCAACCATGTAACTAATTTAAGCTAACATTCAAAGATAAAGATGAATTTATGAAAGTACCAAATTCTGACCTAAATGTTTCAGCAAGTTTAAACTCAAAATTCTCCATGCCCAAGCAACATAAATGAAATCTATCGACATGTATAGTTTCAGGGCAATGATATCTACATTCTATATTCACAAATGCAAGCCTAACAATGCCTATATGAATAGTTCAAAAGTCAGAAAACTCACCTTACAAGAGGGTATCGTGTTTTGAGTTTGAGCAACTTTCGATGAGTTCTAGTGATTGGGTTAGCTTCCTCAAGTTCCGAGGAAGCTAATGTGATGCTTGGCTTATGCTAAAAGTGGCTGAAGAGTTCTAGAGAAGTCCACTTACAGTGCTCTATTTTTGAGTTTGGATAATGGTGGAAATGGAGTTATAGAATTGTAACAGGTATTGGGATGAGTTATATTTGATGTTTAGAAGCTTTAGGAACCAAAAGGCTCGGAAACACATGAGGGAGATGTGAGTTTCAAGTTTTTTGGTCAGATTATGCAACAATGGAGTTTTTGTGTGTGATTCTAAGTTCTAGGGTGTTTGTGTGTTTTGATGCAAACAACTTGTGCATAAGTAAGGAAAAGGTTCTTAGCACTTGAGAGGGTCAGAAGTGCAAGATATAGACTTATGGCTATGTTACTTGATTTTGAAGAAAAGTGAAAACATGGTTTCAAGGAAAAGTACAAGCATGGGATGAGTTGTTTTGAGGCTTTAGAAAAGTTTGTTTTGGGTTATAGATTGTGTATGATCAGAATAAAACAAGTGCAAAGCTCAAGAACTGATTTTGTGCATAAAGCTACTTTTCCAAAATGACAATGTGCACTTTCTTCACAAAATGGAAATAAGCATGGGCAATGCATTAAATCCTTGAGTTGAAGCTTCTTACAACTGTGAAAACATTTAATTATGGAGTGTCAAGCAAGTTTGAGGCCTGCAAAGCAAATATTGTGCAGCCTAGCATGGATTTGAATTCTTGTTCATCACAAAATTCTGCCTTGTAAAACAACTTGAAACCCTAACTTCCGACCTTCAATTCTCCTTGCTCACAAATGATCTCAAGGATTTATTTGATTTTTTAGAAATATTGTAATGTGCTCTACAACCCCTCTTTGAATCACTTTTTCAAAATCCAAATGAAGCTTCGTGAAACTTGGCTCAGAAGTTAGGTCAAAATCCTGACCAAAATGCTCAAAATTTCACTAAGTGTTTTAGTTTCATTACCATGATTTCATGGATTAATAACTTGAGATCCAAGAATTTTTAGGAGGAGTTATGTAAATCAATGTTTTATATCTCATTGAGATCTACAACTTTCATGTTGAAAGTTTCCTTTAAATCATCTTGCATCATGGTGAAAAATAGGCTCAAAGTTGTGAAAAAATATGAAGTTTTCAACACTTAGAAAACTTTCTAAGTTTGGAAACTTTGACTTTTCAAAATGAAATCTTGACTTTTTGATTTCTTGATGAATAAGTTTCATATTTTGACATGTTTTGATGAATTGTGATCTTTGACACTTGATTTTGACCAAAAAGTCCAAGTTTGACTTTTCACTATATCAGTTGACTTTTGATCAGTTGACTGAAAATCAACTATTAATCAATTGATCTTGAGGGATGTTTTGGGTCATGCCATTAGGTTAAAATATTGCAATTGAATCCTTGAGATCATGTTTCCAACCAATCAACCATTTGCTAGGTCAAAAATCAGAAATTGCCCTTTCTCAATCAAAACCCTAATTTTGACCATTTTCCCTTTTAATGATCTGATCAAATTTCTTGAGGAATTATGGTCCAAACTTGATAAAATGACATATATGAGTTCATAATATTGACATGGATAAAAAATTATGAAGTTTGACTGAAATTGGCCACAATTGACTTTTTCCCCAATACAGATGACTTTTAGGTCAATTGATCAATTGACTGAGCAAAAATGTGATCCAAGACTTGAAACTTGACATGAGCAATCTTGGGGTCCATAATGATCCATGAAAGTAATATGAGACATTAAAAGTTAAATTATCCTTGTGCAATCTCAAACCCTAATTCCAGTCATCAGTGCTTACGGAGGGGTCTTGAGCTGATCAACCCTTGTGCAGTCTTGAACCAAAAGAGATCTTATGTGAAAATACTTGATAAATGAGAGGGAAAATTTTGGGGTATGTTGTACCCCAAAATTTGCCCTCCCATATTCTTCAAGATTTATCAAGGTCAATCTTCAAATGGTTCAAAATCTCTCAAGGGTTGCACAGTCCAAATGCCTCCTAAGGCAGTCAAAATTAGGGTTTTGGTTCCTTCAATGAATTTGAGGTTTTCAATGGCTCAATCAAGTCCCATATGCTCATACACATTGTCAAGCATCTACATTCCAAGTTTCAAGGCTCACAAGGTCAAGTTGCACAGTCAAAAACCCTAATTGCTTCACAATCAACTGTAGGGGCAAAATGGTCATTTGGCAGTCAAAAGTCAAAAATTTTGGTCAACATCTTATTTTGAAGTCACAATCATCATTTGGTCAAATCTTGACCATGATTTCACAAGAATGGCTCAAAAATCATCAAGATGCAAAAGTTTCTATTTTTGGACAGCTGAAAAGTCAACTGTAACTTGACCAAGGCATAACTTTTTCATGGTTCATCAGAAAAATCCCATCCAATACTCATTTTGAAGGGGATAACATTTCCTACAACCCATATTCACATTCCAAATCCAAGAAATGCTCTCACAAAAAGTTATCAATTTCAACATTATAGGTCATTTTCAAAAGTCAACAAAAAGGCATTTTAAGTCAAAGACCATAACTTGAGATTGGTAAATCAAAATGACATGGGACCAAAGGCATTGGTTAGAGGACTTCAAGACCTTTCCAAAATGTCCAAGAACATGTTCATATGATCAAAATTGAGCAAGATATGCATTGGAGAAGTTGGGAAATTTTTGTGAAATGGCAAAAGTCAACTATCCTTGAAACTTCAATTTTTGACAAAAGGGCCCACTTTTCCCACTTGATTCAGCCTTGTCATGCCACCCACGTATCCCATGACCAATTACAAGACCAAACATTTATTTTTTCATTTTTATTTAATTTTTATGGATTTAATTCATTTTAATCCATAATAATTCAAATAAAATCAAAAAAATGAATTAAATGGTATCTTTGAGTTTTGAATGGCTTTCATGTGTCATGAACAACCTACCAATTTCGTGCTAGGGCCATTTTAAGCATGAAAATTCAAATTTGAACAAAATTGGAAAATGCTTTAATGGTGGTTAAACAAGAATCCAAAAACTTGAATACAATGGATCATTGGCTCATCATATCACTTAAATGCATTCCCATACATATGCAAAACAAGGACCTAATACATTTTGGGGACGTGAAAAAGCTCTGCAAAAAAAACGGCAAATACTTAAAAGCTGTAACCAGTGAACATTCAACTTCCACGACCAACACTCAATCTGCATTTTTTTTTCATAAAACCAACGTCACTTTTCATAAAACCAAGATCACCATCCTCAAATCATAAACCATAACTTACATGTTCATATCCTATCCTTCAACATTTTCACAAAAAAATCGAACCTGCAACCAAACAACGATTCAACATAACTTGAATTCACGAATACACAAAAGAAGCTTAGATTCGGACTGGTGAGATTCAAACACCGACGCCGACGCCAACGCAAACGTAACGAATGGCACCATTAAGAGCTATCTCCTTCGACCAGAGCGCCACCGTCGGATGCTGCACGGGCTCCACCTCCCTCTGACCGCACCACATACAGCGGCCGCGAGACCGCACCCTCCCCCTCCCTCTGACCGCACCACCTACAGCGGCCGCGAAACCGCACCCTCCGCCTTGCGATCCCGACGATAATCATGTTCATCGCATCTCGTACTACGGTATCACTATGGGTATTACGTTTTCTTTTTTATTCTCCATTGATGCATCAACATTGATTTTTGTTTGATTTGTTTAATATGACTTGAACTTGTTGCTTTATTTTGATGAAAAGATATGGTTGGTTTAGAAGGAAGAGAGAACGTGATTGAGAGGAAGAGATACCAGATCTCTGTTTGTTTCTTTTTTTTAAAAAAAAATGCTATTTTATTTTATATAATTTGGTGCACCAGATTCCAAAAGGATCACCATATGCCCTCAGGATATAACCCTTGGATCTCCAGATGGCCAGATCTAAAGGCCATCATCTGAAGGACCACCAACAACCACAGTCAACGCATGGCAGGAGATTAAAGAAGTCAACAATGGATCATTTTTTTTCTTGGGCCAGATTGCTATCAAAACCCCCTTTTGGGCCCAATACACCTGGGTTTATTCTATTTCCTTTTCATTATTGTTTATTTTACTTTGTTTGTTTTATTTTTATTATTCTTAATTAATTGCTAACAAAATAATTAGCATTTTATAATAAAAATCAGAAAATACAAAAACATCATTTTTATTAAATTCATCACTTTTATTATTTTTTGTAAATAAATATTAACATAATTTGTTTAGTTTTAATTAGGCATCATATTAATATTTTTGCAATAAATAAAAATTGGTGTAGAATTAGGTTTTAACAAGTTTAATCATTTTATTTTTTATTTCCTTAAATATTCCAAAAAAATCCAAAAAATATCTTTTTTATTTTAGTTAATTAATTAATTTAGGTCTAATTCCATTAATTGCAAAAAAGGGACAAAATTCAATTCTTATTCAAAAAGGGTCAAAACCCTTAGGACGTTCCCGATTAAATTTATATTCGCGCCTGTTTATTTCTTTTGATTATATTTATGTATATGTACAGAGTATGTAATAGTAATTAGGATTTTATCGCCTTATTTAAATTCTCGCACTTTATTTTTTCAAAACGGGTTTTTGTTTTTTGGCGATGTATAGATCCGCGCCTTGTAATAGTTAGAATTTATCTTTCCGCAATTTATTTTCCGCACTCCTAACTGTCAAAAAATGCATGAAAGAATGTATGAACAATTAAAAACAACTCGTAGATCACCATGATGTATGTACAAGATAATATAACACGAAAAACAACACACATGCACACGCCACTTCTAGGGTACGCCTCACTGGTTGCCTCGAACGTGGTCATCAAGTATAGGGTGTCTTAGAGGTCGCCCTTCTGTCCAAAAGATCCAGTTGCCTCGAAACGGTTGCCTCGGATACAAAGGATCTAGGACATTAGGGTTACTTCTAAGATGTCCTACCATTGCTTCGGTGACCACACTGTCCCTTAATCGAATTGACCCGAATACCTCCAACCATGGTGCTACCTACCCCTCAATGGTGGGATAGCACTATCTAAAGGACTCTTATACAGCTTAATTCCTTAGAGGAGGTAGATTCTCCTGGATACTTGCTCTTCTCAAAACAAACAAAAACAACTTTTCACACTCACACTTTCTAAAAGTTTTTCAAACAAATTTTTCATACACTCTTGAGGACTGATACAAGAGTTACTTAGAAATTTTTCAAACGAAACTTTTTCAAAACCCACTTCACACTTGAAAAGCAAACATCTTTTGAAAACATAAGAGCAAGTACCTAAGAGCCCGTGGATAACCACGGATAGAAAGGGTGCTAACACCTTCCCTTTCTATAAATCTACCTCCTGAACCGAGAAACATTCTCAAAGAAGGAATTTTGCTGTGCTTTTGTCCTTTCCATGTTGGAGAACATAAAAGACAGTGGCGACTCTTTCTTACCGCGACATTTCGCGAACCAACTTAAAAAACAGTCAGTTCTATTTCCACCGGTCACAGAACTGGCGACTCTGCTGGGGATGATTAAAAGTGAGGTGTACCTTTGGAATAGTTCATCATCATGTTTTCAATTGCTTGATCTGCTTGCTTTAATATTGTGGGCCTGTCTTGGGAGTTTCATAGATCCTAACCCGGATCTGGGGGATACCTCTTAGAAAGTAGCAACAAACTGTGAGGGAACTGTGCGGGGTATACCGACACGGTTGAAGCAGTTTGCTACGTTGATGTGGCACTTTGGTGAGTACCGGTAACCCTTGAGTCAAGTCAAGGAGAGTACGGGGCCGCCGCATGGTGTCGTGAAGCATCAACTGACCTTAGGAACCTTAATTGAACCATCCTGGCCTCTTTAGGGGTAGTGAGATGATCGACTTTGGTGCAGTCCGAAGTTGGTAGATACTCGATACTACACTCATTGAGGGTTGTTTTCTTGGAATATTTTGATCGCCAGTTCAGTGGCTAAATCAAAACAATGAACACAGAAGACAACCCAATGATATTGAGCTCCTTAGAACCCGGTTACTTTTGATAGGATGGGTTTTTGAGCCCACCAACTTCAAGAGGGTAGTACCCCAAACTTCATGCTGGCCTAAACTCTAAGGGCTCCCTGTGTGACTTGTGTGCCTTCAAAATTTGACTACTTGCATGTTTGTTATCTGACACATGAGTTTCTTGCAGGGTTTGTTTGCAGTCCTTAATCTGGACTCATAACAGGGTTCACTTACATCACTCCACGCATAGCATAACATCATGCCATCATACCATTGCATACATCCTACATAAGGACTGATCCATTTCAAGGATCTCAAGGGTTTGTGATGAAGGTCATGATGTCTAGCAAGAGGCAAAGGGGATTTACTTTCCTCTAGCCAAGGTTGATGACTTGAGTCAGGGGCTATGACCCACTCGATATGGTGAGCCTTGACTCTTAAAGAAGGACTCTCAGCAACATGAAGCTCCTTCAATCAAGCTACCCAAATTCAAATGCTAACAATTTTCTTGTTTACCCCGCGAGATCCTTGAAAACATTGCATGCATGTCATACATATCATTGCATTACAGGTACCACTTTTTACAGGTCACTTATCTTCTTCGCTGTTTATTTCAACAATCATCATGAATCCTGAATCATCCAATGAACAAGCTATCAAGGCCCTCCAGGCCCAGAATGCCCAGTTCCAGAAGTTGGTTATGAGCCTAGCTCAGGGTCAACAATATTTGAAGACTCTGCTCTTGAAGAAGAAGAAGAAGAGGACTGTGTTGTTCAACCATAGACACAAATCTGGGAATGGATCACAAAATGAGGCTGAGCTGGCTACCTCATCTGTGGGCAAAGACAGTCCCCAAGAGAGAAGGGTTCCTAGTCCCGTGGTCTCCGACAACGAGACAGATTTCAATGATGAACAGTACCCCCCTGCTGAAGACAGGTATAAACAGCTGGAGGACCGATTAAATGCTATGGAGATTCAATGTGTGCCCGGGTTGGACTTTGGAGACCTAGGCTTATCTTCTGGGATGATGATCCCTCACAAGTTCAAGGCTCCTGCCTTTGCAAAGTACGACGGGGCTTCCTATCCTAAGCTGTATCTCAGATCATATGTAAGGAAGATCCAACCTTACACTACAGACAAGAACTTATGGATGCATTTCTTCCAGGAGAGTCTTTCAGGGACTCAACTCGAATGGTTCTATCAGCTGGATGGAACCAGTATTCGAAACTGGGAGGACTTGGCTACTGCATTTTATAAGCAGTATCAGTACAATTCCGACCTCGCTCCCACGCGTACCCAACTCCAGGGTATGTCACTTGGGACGGGTGAAGGTTTTAAGCAGTACGCGCAAAGGTGGAGGGACCTGGCTGGCAGGGTGCAGCCACCGTTGACTGACCATGAACTCGTGGACATGTTCTTGGGGACCCTGTCTGGTCCATTCTTTAATCACCTGATTGGTAATTCCTCTGCTGGGTTTACAGACCTGATCCTGACTGGTGAGAGGATCGAAGCTGGTATCAAGTCGGGGAAGATACAGAAAGGTGACTCCTCGAACACTGAGAAGAAACCATTTAAGAAAGAGTCCAATGATGCGTACAGTCAGAAGAGTCGCCGTGACCAACGTGTAGGGGCAGTCCTGATCTCTGGTTCTACACCACGCCGACAACAGCAGAAGGGAAATAAGCGAAGGCCGGACGAGCCTAAAAGACAGTTCACCAACATCAATATGTCGTTGTCACAGGCATTGCAGCACATGTTGAAAATGAATCTGATTGCGGTGATCAACCCTCCTGCAAATCCCAAGACCTCTTCTCCAAACTACAACCCAGATGCGAGGTGTGCTTATCATTCCGGAAGCCCGGGACACGATACTGAGGACTGTTGGGCGCTGAAATACAAGATTCAGAACATGATTGATGCCAAGGAGATCGAATTCGAGCCTACTGAGACTCCCGATGTGATCACTGCTCCCTTGCCAAAACATGGCTAGGATTGAGAGACTCTTGTTCATTTAAATTCTGATATTGTATTTTTCTATGCTTATTCAAACAATTATCATGTTAAACTCTATTATTTCATTAATGCATTACACGTGTCTGTTTTGAAGTAATTGTGTTCTCTATATTCAAAATTGCTTTTATTTTTTTTCCTTTATGTTCAACTCTCAATTAATAATTCTAAGCCTCGTGAGGGAGGATGACGAAAACGATACCACAATCTACAGTATGCTTTTGAACAAACCCCGCTGATGAGGTACAGGAATTGTTTCAATTCCTAAACACTGGAGTTATAAGGAATATAATCCCTCGTCAACCCCTTCGAGCCAAAGGAGTAGGAGTTTTTCTTTTCGAAAATTAAAACCCTTAATCATAACCTGGGGCAGGGTAGTTCTCTCAATTGATCCAAGTGCACAACGAATGGCACCAAAGGAGTCCTTACAAAACAAAAGACAGTGATGGTTCTGAATAGTCATAAAGACGGGCAGTGATTATCTCTCCAAAACAAAAACCCAATAAGTCAAAACCTATGAAGGAGACTTACAAAACTGGGGCATCCCGCTGACTGTAATCACAAAAGAAACAGTTCAGGCAAAAATAGGGATAACGAAATCAAAAAAGAAAGAGGTCCTACAAACCCTCAGCACAAAAGGAAATGACTGCCTATTCAAAATAAACTGTCAGTATCCGAACCATCACTGGTATATCAAAGCAAAGACCCAAACAAGGTCTAACGCACGATCAGCTGAGTTTAGGTTTGAAGAACATCACAAAGAGCGGGTGGGTACATATAAATTTGAGCCTTTATCCTTTGTTTCTTAAACCGTGAACCAGGCCACATTATAACCCTCAAAAGTCCTAGCTGAAGCATGGGTTAATTCGAAAGCATACTGTTACAAAGGTATCCTGACTCCTTAAGGCTCGCTGTAAAATCTTGAGTTGACATCACATGTTACATAATTTGCTTGTTTTACTGAAAAAATGCATTTTCAAAAACTTCAAGACAGACATAAGCTTTGCATTTTTAATATAACATTGCTTGCATATGACTATTTATTTGAACAGCATAGAAGTTCGCACGACGAATGTCTAATGAACAAAAGCACCTCCAAGCAAGGGGCACGGCATGATCATTATCCGTCATCTGGGGCAGTCCAGTCAAGATTCGGAGAATCTCTCAAAAGGCCAACCAGCTTGGGGCAAATCTTCGTCTGAGTCACTTGGGGCATTGGACGATCAAACGAAGATCTTCTGGTGGTATGATGACACAACACTACTGACAGGGGCATCTCCCAACATCCTAAGAGCACTGACATAGTCGAAAAAAATACTGCGCATAATCAAAGACCCGCTAGGTTGACACACCTAGGCAAAAATAAGGGCTTCCCGGCGAACCAAAAGGGTTCGGGCAAAAATAAGGGATGAAATAGAAAAATCTGCACACCCGGCAAGTCGAAAACCTGAAAAGGTGGCTTGGGAAAAAATGGGTATCCCGATGGACTGAAAACCCGAAAGGGCGGTCCAGGCAAAAGTTAGGGATCAAAAGCGTACGACTATGTCCCGTCATCTCGTCACTTGCCTACCAGAAGAAGATTTGTCAATCGGCAGTTATCAAGCACCTCCACAAGGTATCTTCTTCTCCCACATCAGAAACAGGGGCAATAATGAATTGTCCAAGCGATCTAGTTGCTCTGTCAACCAAGGTACCAAGGTAGGTTCGGCTGAAGAACATAACCAAGAGGCCTCCACTCCCCGGGAGTAAGACAAGGTTCAACAATACTCTCCTCCGAGCAGAGTTGGTCTCCCTTCAGCCCTATAAAGGCACAGTATCCCTAGCAAGTCGACAACGCTCTCCCCAAGCAGGGTTAGTCTACTGTCAGCCTTAAGGAAGTTGGGTATCCCCAGAAAACCTCAATATTCTCCAGCAGTATGCAGGTGTTCCTAAGCAAGCATCCCCGACCGTCTTAATATAAGATTATTCCCCGGAGGAATACCAGACACCCCAGTGGAGTCATTCCCCAGTACAGTTCAAAGGTTTCCCCAGGAGAGTTGAATCATCCTCCCCAGTAGATTCTGGAAGCTTATCCCCAGTAGATTCTGGAAGCTTATCCCCTGCAGAGCACGAACGCGTCTCCCCGGGTTTATTCAAAGGTTATTCCCCACCATGGCTTATAACTGGGTTATCCTCAGCTAATTACCACGGAAAGATCGTCCTCGGCGAGGTTCTTCCTGTCCCCCAGCGGAGTTCATCAAAACTTCCAACAGAGCATATCAACGGAATCCCCAGCGGAGTTACCATCAAAACCTCAGCGAAGTATCACTTCCCACAGAGTAATTCCCCACAGAGTAATCTCTTCGCCAAGTTTATTCCCCAATGGAGTCATCTCCTCCTACCGGTTTATTCTTACAATCATCATCCCCAGTGGAAACGAAGAACTCTACTCTTCAACATCAGCCCAGGATTCAACAAACTCCCGGCATTCGTCAAGGATTTATTTTCCTAGACGAAAATACATTCATAAACATCACATCTTCATACATTATAGCATGGATACGCATCATACAACACAAATCTCATTTATTTTTGAGAACATCTTAAAATCATGTAGTTCATGCATCATGACATTGCATACGACTAAGACTTTGCCTTTTCAGAAAAAAGTCAATCAAAAGATGATTACCATCTACCTTTACAGTTCCAAATCAACACCGGTAACAAGCCAGGAAAATTCTGTGGATGACTGATCGTGGGTTAATATCCGAAACCAAACAGGACAATTATCTACTTGATCATCCTCATGCAACCCTACACCGGTTCCTTTTCTTTCAGAAGAAGTCTTACACGGGCTCATCAACAGGCAACCCTACACCGGTTCCTTCTCAACCTCAGATGTAGTTTTACACGAACTCATCATCAGGCAACCCTACACCGGTTCCTTCTCAATTTTCAGACGAAGTCTTACACGGACTTATCATCAAAGTAACCCTACACCGGTTCCTTTTCTTTCAGAAGAAGTCTTACACGGACTTATCTCAAGATGACCTTACCCCGGTTCATCAAGAAGTTTTACACGAACTTATCCTACAGTAACCTTACCCCGGTTCCTCTAGAAGTCTTACACGGACTTATCTCAAGATGACCTTACCCCAGTTCATCAAGAAGTTTTACACGAACTTATCCTGCAGTAACCTTACCCCGGTTCCTCCAGAAGTCTTACACGGAATTATCTCAAGATGACCTTACCCCGGTTCATCAAGAAGTTTTACACGAACTTATCCTGCAGTAACCTTACCCCGGTTCCTCCAGAAGTCTTACACGGACTTATCTCAAGATGACCTTACCCCGGTTCATCCAGAAGTTTTACATGAACTTATCCTGCAGTAACCTTACCCCGGTTCCTCCAGAAGTCTTACACGGACTTATTCCAAAGTAACCTTACCCCGGTTCATCCAGAAGTCTTACACGGACCTATCTCAAGGTAACCCTACACCGGTTCCTCCCAAAGTCTTACACGGATTTATCCCAAGGTAACCTTACCCCAGTTCCTCAAAAAGTTTTACACGAACTTATCCCGAAGAAACCCTACACAGGTTCTCTCTCTCTCCAGACGTAGTTTTACACGGACTCGCCATTAAGAAACCCTATACAGGTTCTCTCTTCCCAAAGATGCAGTTTTACACGGACTCGTCATCAGAAACCCTACCCAGGTTTTACTTCTTCCAGGATGCAGTTTTACACGGGCCCATCATCAATAAACCCTACACAGGTTTCCTTCTCAGCTCTAGATGCGGTTTTACACGGACTCGTCATCAAAGTAACCCTACACAGGTTCCTTCTCCATTTCAGATACAGTCTTATACAGACTCATTATCAGTAAACCCTACACAAGTTTCCTTCCTCCAAAGATGAAGTTTTACACGAGCTCATCATCAGGCAACCCTACACAGGTTCCCTCTTTCAACTTACAAAAATTACAGTTCAACAGACCACCTCCAGATGGCATCTATAAGCCCATCCACCTACCAACAGTCTCCAAATGGCATCTATAAGCCCATTCCTGACGAGATTCTGTCACATCTCCAGATGGAATATATAAGCCCATCCTCCTATCGACCATCTTTCCAACTGGCATCTATAAGCCCATTTCCGCCATCACACTGCTGATACTCTACTATGTGAGTGCAAATTTCTGGGCACTCTAGTGTTCAATCATCTTCCACCTTCGGATCACGAAAGGCACGCAAGCCAATCTACATCCTCAGGTCTAATAAGATTGAACAGGGGCAACTGTTGTACCCCAAAATTTTCCCTCCCATATTCTTCAAGATTTATCAAGGTCAATCTTCAAGTGGTTCAAAATCTCTCAAGGGTTGCACAGTCCAAATGCCTCCTAAGGCAGTTAAAATTAGGGTTTTGGTTCCTTCAATGAATTTGAGGTTTTCAATGGCTCAATCAAGTCCCATATGCTCATACACATTGTCAAGCATCTACATGCCAAGTTTCAAGGCTCACAAGGTCAAGTTGCACAGTCAAAAACCCTAATTGCTTCACAATCAACTGTAGGGGCAAAATGGTCATTTGGCAGTCAAAAGTCAAAAATTTTGGTCAACATCTTATTTTGAAGTCACAATCATCATTTGGTCAAATCTTGACCATGATTTCACAAGAATGGCTCAAAAATCATCAAGATGCAAAAGTTTCTATTTTTGGACAACTGAAAAGTCAACTGTAACTTGACCAAGGCATAACTTTGTCATGGTTCATCAGAAAAATCCCATCGAATGCTCATTTTGAAGGGGATAACATTTCCTACAACCCATCTTCACATTCCAAATCCAAGAAATGCTCTCACAAAAAGTTATCAATTTCAACATTATAGGTCATTTTCAAAAGTCAACAAAAAGGCATTTTAAGTCAAAGACCATAACTTGAGATTGGTAAATCAAAATGACATGGGACCAAAGGAATTGGTTAGAGGACTTCAAGACCTTTCCAAAATGTCCAAGAATATGTTCATATAATCAAAATTGAGCAAGATATGCATTGGAGAAGTTGGGAAATTTTTGTGAAATGGAAAAAGTCAACTATCCTTGAAACTTCAATTTTTGACAAAAGGGCCCACTTTTTCCCACTTGATTCAGCCTTGTCATGCCACCCACGTGTCCCATGACCAATTACAAGACCAAACATTTATTTTTTCATTTTTATTTAATTTTTATGGATTTAATTCATTTTAATCCATAATAATTCAAATAAAATCAAAAAAATGAATTAAATGGTATCTTTGAGTTTTGAATGGCTTTCATGTGTCATGAACAACCTACCAATTTCGTGCTAGGGCCATTTTAAGCATGAAAATTCAAATTTGAACAAAATTGGAAAATGCTTTAATGGTGGTTAAACAAGAATCCAAAAACTTGAATACAATGGATCATTGGCTCATCATATCACTTAAATGCATTCCCATACATATGCAAAACAAGGACCTAATACATTTTGGGGACGTGAAAAAGCTCTGCAAAAAAACGGCAAATACTTAAAAGCTGTAACCAGTGAACATTCAACTTCCACGACCAACACTCAATCTGCATTTTTTTTCTCATAAAACAAACGTCACTTTTCATAAAACCAAGATCACCGTCCTCAAATCATAAACCATAACTTACATGTTCATATCCCATCCTTCAATATTTTCATAAAAAAATCGAACCTGCAACCAAACAACGATTCAACATAACTTGAATTCACGAATACACAAAAGAAGCTTGGATTCAGACTGGTGAGATTCAAACACCGACGCCGACACCGACGCCAACGCAAACGTAACGAATGGCACCATTAAGAGCTATCTCCTTCGACCAGAGCGCTGCCGTCAGAAGCTGCACAGGCTCCGCCTCCCTCTGACCGCACCACATACAGCGGCCGCGAGACCGCACCCTCTGCCTCCCTCTGACCGCACCACCTACAACGGCCGCGAAACCGCACCCTCCGCCTTGCGATCCCGACGATAATCATGTTCATCGCATCCCGTACTACGATATCACTATGGGTATTACGTTTTCTTTTCGATTCTCCATTGATGCATCAACATTGATTTTTGTTTGATTTGTTTAATATGACTTGAACTTGTTGCTTTATTTTGATGAAAATATATGGTTGGTTTAGAAGGAAGAGAGAACGTGATTGAGAGGAAGAGATACCAGATCTCTGTTTGTTTCTTTTTTTAAAAAAAAATGCTATTTTATTTTATATAATTTGGTGCACCAGATTCCAAAAGGATCACCATATGCCCTCAGGATATAACCCTTGGATATCCAGATGGCCAGATCTAAAGGCCATCATCTGAAGGACCACCAACAACCACAGTCAACGCATGGCAGGAGATTCAGGAAGTCAACAATGGATCATTTTTTTTCTTGGGCCAGATTGCTATCAAAACCCCCTTTTGGGCCCAATACACCTGGGTTTATTCTATTTCCTTTTCATTATTGTTTATTTTACTTTGTTTGTTTTATTTTTATTATTCTTAAATAATTGCTAACAAAATAATTAACATTTTCATAATAAAAATCAGAAAATACAAAAACATCATTTTTATTAAATTCATCACTTTTATTATTTTTTGTAAATAAATATTAACATAATTTGTTTAGTTTTAATTAGGCATCATATTAATATTTTTGCAATAAATAAAAATTGGTGTAGAATTAGGTTTTAACAAGTTTAATCATTTTATTTTTTTATTTCCTTAAATATTCCAAAAAAAATCCAAAAAAAATCTTTTTTATTTTAGTTAATTAATTAATTTAGGTCTAATTCCATTAATTGCAAAAAAGGGACAAAATTTAATTCTTATTCAAAAAGGGTCAAAACCCTTAGGACGTTCCCGATTAAATTTCTATTCGCGCGTATTTATTTCTTTTGATTATATTTATGTATCTGTACAGAGTATGTAATAGTAATTAGGATTTTATCGCCTTATTTAAATTCTCGCACTTTATTTTTTCAAAACGGGTTTTTGTTTTTTGGCGATGTATAGATCCGCGCCTTGTAATAGTTAGAATTTATCTTTCCGCAATTTATTTTCCGCACTCCTAACTGTCAAAAAATGCCTGAAAGAATGTATGAACAATTAAAAACAACTCGTAGATCACCATGATGTATGTACAAGATAATATAACACGAAAAACAACACACATGCACACGCCACTTCTAGGGTACGCCTCACTGGTTGCCTCGAACGTGGTCATCAAGTATATGGTGTCTTAGAGGTCGCCCTTCTGTCCAAAAGATCCAGTTGCCTCAAAACGGTTGCCTCGGATACAAAGGATCTAGGACATTAGGGTTACTTCTAAGATGTCCTACCATTGCTTCGGTGACCACACTATCCCTTAATCGAATTGACCCGAATACCTCTAACGATGGTGCTACCTACCCCTCAATGGTGGGATAGCACTATCTAAAGGACTCTTACACAGCTTAATTCCTTAGAGTAGGTAGATTCTCCTGGATACTTGCTCTTCTCAAAACAAACAAAAACAACTTTTCGCACTCACACTTTCTAAAAGTTTTTCAAACAAATTTTTCATACACTCTTGAGGACTGATGCAAGAGTTACTTAGAAATTTTTCAAACGAAACTTTTTCAAAACCCACTTCACACTTGAAAAGCAAACATCTTTTGAAAACATAAGAGCAAGTACCTAAGAGCCCGTGGATAGCCACGGATAGAAAGGGTGCTAACACCTTCCCTTTCTATAAATCTACCTCCTGAACCGAGAAACATTCTCAAAGAAGGAATTTTGTTGTGCTTTTGTCCTTTCCATGTTGGAGAACATAAAAGACGGTGGCGACTCTTGTTTACCGCGACATTTCGCGAACCAGCTTAAAAAACAGTCAATTCTATTTCCACCGGTCACAGGGTACAACAGATGCCATTGTTCAATCTTCTTAAAACTAAAGAGTTAGATTGGAGGATCCGTCATTCGTGACTTGAAGGTGGAAGATGATTGAATACTAGAGTACCCAGAAATTTGCACTCGAAGATGGATTATGAATGGGCTTATAGATGCCATATGGAGGAATGATGGAGATTGGCTGGAGATGGGCTTGTAGATGACATCCAATGGTGACTGTTGACAAAAAATGGATTAAGTCTAAACTTGATTTCACTAAAAATGAATCAGAATAAATCTTTGGAGCGATTTATCTGAAACTAGCAGAAGTCTTGTATGTTGTTCGACTGGGAAGAATCAGAATAAATCTTGGAGCGGTTTATCTGAACTAGAAGTGTTCCTTTGGAAAACATCGGGATAAACCATTGAGAGGTTTAGACTGAACCAAAAGAGGTTTTGAATATTCTTTAACTGGAGAGAATCAGAGTAGATATTTGAGCGATTTAATTGAACTAGAGAAAGTGCCTATTAGGAAAGAATCAGAATAAATTATTGAGAGATCTAAACTGAACCGATAGGGATCTGGAGAAGTATCACAATAAATTGGTGAGAGATTTATCTGAACCAGAGAAAGTGTCTTCGAGAAAGAATCATAATAAACCATTGAGAGATCTAAGCTGAACCGGCAGGGATCTGGAGAAGAATCAGAATAAATCGTTGAGATATTTATCTGAACTAGAGAAGACGTCTGCGGAAAAGAATCAAAATAAACCGTTGAGAGATTTAAACTGAACCGACAGGATTCTGAAAGAAATATTTGTTATGTAGATGGTTGACCAGTCCTTTCTTGGGAATTGATCTGTAATTGACTTGTTAAAAATTTGACAATAATTTTCTGTTGATTGATATTTCCTGAAAATATGAAAGGTTAGCTGCATGCAATGTCATGATGTATGAAATTCATGGTATAATGTTGTTTCTCAAAAATAAATGAGATCGCGTTGTATGCACTTGTGTTGTCAATGCTATGATGTATGGATGTAATGTGTGGACACGTTAATCATTATGCTGGAGTCGGGGAAAATAAGTCCTTGAGTGCCGCTGGGTATGAGGAGTGTAAGTATTCATATCTTGAAGTGTTGATGGATGAGTTTCCATTTGTTAGAGAAATAAACTCTGTTGTGGAAGGGAAACTTCGTGCATTGCTTGTGGACCTCGTGAAATCCTGTTGGGGAATCCTGAGAAACTTGGCGACTTTCACTGAGGAATCTTTGGAGTGGTAACTGGAAGTTTTTGTTCCGTCGGTGGATGTGAGAGCACTTGATACTGTTAGGCTGCATACTGGAGATATGTTAGCGATCCTGTAGTGCGATGTCTCGTTTTCCGCTCTTGCTGGAAAAGTACCTGCGGGGGATTTTATGGAATGGTCTAAAGATATTATCCTATTTCTTAAATCCATTAGTGATTGTCTTTCTATTTTTTGTTCCTCTTTTTTTTTGTTCATTTGTAAACAATAGTTATGTTCAAATGCATATGTTCAAAAATAATCATTAGACATTTTTGCAAACAAAACACCGTAATAAAAAAATAGATAGTTTTGCACTTTCAAAGGAATATATTTGTATTAACTTGAATAAGTATTTTTGTACAACGAGACAAACATTCTAGTAAGAGAATGTCATCGTAGAATACGAAAACTGATACAAAGAAAAGATAGTTATGTGAAATAATCCCATGGGGTTCCCATTCTGATATAGCCTTCATGTGTCTGAGTGTCTCATCCACTTGCCGCCTTGTCCGAAGTTGATTGGATTGATTAGACCCGTTTGAGTTTGTCAGTCGATGCTAGAGGTTGTCTGTAAGGTGATCCAACGGGACATAGTCATACGCTTTAATTCCCTAACTTTTTCCTGGACCTCCCTTTCGGGTTTTCAGTCCACCGAGATACCCTTTTTTTCCTAAGCCTCCCTTTCGGGTTTTTAGCTTGCCAGGTGTACATATTTTTTTATTTTATCCCTAATTTTTTCCCGAACCTTTGTAGTTCGTCGGGATACCCTAATTTTTTCCTAGGCCAGTCGACCTAGCGGGTCTTTATTTATGCGTAGTATCTTTTGACTATGTCCGCGCTCACAGGGTGCAGAAGGTTGTCTCCATCCATAGTAGTTAAAATAATTGCTCCACCAGAGAATATGCTTTTGATCATAAATGGTCCCTCGTATGTAGGAGTCCATTTGCCCTTGGGATCACCTTATGGCAATATGATACGCTTGATTACCAAGTCACAAACCCGATATACCTGATGTCTGACCTTCTTGTTAAAAGCCTTGATCATATGTTTTTAGTACATCTGACCATGACTGACAACCGTAAGCCTCTTCTCATCAATCAAATTCAACTGTTCAAGTCGAGTTTGAATCCATTCATCTTCACTCAGCCCTACATTCTTTATGATTCTCAGAGAAGGTATTTGGACTTCAATTGGTAGGACGGCTTCCATACCGTATACCAAGGAGAAAGGAGTTGCCCCTGTTGACGTGCGCGCCGTGGTACGGTAACCATGGAGAGCAAATGGTAACATCTCATGCTAGTCCTTGTAGGTCACTGTCATTTTTTGTATGATCTTCTTGATATTATTATTTGCGGCTTCGACAACACCATTCATCTTTGACCGGTAAGGAGAAGAATTATGATGTTGGATCTTGAATTGCGCGCATAGTGCGATAATCATAGTATTGTTGAGATTCGTACCATTGTCTGTGATGATCCTCACCAGGATACCATACCGATAGATGAGATTCTATTTGATGAATCGGGCCACAACATTCTTGGTAACAGAAGCGAAAGAAGCTGTTTTAACCCACTTCGTGAAATAGTCAATGGCCACTAAGATGAAACAGTGGCTGTAGGTTTGACTTCTCCAATCATGTTGATGCCCCACATCGCGAATGGCCAGGGAGAAGTCAGGACGTTTAGAGGAACTGGAGGCACATGCACCTTGTCAGCATAGATCTGACACTTATGATAGGTTCGTGAATGCTGATGGAATCTGCTTCCATGGTAGACCAGTAGTACCCCGCCCGCAGGATCTTTTTATCCATCGTGTTCCCACTAGAATGGGTGCCAAAAGTTCCTTCATGTAGATCATCCATGATCTTATCTGCCTCAACCTTGTCTATGCAAAGAAGCAAAGTAGAGTCATGGTTGCGCTTGTAGAGAATGCCATTACTGAGGAAGAACTTAGCAGAGAATCTTCTCAAGAACTTCTTATCATTGATTGAAGCTCCCTTCGGATACTCTTGGGCCTCGAGATGCCTTTTAACTTCATGGAACCAAGGCGTGTCCACTAGCTCTTCAATATCAATCTCGTGACAGTAAGCTGGTTCGTCCATCCGCTCAATGGTGATTTGGGGAGCCTCGTTACCCCACTTGAGTTTAAACATGGATGACATAGTGGCTAGCACGTCCGCTAGTTGATTTTCCTCTTGTGGAAAATGCTCGAAGGTAATTTCCTCAAAATGTGGGATTAAAGTTAACACATGTTCTTTGTAGGGGATGAGATTAGGGTGCTTCGTGTCCCATTCTCCTTTAATCTGACTGATGACTAAGGTTGGATCTCCAAATACATAAGGATTTGATTCCCAAATTTATGGCAGCTTTGAGACCCATAATACACGCTTCATATTCCGCCATATAATTGGTACATTTGAAACAAAGTCTTTCAGTGAAGGGAGTATGACATCCTTCAGAGGATATGATCGCAGCACCTATGTTGTTACCGAGTACGTTGGAAGCTCCGTCAAAAACCAAGGTCCATCGGGATCCTTGTTCAGGTCCGTCATATGGTCTGAGTTCTTCAAAATTGTTTACCAACATGATGTCTTCATCTAGGAATTCGAATTTCATGGATTGGTAGTCATCCACAACCTGATGAGCAAGGTGATCGGCTAGCACACTGCCATTTGTTGCTTTTCAGGCAGTGTACTGAATGTCGTATTCAGTTAGGATCATCTGGCATCTTGCTATTCTCCCAGAGAGGGCATGCTTCTCGAATATGTATTTAATTGGATCCATCTTGGATATCAATAAGGTAGTATGGGTCAAGATATCTTGTCTTAGTCGGCGAGAAGCCCATTCCAGAGTGTAACAAGTTTTCTCAAGCAGTGAATATCTGGTTTCACAGTCGGTAAACTTTTTGCTCAGGTAGTATATGGCATGCTCTTTTTGGCCAGACTTGTCATGCTGCCCCAGCACACACCCCATTGAATTTTCTAAGACAATTAGATACATGATCAAAGGTCTTCCCTCGACTGTCGGCATCAAAATAGGAGGCTCTTTAAGGTATTCTTTAATCTTGTCGAAGGCAGCTTGGCATTCATCATTCCATTTGACTACTTGATCTTTCTTTAGTAATTTGAAGATTGGTTTACAAGTAGCGGTTAGGTGAGAAATGAATCTGGCGATGTAGTTTAGCCGTCCTAAGAATCCTCTGACTTCCTTCTCGGTGCGAGGAGCAGGGATTTCTTGTATTTCTTTTACCTTTGCAGGGTCCACTTCGATACCTTTACCGCTGACGATAAAGCCTAGGAGTTTATTGGACCTCACCCGAAATGTGCATTTATTCGGGTTCAACCTTAGCTTGTATTTCTTTAGCCTTTCAAACAGTTTCTTCAAATGGTCAAGATGTTCCTCTTTAGTTTGAGATCTGGCTATCATGTCATCCATGTAGACCTCTATTTCGTGATGGATCATATCATGAAACAGAGCTACCATGGCATGCTGATAGGTTGCCCCAACATTTTTCAACTCGAATGGCATAACTTCGTAACAAAACTCGCCCCACTGTGTGACGAATGTCATTTTCTCCATGTCTTCAGGTGCCATTTTGATTTGATTATAGCCTGAGAAATCATCCATAAATGAGAACATTTTATGTTGTGCGGTATTGTCAACCAGAATATCGATATGGGGAAGCGGGAAATCATCTTAGGGCTTGCCCTATTCAAATCTCTGTAATCCACACACATGCGTACTTTACCGTCCTTTTTAGGCACTGGAACAACATTGGCGACCCATTGTGGATAGGAGGTGATGGCTAAGAATCTGGCATTGAATTGTTTCATGACTTCCGTCTTGATCTTCTCTGACATGTCTGGCTGCATGCGACGAACTTTCTGTTTTACCGGAGGGCAGTCTTCTTTTGTCGGTAGACGATGGACCACGATATCAGTGTCAAGTCCTGGAATGTCTTTGTATGACCAGGAAAAGACCTCAACATAGTCATTTAGTAAATGAATTAAGCGCTTTTTGACACTGGGTTCCAGATTGGCACCTACCTTGACTTCTTTCTTGTCCTCTTCGGTACCTAGGTTAACTGTGTTAAACAATTCTTCATGGGGTTCTTTGGTCCTTTCTCCCTATTGTAGTAACCTGGCTAGTTCCCTTGGCACATCATAATCTTCGTCCCCTTCGTCTTCGGCTTGGTAGATCGGATTTTCAAAGTCACAATAAGCCATAGCAGAATCGTTACCCATGGGATCCTGAGTGGATGTGAGTTGTACCCCAAAATTTTCCCTCCCTTTTTCACAAGAAAATCACAACCCCAGGGTTTTCTCTGATTTTTTAGATTGGCTCAGGAATTGATCAAGCAGACCTTTCTTTGGCAATAAATCTGGAATTAGGGTTTTCGCTCGTGTTTCTCAGAAGAAACTGAATCCTCAGTGTGATCGGTGGAAATAGAACTAACTGTTTAAAGCTGGATCGCGTATGTCGCGGTAAGCAAGAGTCGCCACTGTCTTTTATGTTCTCCAACATGGAAAGGACAAAAGCACAACAAAATTCCTTATCGAGAATGTTTCTCGGTTCGGGAGGTAGATTTATAGAAAGGGAAGGTGTTAGCACCCTTTCTATCCGTGGTTATCCACGGGCTCTTAGGTACTTGCTCTTATGTTTTCAAAAGATGTTTGCTTTTCAAGTGTGTGTGGGTTTTGAAAAAGTTTCGTTTTGAAAGATTTCTAAATGACTCTTGTATCTGTCCTCAAGAGTGTTTGAAAAATTTGTTTTGAAAACTTTTGAAAGTGTCAGTGTGAAAAGATTGTTTTGTTTGTTTTTTAGAGAGCAAGTACCCATGAGTCATCCACCTACCCTAAGGAATTAGGCTGTGTAAGAGTCCTTAAGGTAGTGCCATCCCACCATTGAGAGGTAGGTAGCACCACCGTTGGAGGTGTTCGGGTCAATTCGATTGTAGGGACAGTGTGGTCACCGAAGCAATAGTAGGACACCTTAGAAGTAACCCTAATGTCCTAGATCCTTTTATCCGAGGCAACCGTTTCGAGGCAACTGGATCTTAGACATAAGGGTGACCACTAAAACACCCTATACTTGACGACCACTTACGAGGCAACGAGTGAGGCGTACCCTAGAAGTGGCATGTGCATTGTGTGTTGTTTTCAGGTTAACATTTATCTTTGATCATGCAATTATGAGCTACGAGTTGTTTTTAATTATCATACATTCTTTCATGCAATTTAGCAGTTAGGAGTGCGGAAAATAAAATACGGAAAGGTAAAAGCTACGCTATTACAAGGCGCGGGTCTATACATCGCCAAAAAAACAAAGACCCGTTTTGATAAAGTGCGGAAAGTAAAGAAAGCGGTAAACCTAATTACTATTACATTCCGGAAACAGTTACATAATATTCAAATAAAAAATAATGCGCAAATAGAAATTAAACTCGACGTCCTTAGGGTTTTGACCCTTTTGAGAAATTACGAGCTTTTTTGTCCTTTTGCATTAAATTAAAATTGAACCTAATACTAATTATTTAATTATTTACAAGAAAGATGTATTTTATGTTTTTTTGTATTTAATGAAAATAAAATAAATTAAAAGTCAAAAGAAAACCCTAGTTCTAAGTTTATTGTTATAAAAAAAATGTTAAATTTAACCTAATTTAAACTAATTTATTAATTTACATTTGTATGTACAAAAAATAATAATAATTAATAATGATGATAATAATAAAATGATTAAAAAAAATGTCAAAACCTAATTCTATATAATTTTTATTTATTAAGAAAAAGATTAAAATTTAAAACTAAATTAAGCCAAGTTAATTGTTAGCATTTATTTACAAAAATAAGTTAATGATGAAATTAATAAATAATTAAATGTATTTACAATTTTGATTTCTGATCTTTTTTGTGAAAAATTAATTTGTGGTGAATTAATAATAATAATTAAAACAATTAAAAGTATTAAAAGAAAAGAAAAGAAAATAAAACAAGGCAAACCAAAGGGGGTGTGATGGCCCATATGGAGGTGTACTGAAGCAATTCTGGCCCAAGAGAAGTCTAAGCCTTGTTGACTTTCATGATCGTGTGCATGCTCATTGACCCCTGAATATCATGGACTTCATCTCCTGGCCACTGGATGAATGCCTGAAGCCACATGGCAAGCTGTTGCTGGGCATGCACGGTGGAATTTTGGATGATTGCTGCACAGGATTGTGTTAGAAAAAATATTAAGAATTATATGGGGGACCTGGGAATCGAACCCAGGTCCCAGTACTCCTTGCCTTAGTGCCCTTGCCAACTGAACTATGAAGCGCTTTTGTTAAACATATGGACAACAAATATTATATAAAACACAAACAATTATTATGATGCAAAACAAAAATACGCGCGCTGAGTTTGAACCACCCAGTCACACGTTGCCACCTATTGTCTTCTTCGTTTCACCTGTAAACATAAACAAGATAGCGGGGGTTTTAAACCCCCACAAACCAAAAGTGCCAAGAATAGCGATTAGAGCTATGCATGATATAAAAAGAGCGCGAGGGTTGGGTTGAATTCGTCTGGCCTTGACGAATTCAACCATAGTCATGATGTGGTCCAATTTTTCCTTACGTGCAATGCCCCAATTGAGAGCTTCAAAAACCCTAGATTTCGTCCATGGTAGATTTCGATTCAGGATGTTTCAACACAATTAAACTATTCCATTAGCTTCAGAATGTTCCTAACAACACAAACCAATCAAGAAAATGGATTAAAAACGCATGAATTATGATATGCAGATTTGGAAAATAATGCAAACCGAGTGACTTGTTCTTGCGCGTTCTTTGAGCTTTAAGACTGGAAATTGCTTGCAGTACGTTCAGGAAACTCCCAACAAGGGATTAGAATCAACAAACTTTCTTGAATCTGCCTGGAAGTTAGAAAACAGTTTTGAACTTTTTTCACTTTTTTTTCCAATATTGCATATGGTTTTCTATGGCAGCTTTCACGTGTCCAGGAATAGGGTTTGCTTCAGCCTTTGTATGCGAAGAGAATTAGGTTAAAATTAGGCCCATAAATCCATTGTATTCAAGTTTGCATCTTTGATTTCCAATCAAATATTTTCCAATCTTTTTGAATGAACAACCTTGCCAATTTAGGAGATCTTGACCCCTTGAGTGATGCACGAGATCTTCAGCATGTATGGAGTGTATTTGCTTCATAAAAAGATTTGTCAACCATGTTTTGATATTTTCCTACAATTAAATTAATTAAATGAATTAATAATCAATTAAAAATCCAAATAATTAATAAAAATAAGAAAATAGTTCAATTTAATCTCAATGGGTCGTGCATAAGCCTTGGGTAAAGATTCAAGAAGGAATTTTAGGCCCATTAGCAAAAATGAAGTGTTTTAGGCAAAGTTGACTTTTGAAAGTTCCCAAAAATTTCCCAACTTCTCCAATGCATATCTTGCTCAATTTTGAAGCTATGAACATGTTCTTGAACATTTTGGAAAGGTCTTGAAGTCCTCTAACCAATGCCTTTGGTCCCATGTCATTTTGATTTACCAATATCAATTTATGGTCTTTGACTTAAAGTGCCTTTTTGTTGGCTTTTGAAAATGACCTATAATGTTGAAATTGATAACTTTTTGTGAGAGCATTTCTTGGACTTGGGATGTGAAGATGAATTGTAGGAAATGTCATCCCCTTCAAAATTAGATTTGGATGGGATTTTTCTGATGAACCATGAAAAAGTTATACCTTGGTCAAGTTACAGTTGACTTTTCAACTGTCCAAAAATAACAACTTTTTGCATCTTGATGATTTCTGAGCCATGCTTGTGGAATCATGATCAAGAATTGATCAAATGATGATTGTGGCTTCAAAATAAGATGTTTACCAAATTTTTTGACTTTTGACTGTCAAATGACCATTTTACCCCTGTAGTTGACTGTGAAGCAATTAGGGCTTTTGACTGTGCAACTTGATGCTGTGAGTCTTGAAACTTGACATATGGATGTTTGATAATGTACATAGGCATATGGGACTTGATTGGGCCCTTGGAAACCTCAACTTCCTTGTAAGAACCAAAACCCTAATTTTGACTGTGTTAGGAGGCAATTGGACTGTGCAACCCTTGAGAGATTTTGAACCATTTGGAGATTGACCTTGACAAATCTTGAAGAATATGAGAGGGCAAATTTTGGGGTATAACAGTTTCCCCTGTTCAATCTTCTTAGACCTGAGGATGTAGATTGGCTTGCGTGCCTTTCGTGATCCGAAGGTGGAAGATGATTGAACACTAGAGTGCCCAGAAATTTGCACTCACATAGTAGAATGTCAGCAGTGTGATGTAGGGAATGGGCTTACTGATGCCATTTGGTAAGATGGTGGATAAGAGGATGGGCTTATAGATGCCATCTGGAGACTGTTGGTATGTGGATGGGCTTATAGATGCCATCTAGGTGTCGATCGCGTAAGAGATTCCTTAGTGAGAACTTGCGTACCTGAGAAAAAATAAAAATAAATACCTGGCCTGTTACAGGGGTTGATCTTCAAACTCTTCATGTAGATATGCCCTGGCTGGATACAGGTATCGAATCTCTAAACTCTTCATGTAGATATGCCCTGGCTGGATACAGGTATCGAGTCTACAATCAGTTACTCACAGATGTGCCCTGGATGGATACAGGAATCGAATCTTCAAACTCTTCAAACGTGCCCTGGCTAGATACAGGAATCGAGTCCGAAATTAGTCGTCAACAGATATTCCCTGGCTGGATACAGGAATCGAATCTTCAAACTCTTCAGACGTGCCCTGGCTGGATACAGGAATCGAGTCCGGAATTAGTCGTCAACAGATATACCCTGGCTAGTTACAGGAATCGAATCTTCAAACTCTTCAGACGTGCCCTGGCTGGATACAGGAATCGAGTCCGGAATTAGTCGTCAACAGATATGCCCTGGCTGGATACAGGAATCGAATCTTCAAACTCTTCAGACGTGCCCTGGATGGATACAGGAATCGAGTCCGGAATTAGTCGTTAATAGATATACCCTGGCTGGTTACAGGAATCGAATCTTCAAACTATTCAGACGTGCCCTGGCTGGATACAGGAATCGAGTCCAGAATTAGTCGTCAACAGATATACCCTGGCTGGTTACAGGAATCGAATCTTCAAACTCTTCAGACGTTCCCGTGCTGGATACAAGAATCGAGTCCGGAATTAGTCGTCAACAGATATACCCTGGCTGGTTACAGGAATCGAATCTTCAAACTCTTCAGACGTGCCCTGGCTGGATACAGGAATCGAGTCCGGAATTAGTCGTCAACAGATATGCCCTGGCTGGATACAGGAATCGAATCTTCAAACTCTTCAGACGTGCCCTGGCTGGATACAGGAATCGAGTTCGGAATTAGTCGTCAACAGATATGCCCTGGCTGGTTACAGGAATTGAATCTTCAAACTCTTCAGACGTGCCCTGGCTGGATACAGGAATCGAGTCCGGAATTAGTCATCAACAGATATGCCCTGGATGGATACAGGAATCGAATCTTCAAACTCTTCAGATGTGCCCTGGCTAGATACAGGAATCGAATCTGGAATTAGTCGTCAACAGATATGCCCTGGCTGGATACAGGAATCGAATCTTCAAACTCTTTAGACGTGCCCTGGCTGGATACAGGAATCGAGTCCGGAATTAGTCGTCAACAGATATGCCCTGGCTGGATACAGGAATCGAATCTTCAAACTCTTCAGACGTGCCCTGGCTGGATACAGGAATCGAGTCCGGAATTTCTTTATGCAGATATGCCCTGGCTAGATATAGCTGTCGAATCTACAAATAATCGCTCACAGTTGTGCCCTGGCTAGATACAGTTATCGAATCTGGAATTGCGACAGTTGATAGTAATCATCTTTGTATTGACCTTTTTCCTGAAAAGGCAAAACATTAGTTGTATGCACTGTCATGATGTATGAAATGCGTGATGTTCTCAAAATAAATGAGATTGTATGTTCATGATGCGTATGTGCATTCTATAATGTATGAAGATGTGATGTTTATGAATGTATTTTTGTCTCAGAAAATAAATCCTTGACGGGTGCCGGGAAGTCAAATCCTGGGCTGGTGTTGAAGAGTAGAGCTCTTTGTTTCTGCTGGGGATGCCGGTTGCGAGAATAAACCTGTAGGAGAAGATGACTCCGTTGAGGCATAAACTTTGTTGAAGAGATTATTCTGCGGGGAAATACTCTGTGGGGAGAGATACTTCGTTGAGGTTTGATGATAACTCCGCTGGGGATTCCGTTGATAAGCTTTGTTGGAAGATCTGATGAACTCCGCTGGGGGATAGGAAGAACTACGCTGAGGACGATCTTTCCGTGGCAATTGGCTGAGGATAACCCAGTTATAAGTTCTGGTGGGGAATAACCTTTGAACATGGTCGGGGAGAGATGCATCGGGGTTCTGCAGGGGATAAGCTTCCAGAATCTACTGGGGATAAGCTTCCTACTGGGGAGATTGATTCAACTCTCCTGGGGGATCTTTTGAACTGTATTGGGGAATGGCTCCACTAGGGTGTCTGGTACTCCGCCGGGGAACAATCTTAGATCAAGATTACCGGGGATGCTTGTTAGGAATGTTTGTATACTCCGCTGGGGAATATTTGAGATTTTCTGGGGGATAATCCAACTTCCTTAAGGCTGACAGTAGACTAACTCTGCTCGGGGAGAGTGTTGCTGACTTTCTAGGGATACTGTGCCTTGTTAGGGTTGATTAGAGACCAACTGCTTGGGAGAGTATTGCTGAGTCTTATCTTACTCTGCGGGGAGTGAAGGTCTCCTGGTTACATTCTTCATCCGAACTTACCTTGGTACCTTGGTGGACAGAGCAACTAGGTTGCTTAGACAACTCATTATTGCCCCTGTTTCTGATGTCACCTGTAATTAGTCCTTTGTTTCGCATGCAAATATTTATGAGTTAGCAATTAGTGTCAAATGCATATATCAAAATGAACATTGGACGTTCTTCGCAAGACAAAACAGAAAAAGGAAAATAATTGGCAATTTATCTGAAAAGTGAATTTGTATTGATTTTTGAATTTGCCCGTAAATAGGCGTTTATGTACAAGAGGCTGACGTCCTAGTAAGAGAACGCCGCCGAACAAACCGAGTTTATACAATTTTGTGAAAAAGGAAAACAAAACAGCCATGTGAAAAGAATAATCCCACTGGGTTCCAACTCTGCTATCGCCTTTATATCTTCGAGCGTCTCATCACTTGGCTGCTTAGTTGAAGATGAAGTTGATCGATCGATGCCGTCTGAACCTGATGGTTGATACCGGATTCTGGATGCAAGGTGATTCAATGAGACATAGTATTACGCTTTAATCCCTAATTTTTGCCTGGACCGCCCTTTCGGGTTTTCAGTCCACCGGGATACCCATTTTTGCCCAAGCCGCCTTTTCAGGTTTTCGACTTGTCGGGTGTACAGATTTTTTCATTTTTCATCCCTTATTTTTGCCCGAACCCTTTTGGTTCACCGGGAAGCCCTTATTTTGCCTAGGTGTGTCAACCTAGCGGGTCTTTTATTCATGCGTAGTATCTTTTTACTATGTCTGCATTGGCGGGGTGAGGAAGGTCGTCACCATCCATGGTGGTTAGAATCATAACTCCTCCCGAGAAGACATGTTTAACCACAAATGGCCCTTCGTACGTAGGGGTCCATTTGCCCCTGGGATCACTTTGAGGAAGAATGATGCGCTTGATTACCAGGTCCCCAACTTGATACTCTTGTGGTCTGACTTTCTTGTTAAATGCCCTGATCATCCGTTTTTGATACGTTTGACCATGACAAATAACAGTGAGTCTCTTTTCGTCAATTAGGTTTAATTGATCAAGTCGAGTCTGGATCCAGTCATCTTCGCTCAAGCCTGCATCCTTCATTATCCGGAGAGAGGGTATTTGGACTTCAATCGGCAAGACTGCCTCCATGCCATAGACCAAGGAAAATGGAGTTGCCCCGGTTGACGTTCTTGCTGAGGTACGGTACCCATGAAGAGCAAACGGTAACATCTCGTGCCAATCTTTATAGGTCACTGTCATCTTCTGCACAATCTTTTTGATATTCTTATTAGCTGCTTCTACAGCCCCATTCATCTTCGGCCGATAAGGAGAAGCGTTGTGGTGCTGTATCTTGAATTGCTCATAGAGCTCAATGATCATCTTGTTATTAAGATTGGTACCATTGTCCGTAATGATCCTCTCAGGGACACCGTAGCGACATATAAGGTTATGCCGAATGAACCGTGCCATGACGTTCTTGGTTACGGTAGCGTAGGAAGCTGCTTCGACCCACTTTGTAAAGTAATCGATCGCCACTAGGATGAAGCGATGCCCGTTGGATGCCGTAGGTTTGATCTCGCCAATCATATCAATGCCCCACATTGCAAAAGGCCAAGGTTCCGTCAAGACATTCAGAGGGACTGGAGGAACGTGCACCTTATCCGCATAGATCTGGCACTTATGACATGTCCGAGAATGTTGGTAACAGTCGGCTTCCATTGTGGACCAGAAATATCCTTCCCGAAGAATTTTCTTTGCCATGGTATGTCCACTGGAAAGCGTTCCAAAGGTACCTTCATGCAACTCTGCCATGATTCTTTCTGCTTCAGTCTTATCCACACAACGCAATAAGGTTGAATCATGGTTTCGCTTGTATAGAATGCCGTTGCTGAGGAAGAATTTTGCTGCGAACCTTCTCAGAAACTTCTTGTCATTGACAGATGCACCCTCGGGGTATTCTTGAGCTTCTAAGTACCTCTTCACTTCATGATACCACGGTTTTTCAGTTACCACCCCAGCCTCAAGATCACAGCAATATGCAGGTTCGTCCAATTTCCAGATAATGATCCGGGGAGCTTCGTTATCCCATTTGACTTTGAACATGGAAGACATCGTAGCCAGCGCGTCCGCCAACTAATTCTCCTCTCTTGGGAAGTGTTCAAAAGTTATCTCCGTGAAATGGGGGATCAACGTCAACACACACTCTTTGTAAGGAATAAGGTTTGGGTGTTTCGTATCGCACTCGCCTTTGATCTGATTGATCACGAGAGAAGAATCTCCGAAGACACTCAGAAACTTGATCCTTAAGTCAATTGCAGCTTGAAGACCCATGATACACGCCTCATACTCTGCCATGTTGTTGGTGCAGTTGAAACATAGCCGGGCAGTGAGTGGGGTATGAGTGCCTTTTGGGGATATGATCACAGCGCCAATACCGTTACCCAAAGCGTTGGAGGCTCCATCAAAGTGCATAGACCATCGGGATCCTTCCTCAGGTCCTTCATCCTGTCCAGGTACTTCACAATCAGTCACTACCATGATGTTCTCGTCAGGAAACTCAAAGTTCATAGATTGGTAGTCATCCACTGCCTGGTGTGCCAAATGGTCTGCCAACACGCTTCCCTTGATTGCCTTCTGAGTCGTGTACTGGATGTCGTATTCCATCAAGATCATCTGCCATCTTGCTATTCTTCCGGACAAGGCGGGCTTTTCGAATATGTACTTTATTGGATCCATTTTTGAAATCAACAGAGTAGTGTGAGTCAACATATACTGTCTCAGCCGGCGAGCAGCCCATACCAAAGTGCAGCAAGTTTTCTCGAGCAGTGAGTATCGGGTCTCACAGTCGGTAAACTTTTTGCTAAGGTAATAAATGGCGTGCTCTTTTCGGCCAGATTCGTCATGCTGCCCCAGCACACACCCCATTGAGCTGTCAAGTACTGTCAAGTATAGTATTAGAGGTCTCCCTTCAACCGGTGGCATAAGAATGGGTGGTTCTTGGAGATACTCTTTGATTCTGTTGAAAGTGGCCTGACATTCATCGTTCCAACGTACTACTTGATCTTTCTTCAGTAGCTTGAAGATTGGTTCACAGGTAGCAGTTAGGTGCGAGATGAATCGGGCAATGTAGTTCAGTCGTCCTAGAAAGCCTCTGACTTCTTTCTCTGTCTTGGGAGCTGGCATCTCTTGTATGGCTTTCACCTTGGCAGGGTCCACTTGAATACCCTTGTCGCTCACGACGAAGCCTAGCAATTTTCCAGATCTTTCCCCGAAGGTGCACTTGTTCGGGTTCAATCTCAGCTTGTACAACTTCAGGCGGTCAAACAGTTTCTGTAGATGGTCAAGGTGTTCCTCCTCGATTTGGGACCTTGCAATCATATCGTCAACATATACTTCTATCACATGGTGGATCATGTCATGAAATAAAGCAACCATGGCACGTTGGTAGGTTGCCCCAGCATTTTTCAACCCAAAAGGCATGACCTTGTAGCAGAAGGTGCCCCACTGAGTAACAAAGGTAGTCTTTTCCATATCTTCAGGAGCTATCTTGATCTGATTATAACCTGAAAAGCCGTCCATGAAGGAGAACACCTTGTGCTGAGCAGTATTGTCAACCAGGACGTCGATATGAGGCAAAGGGAAATCATCCTTGGGGCTCACCCTGTTCATATCCCTGTAGTCAACACACATTCGGACCTTACCATCCTTCTTCGGCACTGGAACCACGTTAGCAACCCACTGAGGGTAAGAAGTCACTGCTAGAAACCCGGCATCAAATTGTTTCATAACCTCGGCCTTGATTTTCTCAGACATTTCTGGGCGCATACGGCGAACCTTCTGTTTAACCGGAGGGCATTCTTCCTTGGTAGGCAGGTGATGAACCACAATGTCGGTATCCAACCCAGGCATGTCTTCGTAGGACCAGGCAAAGATTTCCACATAATCGTGCAACATCTGAATTAACCGTTGTTTCACACTGAGCTCTAGGTTGGCACCAATCTTGACTTCCTTTCTGTCTGTCTCAGTACCCAGATTTACCGTTTCCACTGGCTCTTCATGTGGCTGAATGGCCCTCTCTTCCTGGAGTAACAGTCTTGCCAGCTCACCAGGTACTTCACAATCATCTTCACCTTCGTCTTCGGCTAAGTTGATCGGATTTTCGAAGTCATAACTGGCAGTAGCAGAGTCGTTACCAGTGAGATCCAGAGTGGATTGAAATCTGTATGAGTGAGTGTGTGTAAATATAGCTGTTTTGCAATAAATAAAGAAAGAAAGGGAGCACAAGATTTGAAATGCGAAAAACGTCCAATGTTTTTATTCATGATATATGAAAATGACAAGTAAATAGCCCTCACAAATGAAGCCACGGTGCCCCGGGTAAGACACCGGGCCATAAAGTTTCAAATTATTGTTCGTTACAAATTTAAAAACAAAGGAGTTCATTACTGAGTAACAAAAGTAACATGTATGAAATCTTTGGCAGTACAATTGTTCAGTCCACCATCGGTCGTCGGGTAGATCCAGCTATCAAATTCAGATTCCCCCGCATCTCCTTCAATAGCATTCACTCCCGGATTGGTGATGAATACGGGAGGTCTTCCAATCCTCGCTTTACGTACAGCCCTCTGAGCCTCTGCAGTGAAACCCAACCCAAACTTGTCAGTCTTTGGAGTAAAATCAGGAAGTCTACCTCAGTTTGCACATTCACCCTTCTCAACCACAACCCGGGCATCCTTCAAGGAAGCCATCTTCAAAGGAGAAATATCTTCAGTCCCAGTCTCTGCTGCTGCCAATGTTGGAGGCACCTCTTCAAAGTGTTGAAAGGGGGTCTCAATGAACTCCCCGTCCATCTCTATATATCGGAATGAGTTAAGATGGCTAACCATATATTCTTCCTCCCCCTACACTGTAACGATCTTCCCTCTGACCGGGTACTTGAGTTTTTGATGTAGAGTGGAGGTCACAGCCCCAGCCTTGTGGATCCAAGGACGACCCAGTAAACAAGAATAGGATGGTCAGATGTCCATCACATAGAATGTTGAATCAAAGACTTGAGAACCAACCCGGATTGGAATGTCCACTTCACCATGTACCATCCTCTTCGACCCGTCAAAGGCCCGGACAATAATGTTACTAGGCTTCAACTCCAAACTCTCACAATCCAACCTGTCTAAGGCCTTCTTGGGCAATACATTCAGTGAAGAACCGGTGTCTACCAACACATGGGCAAGAGTAGTGCCCCTGCATTCAATGGAGACATGCAAGGCGTCATTGTGGTTCTTTCCCTTGGCGGTCAGATCAGCGTCAGAGAAACCCAGACCATTATCAGCGGTTAAGTTGGCCACACAACCAGTAAATTGATCAGCAGACGTCTCTTGTGGCACATGGGCCGTCTTCAGGAAGGAGATCAGAGCCTTGGCATGGGCCTCTGAACACAACAACAGTGATAGCATAGAGATCTTAGAGGGGGTGTGCCCCAGCTGTTCAACGACGTTGAAATCACTCTTCTTGATAATCTTAAGGATTTCTTCCATCTCTTGCTGGGAAGCTTCAACATTAACAGTCTTCGGTGCCTCCATCTGGGCAGGCACATCAGCAATCCCTTTGCCCCGAGTGTCAGATGACTCGGCAGCAGGGGTAGAAACTTGATCAGGAGGGGAAACAGGCACACTGGCAAGTGTGATAACAAGAGGTCTTTAAATAGCTAGAGGTGCAATATCAGGCGAGAAGAGCCTGCCACTACGAGTAACTTTAGCAGGACCGATGATGTTACTGATGCCGGTACTGGTATTGAATTCTTGTTTTACTCCGAGCACATAAACATCTGCCCCATAGTGCCATGGGACAGCCTTGTCAGATCTATAGGGGAGGGGCCCCGGAACAGTAATGATGATAGGTGCAACAGACATGATTTTGACGGGCTTCCTCGGGGGAGCCTTGGTAGGATTATTGAAAATGGTGACAACGGACACTTCTTCAGTAGGAATAACAGGAGCAGCAATCTTCTTGAACAAGATCTCTTTGCTATCCATCAGGTTTTGGACGCCTGACTTCAGCAACGGACAACCAACAGGAGAAACAGCACATAGAAGGCAACCCTTGCTACAACCCGGAAATAAACTGGCTAGCAACAGGTTCCTTTTGACGGACGACAACGGAGTAACAACATCATCCATAGAGGTTACATACGGGTCTTCTTCAATAGCATTTACTCCATGCTGGGGGCATAGGAGCAGTCACAACATTGGGTCTCTCGGGCGCCTCAAACTGTATTTCCTTAGCATCGATAAGGTCTTGAACTTTATTCCTCAGGGCCCAGCAATCATCAATAGCATGCCCCGGGCTATCAGAGTGATAAGCACAGCGGGCGTTGGGATTGTACTTCGGGGAGGTTGTGTTTACCACCTTCGGAGCTTCTCTGACAGTTACCAAGTTGGTTGATAGCAGTTGCGGCAAGATTTGAGACAAGGTCATACTAAGCCGAGTGTATTCTCTTCTGGGTCTCTCACCCCTTGGTTGGTTAGGTTGCCGAGGAGCGGCAGCAGGCTTTGAAATCACCAACGCGTTGACAGATTGGCGGCGTTCCGGTTTATTTTGCCTTCTGGGACCATACACAGCACTAGCTTCCTTCTTAAAAGGCTTCTTTTTAGAACTTGAGGATGCACCTTTCTGTATCTTCCCCGATTTCATACCAGCTTCTATTCTCTCCCCAGTCAGAATGAGGTCTGTAAACCCTGCAGAAGAATTACCAATCAGGTGGTTGAAGAACGGCCCAGACAGGGTCCCCAAGAACATGTCCACGAGTTCACGGTCAGTCAACGGTGACTGCACCCTGCCAGCCAGGTCCCTCCACTTTTGTGCGTACTCTTTAAAACCTTCTCCCGATCCTAGCGACATACCATGGAGTTAGGTACGTGTAGGAGCGAGGTCGGCATTGTACTGATATTGCTTATAAAATGCAGTAGCCAAGTCCTCCCAGTTTCTAATACTGGCTCCATCCAGCTGATATAACCACTCGAGTTGAGCCCCTGAAAGGCTATCCTGGAAGAAATGGATCCATAAGTTCTTGTCCACAGTATACGGTTGGATCTTCCGCACATAAGATCTGAGATGTAGCTTAGGGCAGGAAGCCCCGTCATACTTTGCAAAAGAGGGTGCCTTGAACTTGTGTGGGATCACCACCCCAGAAGATAAACCCAGATCTCCAAAATCCAACCCAGGCACCTGTTGAATTTCCATGGCACTCAGACGATCCTCTAACTGCTTGTACCTGTCTTCAGCGGGAGGGTACTGCTCATCATTGAAATTTGTCTCATTGTCAGAGACCACAGGACTAGGAACCCTTCCCCCTTGGGGACTGCCTTTCCCCACAGAAGAAGCAGCTTGATCAGCCTCATTTTGCAGTGTATTGCCAAACCTCCGTCCAGTGTTGAATAGTACCGTTCTCTTCTTCTTCTTCTTTACCAGCAGAGCCTTCAATTCCTCTTGACCTTGGGCTAAACTCATGATCAACTCTTGGAACTGGGCGTTCTGGGCCTGGAGGGCCTTGATGGATTGCTCAGTAGATGATTCAGGATTCATGATGACTGCTGAAATAAACAGCGAAGAAGATTAAGCAACCTGTAGGAAAAGGGTACCTGTGATGCACATGATGAATGGAATGCGTATGATTTATGCTTTCAAAGACAATCGGGATTCAACTTTGTAAACAAAAAGGAAGTGCACTTTATTAGATTCAACTTTGAAATTTAAATTGTTCAACAGATTTCCCTTAGGCGTTACATAAAATGGAAATACTGAGAAGGGAAATAAAAACTGTAAAATAACATCCAAAGCTCATCAGTGATCCCAGAGTCTCTTTTTCTCAGTAAGGATGTAGTCATTCAAGGTCCGCTCGTTCTCCAACTGCTTTGTCAGCTTCTGGATTTTCTGTTCTTGTTCATTGAACTTTTCCCGATAAGAATCCCGTTCTTCCTGTAGTTGCGCCCAAGATCTCTTTAGTGTATCAACATCAGTAGGTATCTGAGGAGGGATTACAGTTGGAGGAACCCCGTCTCTATTAGGATATTCAAGAGTGATGGGTCTGACAGCTTCGTATGGCATACCTAACTTCTGAGCACGGATGCGGACCCATCTGTAGTAGGATTCCATAGGTAGAGAAGTCTTAGGTACCAACTCATGTGGGTCAGCTTTGTGAATTCTGTAAGCCTTGATGAATCTACGACGCAGCTTGTCACTATCTACCTGAAACTCAAAACTGATGTGAGGCACCAACATCTCATGAGGCCCTGCTCTCCTGGCTCTTCCAAACTGACGGAGAGCTAGATATGGATTATAAGAGATTCCTCCTTGGGTACCAATCAAAGGAACATTAGGATATTCTCCGCAACGATCAATAACAGCTACCTCATCCAAACCTCTGAGAGTCCAAATGATGTCATTATCAGTGAGAGACATTAACCTATGAGCCCAGCCTCTTCCTTCTTTGTTCTTCAGCACGAACTTAGGGAGGTGAGAAATAAACCACCTCACTAACAAAGGAGTACAACACCACAGAGTTCCTCGTCTTCGGGCAGTACGAGCATAGAGTTGTTGCAGGATATCACCCAAGAGAGTGGGCACAGGGTTCCGAGACATGAAGATCCTTAAGGCATTGACGTTAATGAAGTTATTAGGATTAGGAAACAAAACTAGACCATAGATTAAGAGAGCCAGAATGTCTTCATACGCCCTGAATTCTAAGTCATTGCAGAAACTGTTAGCTTTACCAATCAGAAACTTGGCCAAGAAACCCTTAACTCTGCTTCTAGTCACCCAGTTGTCCATTACCTTCTTGTTGGTCAAGGGAACGGCTGCAGCAATCTCCTCAAGCCTAAGAGTCCTTTCCCAACCAGTGAAGGGAGTCTGATCCAAGATAGGGATACCAAGCAAATCAGAGAATTCTTCCAGGGTAGGGACCAGCTGGAAGTCTTGAAAGGTGAAGCAATTATACAAGGGATCATAAAACTGGGTCAAGACACTCATCAGATGTTGGTCCCACTTTGCAGTGACTAAACCGAGAAGAGAACCATGCCTCTGGATGAAGGAAGTAGTGTTTGGAATTCTGCTAACCAATTCTTCAAGCAACTCAGGTGGATGAACAAAATTAAGCCGGATAGTGTTCCTTCGCACAGGCATCATGATGTCCTACAAAACAGAGCAAAGATGAAACCCTCTTGTCTTTGAAATGGGTCAGTCCTTATGCAGGATGCATGCAATGTCTATGATGGTATGATGTCATGGTAAAGCACACAACAAATATTCACAAAGGCAAACATGATAAGGCACACAAGTCACACAAGACAGCCCTTAGAGTTTAGGCCAGCATGAAGTTCAGGTACTACCCTCTTTCAGTTTGTTGGTTAAGACCTGTCCTATCAAAAGTAACCGGGTTCTAGAGGATCCCAATATCACTGACTACCCTCAATCGGTCATAACTCCAACGTCACAATCTTTTCTTGCGGCCAGAACCATCGCAAGAGTTTAGCCTCAATGGGTGTAGCATACTGCTACTATTCTATGGCCAAGTTGGGTCAAATTAGGGTTCTAAGGTCGGTTGGTGCTTAATGACTCCTCAGAAGACCCATATTCTCCTCGTTGCAACACAAGGGATATCAGTACAGACCAAGGTGTCATACCAACGTAGCCACTACTTCACCCGTGTTGGTCTACGCCGGACAGGTCCCTCACAACTTATGCTACCTAAAAGGGTATCCACAGATCCGGGTTAGGATCTATGAAACTCCAAGACAATGCCCACAATAATAAAGCAATCAAAGCAAAGCAATTGAAAACATAAGTATGATCTAATCCTAAGGTACACCTCACTTTATAAAGAGTCCCCAGCAGAGTCGCCAGTTCTGTGATCGGTGGAAATAGAACTGACTGTTTAAAGCTGGATCGCGTATGTCGCGGTAAGCAAGAGTCGCCACCGTCTTTTATGTTCTCCAACATGGAAAGGACAAAAGCACAGCAAAATTCCTTATCGAGAATGTTTCTCGGTTTGGGAGGTAGATTTATAGAAAGGGAAGGTGTTAGCACCCTTTCTATCCGTGGTTATCCACGGGCTCTTAGGTACTTACTCTTATGTTTTCAAAAGATGTTTTCTTTTCAAGTGTGTGTGGGTTTTGAAAAAGTTTCATTTTGAAAGATTTCTAAATGACTCTTGTATCTGTCCTCAAGAGTGTTTGAAAAATTTGTTTTGAAAACTTTTGAAAGTGTCAGTGTGAAAAGATTGTTTTGTTTGTTTTTTAGAGAGCAAGTACCCATGAGTCATCCACCTACCCTAAGGAATTAGGCTGTGTAAGAGTCCTTAAGGTAGTGCCATCCCACCATTGAGAGGTAGGTAGCACCACCGTTGGAGGTGTTCGGGTCAATTCGATTGTAGGGACAGTGTGGTCACCGAAGCAATAGTAGGACACCTTAGAAGTAACCCTAATGTCCTAGATCCTTTTATCCGAGGCAACCGTTTCGAGGCAACTGGATCTTAGACATAAGGGTGACCGCTAAAACACCCTATACTTGACGACCACTTACGAGGCAACGAGTGAGGCGTACCCTAGAAGTGGCATGTGCATTGTGTGTTGTTTTCAGGTTAACATTTATCTTTGATCATGCAATTGTGAGCTACGAGTTGTTTTTAATTATCATACATTCTTTCATGCAATTTAGCAGTTAGGAGTGCGGAAAATAAAATACGGAAAGGTAAAAGCTACGCTATTACAAGGCGCGGGTCTATACATCGCCAAAAAAACAAAGACCCGTTTTGATAAAGTGCGGAAAGTAAAGAAAGCGGTAAACCTAATTACTATTACATTCCGGAAACAGTTACATAATATTCAAATAAAAAATAATGCGCAAATAGAAATTAAACTGGACGTCCTTAGGGTTTTGACCCTTTTGAGAAATTACGAGCTTTTTTGTCCTTTTGCATTAAATTAAAATTGAACCTAATACTAATTATTTAATTATTTACAAGAAAGATGTTTTTTATGTTTTTTTGTATTTAATGAAAATAAAATAAATTAAAAGTCAAAAGAAAACCCTAGTTCTAAGTTTATTGTTATAAAAAAAATGTTAAATTTAACCTAATTTAAACTAATTTATTAATTTACATTTGTATGTACAAAAAATAATAATAATTAATAATGATGATAATAATAAAATGATTAAAAAAAATGTCAAAACCTAATTCTATATAATTTTTATTTATTAAGAAAAAGATTAAAATTTAAAACTAAATTAAGCTAAGTTAATTGTTAGCATTTATTTACAAAAATAAGTTAATGATGAAATTAATCAATAATTAAATGTATTTACAATTTTGATTTCTGATCTTTTTTGTGAAAAATTAATTTGTGGTGAATTAATAATAATAATTAAAACAATTAAAAGTATTAAAAGAAAAGAAAATAAAATAAAACAAGGCAAACCAAAGGGGGTGTGATGGCCCATATGGAGGTGTACTGAAGCAATTCTGGCCCAAGAGAAGTCTAAGCCTTGTTGACTTTCATGATCGTGTGCATGCTCATTGACCCCTGAATATCATGGACTTCATCTCCTGGCCACTGGATGAATGCCTGAAGCCACATGGCAAGCTGTTGCTGGGCATGCACGGTGGAATTTTGGATGATTGCTGCACGGGATTGTGTTAGAAAAAATATTAAGAATTATATGGGGGAGCTGGGAATCGAACCCAGGTCCTAATACTCCTTGCCTTAGTGCCTTTTCCAACTGAACTATGAAGCGCTTTTGTTAAACATATGGACAACAAATATTATATAAAACACAAACAACTATTATGATGCAAAACAAAAATACACGCGCTGAGTTTGAACCACCCAGTCACACGTTGCCACCTATTGTCTTCTTCGTTTCACCTGTAAACATAAACAAGATAGCGGGGGTTTTAAACCCCCACAAACCAAAAGTGCCAAGAATAGCGATTAGAGCTATGGATGATATAAAAAGAGCGCGAGGGTTAGGTTGAATTCGTCTGGCCTTGACGAATTCAACCATAGTCATGATGTGGTCCAATTTTTCCTTACGTGCAAAGCCCCAATTGAGAGCTTCAAAAACCCTAGATTTCGTCCATGGTAGATTTTGATTCAGGATGTTTCAACACAATTAAACTATTCCATTAGCTTCAGAATGTTCCTAACAACACAAACCAATCAAGAAAATGGATTAAAAACGCATGAATTATGATATACAGATTTGGAAAATAATGCAAACCGAGTGACTTGTTCTTGCGCGTTCTTTGAGCTTTAAGACTGGAAATTGCTTGCAGTACGTTCAGGAAACTCCCAGCAAGGGATTAGAATCAACAAACTTTCTTGAATCTGCCTGGAAGTTAGAAAACAGTTTTGAACTTTTTTCACTTTTTTTCCAATATTGCATATGGTTTTCTATGGCAGCTTTCACGTGTCCAGGAATAGGGTTTGCTTCAGCCTTTGTATGTGAAGAGAATTAGGTTAAAATTAGGCCCATAAATCCATTGTATTCAAGTTTGCATCTTTGATTTCCAATCAAATATTTTCCAATCTTTTTGAATGAACAACCTTGCCAATTTGGGAGATCTTGTCCCCTTGAGTGATGCACGAGATCTTCAGCATGTATGGAGTGTATTTGCTTCATAAAAAGATTTGACAACCATGTTTTGATATTTTCCTACAATTAAATTAATTAAATGAATTAATAATCAATTAAAAATCCAAATAATTAATAAAAATAAGAAAATAGTTCAATTTAATCTCAATGGGCCGTGCATAAGCCTTGGGTAAATATTCAAGAAGGAATTTGAGGCCCATTAGCAAAAATGAAGTGTTTTAGGCAAAGTTGACTTTTGAAAGTTCCCAAAAATTTCCCAACTTCTCCAATGAATATCTTGCTCAATTTTGAAGCTATGAACATGTTCTTGGACATTTTGGAAAGGTCTTGAAGTCCTCTAACCAATGCCTTTGGTCCCATGTCATTTTGATTTACCAATATCAAGTTATGGTCTTTGACTTAAAGTGCCTTTTTGTTGGCTTTTGAAAATGACCTATAATGTTGAAATTGATAACTTTTTGTGAGAGCATTTCTTGGACTTGGGATGTGAAGATGAATTGTAGGAAATGTCATCCCCTTCAAAATGAGCTTTGGATGGGATTTTTCTGATGAACCATGAAAAAGTTATACCTTGATCAAGTTACAGTTGACTTTTCAACTGTCCAAAAATAACAACTTTTTGCATCTTGATGATTTCTGAGCCATGCTTGTGGAATCATGATCAAGACTTGATCAAATGATGATTGTGGCTTCAAAATAATATGTTGACCAAAAATTTTGACTTTTGACTGTCAAATGACCATTTTACCCCTGCAGTTGACTGTGAAGCAATTAGGGCTTTTGACTGTGCAACTTGATGCTGTGAGTCTTGAAACTTGACATATGGATGTTTGACAATGTATATAGGCATATGGGACTTGATTGGCCCCTTGGAAACCTCAACTTCCTTGTAAGAACCAAAACCCTAATTTTGACTGTGTTAGGAGGCAATTGGACTGTGCAACCCTTGAGAGATATTGAACCATTTGGAGATTGACCTTGACAAATCTTGAAGAATATGAGAGGGAAAATTTTGGGGTACAACACTCAGGAATTCAGTTAACTGTTACATTGTTTTCACGTTTGTTCAAGTTTACTGGTTGTTTCTCAAAATCTAATTATCTGGGATAAGAGCTGAGACTTTTGTTTGGAACATTAAGGTATCTGCTTGTTAGTGGAGTGAAATGTTTTCCAATTAATGGAAATGCTTGTTTGTTTAGACTGTACAACGCGTATATTATTTGGAATACCATGCGTATTATGATTGATGCAAGGTTACGAGACTGCAAAGTTTGTTGATTACTTATTTTATCTGGATTAGAATTATTGGGATACAGTTTCAATTATTTTGATTTGATAGTCTTAAATAATTAAATGAACATGCAAGGAAGAATTGAAAGATATTTGACAGTAGAAACATTCTTTTGGATAAAGACTTTTGATTCATTTCAAATATTGTTACAAAATTTATTTGAATATTGTAAATTTACAACTTACAGTATTTACAATAATAATGGTTTACAAAAAATGAAAAAATCTATCTATTTCTAAGCCTAATCTCCTAAGCTTCAAGTGCTCCCATGCTCAAGATCTTTGGCTTCTACTGCTTCCTCTATTTCCCAGGATGCATTCACCTGAAAAAGAAGAAAGAAAAGAAATCAGCACAGTTAATTGAAAAAGATTTTCAAATAAAGAAAGAAAGAAAATCATCACTAAAGTTTGCCGGCCGGAATCAGAATGCTATGTTCATCATATTTTATTTTCCTCTCTGCAAATCACAAGAAGATCGCTCTTCTCAGTTCACAGAGAGAAAAATAAAAGATATAAATTGCAAGCATACAATTGGTTCAAATGCAAAAACATAGGCAAGTTGCAAGGCAAACCAAAGCGCAGCAAAACTATGCCAAAACTGAATATCAAACTGAGTTGCAAAACATAAGCAAGTCAGCAAAGCTAACTAAACATGGAAAATCCAAACTAAGTTTCAAAACAAGTCAAGAAGCATAGCAACTAGCAAAAGCAACTAGCAAAAGCAACAAAGTACACAATGCAGGAAGTATGCAAACTGTCAATGCAGAAAGTACACATTACAGAAAATGCAGCAGGGAGATAAACCAAATTACAAGCCAAAGAGTCTTGTCCTAGCCATCATCATTTTCTAGCCAGCAAAATTTTCAGACAAATAATATAAACAAAGCAAAAGTGCTTATCTCATGGAGAGAGGAAGAGAAAAAAGTGGGCAGTTTGGCTAAAGGCAGGCTGGCATAAACAAGTAAACAAACAAAAGATATATAACAGTCTAGCATCAGACACAAGAAGAGGAGAATAATACTTAGCCAATTCCAAAACAGTTTCAAACAGGAGAACCAAGCTTGAAAACACAAAAGTTCCAAACTGCAGCTCAACAGCCAACCTGCTAAAGAACCAACAAACACCATAGCTCAAAACCTGCTATCAATCCAAGCTCAACAACAAGCTCAAAATATGCTATCAAAGCCAGGTCAAACCCTTCCAAACTGTTAGCTTCCAAAAAAACCACAGTTTCAACTGCAAAACAAACAAACTGCAATGTTTGCTCAGACCTGCAAACAGGCCAAATCAAAACAACCTGCCTAAACAACCAACAAAACACACAGCCTGCCCAACTACACAAAATAACCAAACTACTGTAACTTACCCAAGACCTGTCAAAACCAAACTGTGAAACACACAGCCTGTAACCAAAATCACAAGCAACTAGCTAAAAATACAAACTTAACGAGCCTGCTTGTCAAACTAACCAACAAATCATCAAGTTTTTCCAAAGCATGAAAACAAGTTTCAGATTGTGTTCATCATCAACGAAAATCAAAACAAAACAGTTTTCAAAATCATCATCATCAAAACATCAGTAGCCAAGAGAAGAGGAAGAGAAAATCAGAAGTAAAACATTGTTTCAGAAACACATTCATCATCAACATCAAAACAAGGAGAAAGGAAGAGGTTCAGAGTTTCAGATCTAAGATCATTATCAACATAAAAAATAAGAGAATTTCATAAGCTAACCAACAAGTTTCAGAAACACATTCATCATCAACCTCAAAAAAAAGAGAAAGAAGAGGTTCAGAGGTAATAAAGCTAACCAACAAAAGTTTCAGAAACACCTTCATCATCAACATCAAAACAAATAGAGAGGAAGAGAAAATCAAGCAAAGCTAGTTTTCATAATCAAATCATCATCAAACATCAACAGTCAAAGGCAAAAGTTCTCAGAAAGTCATCATCATCAAACAAATTAAGAAAATACAAAGATACCAGAAAAGCAACCATCATCACGTTCTTCCTCCGCCTGGCCACCAAGGAGCGCCATCGGCTCACCCTCCCTCTCTCTCCTTCAGAAACAAATGCTCAAGGTAAGTTTTCTCACCCCCTTTACTGCATCATATTCATAACAACCATGGATTAGAAAACAAATTTGAACAAAATCAAGAAAATCAAACGAATGTTGAAACTGTAAAAAAACCCTAAAACACGAATGAAACGAAACCATACCGTTCGAAGCAAAGGCCTTGGATTATCGTGAAGAGTTGAAAGGGCTAGGGTGGAGCTCCGGCAACCTGGAGGTTTGAGGAAGAATCAGAAGCTCATGGCTTGAGAAAGATGAGAGAAATGGAGAAGAAGAGCAAGAGCGGCGCCGCTGTTGTAAACGTACAAACCTTAATTCTGAAGACCAAATGCCAAACCCTAACAAAATTATGAAAATTGGATAATGGGCCTTCGCCCAGACAAATGTGCCAAGCCCACTCAGTTTCTAAGCGCGCACCCCCCCTTGTTCATCCATTATGGCCTTTTTATTCTCCATTTTCATTTGGGCCTACTCCTTAACATTAATCCCAAGGCCCATCTTCTCTTCTTTTAATCTCTTCAAAACTAATACTTTTTTTCTTTCTTTTAGTTAATAAAATTACTAAATTAATTTTGTTTTATTTTCTTTAAAGTTATTTTTACTTATTAATCTTGTTTAATTGAAAATACAAAAAAAAAGGAATATTTAGTTAAATTTAAATAATTTTTGGTTTTCTTTAACCCTAGTTATCGATTAATAAAAATACGTAAATAATAGGGATTTAGTTCAAAGTAAATTTTTCTTTTAAAACTCTTTCTTTTCATAATTAATAAAACCCATGCAAATAATAATATAATTTTTAATCTTTCTTTTAGAATAGATTTTTATTTGTAAATAAATATATGCAACTCATAGTTCTTTGATTTTTCTCATTTCATAATTCGTTATAATTTTTACATTGAATTGCGACAGTTCGATTTGGTTGTAACACATATTTGGACATTATTATTCTTATGAGACTCATCCCCATTTGTAAATAATTGTACCCCCATCCCCGGATACTCTTTTGTAATAACTTAGACTTTAAATTCCCGCAATTTATCGCTTTCAATATACTGTATAGTAATTAGGGTTTGTATGGCAAGATCCAAAATCAATCGCTGGATGACCTAATCCAAGAATAAATGCATGAAAATCAATACACAATTCACACATGCACCTCTAGGGTAACCTCGCTTGTTGCCTCGGAAAATGCAATCATGTCCCTCAAATATGAGACACTCTAGCAAATTCCCCTTCGATAAACAAAGATCGTAGTCCCTCGATGACCCTCGATGTTGCCTTTGATAAAACGATCTCGTCCCTTACAAAATTGCTAGAGCATCTCACAAGTTGCTTTCAATGATTGTACGCGATGACCCGCGCCTGTCCCGTTTAACATCCTAACATAAGGTTGTTCACCAAATACAATGATGAAACAACACTGTTAAAAGGGTTAAAAAAAAGAAAGATCTTTAAGTAAAATAGGGTAGACAACTCTTAGTTACTTGATTAAAAGCTTGCAAAGAATCCTTGCCATTTTCAAACACACCTCACAAAACAATTTCAAAACAACTTTCAAAACATTGAAATATCTTTTCAAAAAGACACACACCTTTGTATATATTCGAACAAGAATCATTACAAAGGTTGCCTAGACAAGGCCTCTTTTTCAAAGCATTTTCAAAACCACACACAAAGCACCATTTCAAACAATTGAAAAGCAAAGCAAGTGATCTAAAACAAGTAACTAAGATCCCATGGAAAACCATGGATGAAAAGGGTGCTAACACCTTCCCTTTTCATAATCTACCCCCGGAACCCAAGAAAACATCTCAAAGGTCTTTCCTGTGCTTTTTGACCTTTCCTTTGGATAAAATAAAAAGTCGATGGCGACTCTTGCTAAACCGAACAATTGCAAACACAAACGCAAAACCTCAAGTCAGTTCTCCCACCGTATCACAATGTGGATCTGCATTTCGATATGTAAGTGTGTGTAAGAGCATAGCTATCATAAAAATGTAGAAAAAGAAGAACAAAGAGCGTAAAGTTTGCATGCAAAAGCGTCTATGATTCATTGATGACATATGAAAATGAAGTAACAACCCTTACAAATGGACCGTTGTGCCTGGGGTAAGACACAAGGTTTTAAAGGTCTAAATTATTTAATTATTAAAAGTCCGACAAAAATTTAAAGACAATTACTGTTGGACAAAAGTAATAAGGACAAATTCTTTGGCTTCCTAGTTGTTGAGTCCTCCGCTGATAGTTGGGAAAATCCATTCTTCCAGGTCACAGCTGTCATCACTATCTTCCACTGTGTTGACTCCATGGTTATTGATCCGGAAAGGTGGTCCCCCAGCACGAGCACGAAGAACAGCTTTCTGGGCTCCTGAAGTAAAACCCAAACCAAATTTGTCAAACTTTTCGGGGATATCCGGGAGTTGGCCCCAAATAGTACACCCAACTTCTTCAACTACTGCCTTGGCATCTTTCAGAGAAGCCATCTTCAGCGGAGGTCTGGTAATCTCCGGGACTTGGGAAACAATCTTGGTTGCAGAAACTATTTATGGGACTTCCTCGAAATGCTGACACGGAGTTTCAATGAATTCACCATCCATTTCCAGGTATCTGAAGGAGTTTAGGTAACTGACCATATATTCCTCCTCTCCATGGACAATGATGATTTTTCCCTTGATTGGGTACTTCAACATCTGATGTAATTTAGAGGTGACAACACCAATGTTATGAATCCAAGTTCGGCCGAATAAATAGGAATAGGAAGGGAGAATATCCATTACATAAAAAGTTGAATCAAAGGTCTGAGTTCCAACTTTAATGGGGATGTCCACCTCCCCGTGCACCATTCTCTTTGAACCGTCGAAGGCCCTTACCACTATGTTGCTGGGTTTTAAGGTCAACCCTTCACAGTCTAGTCTATCCAGAGCCTTCTTAGGCAGCACATTCAAATATGAACCAGTATCTACCAGGACATGGGCCAAAGTAGTGCCCTTTCATTTGACAGAGATATGCAACGCCTTGTCGTGTTTCCTCCCTCTAGGTGTCAGGTCAGCATCAGAAAAGTCCAAGCTGTTATCAGCGGTCAAACTGGCCACACAGTCTTTGAATTGGTCAGCAGAGGTTTCCTGTGGCACATGGGCAGTTTTAAGAAATTTCACCAAGGCCTTCGCATGAGCCTCATAGCACAACAGTAAAGCTAGCATAGAGATCGTTGAAGGGGTCTACCCTAGCTATTCGACTATGTTGTAGTCGCTTCTCTTTATAATTTTCAAAATTTCTTCCATATCCTTCTTGGAGGCCTCTGGGATAGATACTGATTACGCCTTCATCTGGACAGGTTCAACCAAAATGCATTTGCCCCGAGTCTCGGCCGACTCGGCGATAAGAGTGTCAGTAGGGGTAACCACAGGAACTGTAGTAGTATTATCAACAGGAACAAAAGCAGGGATGATCACAAGACTGGTAACAATTTTCGGAGGAGCAATCTCAGGGGAGAACACTCTGCCACTTCTGGTTATTTTTCTTGTTCCCACAATGTTACTGATGTCGGGGTCAGCCTTCTAAAAAATCGAGTCTTCATCAGCCAGCCAATCTTAATTGACGTCATGGTAGTAGATGTCACCCCCATAGTTCCAGGGGACAATTTTATCTAAGGAGTACGGGGTCGGTCTTGGCATAGTAATTATCAGTGGAGTCACCTTCAGAATAGATGTAATCCTAACGGGTCTTTTGGTGGAGACCCTGGGAGGATTGGCGGAAATGGTTACTATCGAAACATCCTTGTAAGCAATGGTTGGAACGGGAGTCTTTTCAAACAAAATCTTTTTGTCATCCATCAGGCGCTGGACACCTGCTTTCAATAAATGACAACCAGTTGGTAGGGATAAACAGAGGTGGCAGCCTTCGCCACAACCCGAAAATAATCCGGCCTTCAACAGGTTCCTCTTGACGGTCAGGAGAGGAGTAACAAGCTCATCAACAACAGTAACAAACACATCATCTTCAACAGCGTTAACATCATGGTCATGCTTGGGCATATGAGCGGTGATAACATTTGGGATCTCGGGAGCATCAAACTCAATTTCTTTTACCTCGAGAAGGTCTTGCACCTTGTTTTTCAAAACCCATTAGTCGTTTGTATCATGACCTAGACTTTCTGAATGGTAAGCACAACAGGCGTTTGGGTTGTAACGGGGAGAGGCAGTGTTGGGATTCTTTGGAGCTTCTCGCAATGTTACCAGATTAGATCTCAACAAATGTGGCAAGACTTGAGACGACGTCATATTTATATGGGTAAATTGTCTTACTGGTCTTTCCGTTCTAGGCTGGTTATTCCTTTTGTTGAGTAGGTGCAGGCTTAAGGATCATGACGGCCCCTACCATTGGATAGCGTTCAGTTCAGTTCTGATTCCTTTGATGGTATGCAACATCAACCTCTTTCTTCTTAATGAATGGTTTTCTCACAGCACTGGAGGATGCGTCCTTTTAGATCTTTCGACTCTTAATCCTAGATTCCACTCTCTCCCCGGTCAAGATTAATTCAGTGAAGCCGGCTGAGGAGCTTCCAATTAGATGATTAAAGAAAGGACCAAATGGGGTATCCAGAAACATGTCCACTAGCTCCCTATCAGACAGGGGAGGTTGTACTCTTCCTGCTAAGTCCCTCCACTTCTGAGCGTAGTATTTGAAACCCTCGCTCGAACCCATAGACAAACTCTGGAGTTGAGTACGGGTGGGAGAAAGGTTTGTGTTGTACTGATACTGCTTATAAAAAGCAGCGGCCAGGTCTTCCTAATTATGGATATTGTCCCTCTCCAGTTGATAGAACCAATCTAGATGATTCCTAGATAAACTATCCTAAAAGAAGTGGACCCGGAAATCTATGTCAGCCGTATGAGGTTGTATCTTCCTCACATACGATCGGAGGTGCATCTTGGGACACGAAACCCCTTCGTACTTAGAAAACGCTGATTCCTTGAACTTTGGTCGAATAACAATCCTAGACACCAAACCCGGCTCTTCAAAGTCAAGCCCGGGAACTTTCTAAATCTCCATTGCACTTAGACGCTCTTCCAGATGTTTGTACTTCTCATTAGCTGGAGGATATTTCTCTTCAGAGTAATCATCCTCTTCTTCCTCTTCAGATTCTGGATGTTCAGTCACTTCCTTGTTTTTCCCTTCTTGATTATCCTTTTCACCTGACGATGTTGCGAAGTCTAGGGTCCGTCTGGCTGGCCATGGGAACCTTCTTCCTAGATTCAAAACACCGGTTGATTTCTTTGCTTTCTTCTTCTTTTCTTTGATCAACAAAGTTTTCAAATCCTCTTGTCCTTTTTCCAAAGTCAAGAACATTTGTTGAAACTGAGCGTTATGCGCCTGGAGATCTTTTATTATTTGTTCCATATCTATCTCACTGAAATAAATAGTAGAAAGATAAGGAGACATGTGGTAAGAAACCTGTTTGTGTTATGATGAATGAAGATGCATATGCAATGATTTCAAGGAAATTAGAGATTTAAATTTGCTTTAGACGAAAAAGGAACACACGTTATATTAATAAATAAAAGTTTGAGTACATCATGCCTCTTTGGGCTTACAAAGAAATACAAAAAATCTAAGATAAAAAAGTTGAACGCATCCTCTTTGGTGCGATGTAGGCATTCAGACTCCGCTCCTCATGAAGCTGCTTGGTGAGTTCCAGAAATTTCTTCTTGCTGGCGTAGAATTGGGCCTCGAAAGTGTCTCTCCCCCCTTAAGTTGTATCCAATCACTTTGCAAGTCTTCGAGATAGGTGGGCATGTCAGGATGAAGGATAGTGTATGGGACATCTCCTTCCACAACAGGTTCTACGATAACTGGTAAGATGGAAGGAAAAGGCATCACAAGTTTCTGAGCACGAGCTCACACCCACTTAATGTAAGGCTCAAGGGGAATGGAATTCTTGTGCCCCAATGTCTTGCTAGCTACCTTTTTCAACATCCTCTAAGCTCGGATAAACCTCTGGCGGTAACCTTGATCGTCATTCTCGTAATCAAATACCAACCCTTGAATAAGCATCTCATGTGGACCATCCCTTCGGGCGTAACCAAAATGTCGTAAGGCCAAGCATGGGTTATAAGTGTTACCTCCTCTAATGCCAAGTAAGGGTACATTAGGGAATTCTCCACAACGGTCGATGATAGTAACATTTTCCAAAGATCGCGAACACCAATGAATATCTGAATGTTTGAGCGTCGTTAACCTATGAGACCACCTTGAACCTTGCTCGTTCTTCAATACATATTGGGGAAGATGTGAAATAAACCATCTTGCTAAGAGAGGAGTACAACACATAAGTATACCTCTTTTCCTCATGGTGCGAGAGTGAAAAAAATGTAGGATGTCTCCTAACAAAGTAGGCACCGGGTTACGAGACATGAAGATCTTGACGATATTTACATCTATGAGTTGGTCAAGATTTGGAAACAAAACCATCCCATAGATGAGGAGGGCCACAATTTCCTCAAAAGCTTGCAAATCCAAAGAGTTCCAACAGTCTTGAGCTTTCTCGAACAAGAACTTGGCTAAGAAACCTTTGACACCACTCTTTGTTTCCCAATTAGTTGTGACATCAGATGATTGCAAGTGTAGGGCTTAAGCAATCTCTTCTGGTTTTGGATCTCTTTCCGTACCGTTAAAGGGTAGTTGATTGAGAATGGGAATCCTCAAGAGTTGGGAGAATTCTTCCAAAGTTGGCACAAGTTGATAATCGGGAAATGTGAAGCAATGGTGTAGAGGATCAAAGAATTGGAAGAGCACCTTCATCATATCCTCATCAGTGTTAGAAGTATCCAAGTTTAGGAGGCGACCATGTCTTTCGATAAATGGAGAATTATCAGGAACCCTCAATGCTAATTCATTAAGTTTAGGAGGGATCCTTACGAGATTGACTTGAATGGTTTTCCTGCGAATATAATCCATGTCCTACAAAATAGAACAAAGATAAATCCCAAAAATCCTTGAAATGGTTAGTGAGTATGTGTATGATGTTATGATGTTTATGATGTTATGTTCAAGTAAATATATACATACAAAACAAAAAAGTCCTTAGGTTTAGGCTTGCATGGAGTCTCATGTGTAAGTACCCTCTTGAAGTTTAGTTGGCTCAAACCTGTCCTAGCAACAGTAATCGGGTTCTAAGGGAGCTCAATATCACTGGTTTGTTTTCTTGGGCATTGTTTCAGTGCAATCCTCTTTAATGGCGACCGAAATATCCCAAAAAACCAAACCTCAATGAGTGTAGTTCGATTATCTACCAACTTCGGACTGCACCAAAGTCGGTCATCTCACTACGTCCTAATGGCCAAGTTGGTCAAGTAAAGGTTCGAGAAGTTAGTTAGTGCTTCATGACATCACTCAGCGGCCCCATATTCTCCTTGACTACTAAAGGGCTACCGGTACCTACAAATATGTCACACTAACGTAGCTATTGCTTAGAACATATTGGTATACCCCACACAGTTTCCACAATGTATTTCTACTTACCTATAAGGTATCCCAAATCCGGGTAGAGGATTCAATCCCAAACCAAGAACCAAAATGTAAAGAAAAAAAATCAAACAATGAAAGCAAGTAAATATGATCTAGCCCTAAGGTAACCCCACTTTTAAAATTATCCCCAACAGAGTCGTCAGTTCTGTAACCCGGTGGGAGAACTGACTTGGTTGTTTTGCGCTTCATCGCAAATGTTGCGGTTAGTAAGAGTCGCCATTGACTTTTATTTTATCCAAAAGGAAAGGTTGAAAAGAACAGGAAAGACCTTTGAGATGTTTTCTTGAGTTCGGGGGGTAGATTATGAAAAGGGAAGGTATTAGCACCCTTTTCATCCGTAGTTATCTACAGGCTCTTAGTTGCTTGCTAGATCACTTTCTTTTATTTGAAAATGTGCTTTGTATGGTGTTTAAAAGTATTTTTAAAAGGGGTCATCGTTTAGTCAAACTTTGTAATGATTCTCGTTCGTAAGAATGTATACAAAGTGTTGATCATTTGAAAATGTTTTCAAGTTTGAAAGATGTTTTTAAAAGTGTTGGTGTTTGTTTTGAAAATAGCAAGGATATTTTTGGTTTGAAAATAAGCAAGCAACTAGGAACATTCTACCTACTCAAAAGTCTTTCTTGTTTATTTCCTCTTTCCTTTGACATTTTTATCTTACCATTGATTTGATAAGAAACCCTATCTTTGGATGTAAAAGGGACGGGTAAGGGCCATCGTATAGTCATGAATAGCAATGTTGTAAGATATCTTATCATTTTCTTTAAGGAACTAAGATCATTTGTAAGGCAACATTTGTAGCATCATCAAGGGACTATGATCTTGCATTTTGTGTTTTTTTTTTTGCTAAGACATCTTACATGCGTATTATGACCATTTTCATAAGGCAACAAAGTGGATTTACCCTAAGGGTGTAAGTGTGCAAGTGTATTGATTTACATGCATTGTTTTATCTTTGAATTAAGGTTTTCTAAACATTGATTTTATCTTCCCATACAAACCCTAATTACTAGCATTTATATATAAAGCATTAAATTGTGGAAAATAAAAATACTAACCTATTACATCATTAGGGGAGGGGGTGTTCAAATTTACAAATGGAGAAATTGCAAGAAAATTAAATCTAAATAATTATTACAACCATATTGAATATTGTACCAAAAAATGAATAAATATTCAAGAATATAAATGGACAAAGGAAATGGATTTTTATTTGGTTTTATGAAAGGTTTTAATCTTGACCTAATTAAAGAAAATGATTAATTAAAAAATTAACAAAACTTAAACCTAAATTAATTAAGAAAGAAATTAAGTAAAAAAAATTTTTAGGGTTTTTTATTTATGAAAAAGTTTTAAATTAATAATAATATTATGAAAATTAATTAACTAAAATAAACCTAAGTTCTAAATTAACTTTAATTGCAAGAAACTAATATAATAGTTAAACCTAAACCTAAATATTAATTATTAAGAAAGAGATTAATTTATTAAGAAAATGTTTTTGTTCTTTTAGTTTTATAAAACAAATAAACTAAATAAGTGTAAAAATAATAAATAAAGTATTTTTGAATTTTTATTAATAACAATAAAAATATATTAATAATAATAATAATAATAATAAAGGAAAAGAAATAAAATAAAATAAGAAAAAGAGAAATAGTAATGAAAATTTGGGCCAGGGGGTGCTGAAGTAAGGCAGGGGTTAGAGAGTTAGCAAAAAAGAAGAAGGCTCAATGCTGGGGCCCAGGCGCTGCAAAGAAACCAAAAAAATGTAAAAAGTGTGAAAAAGAACAAAAGGCAGCACGCTGGGTGTTAAACTCACGCCCTATTAGTTACCAACGTGCTGCCTTACCACTGGGGTGGCTATACATCCGTTAACATTGGCACAAAAATAAATACATAACATAAAACTTGCCCTGACTGTACTTTATCTTCAACCTCCAGCCAAAAGATTTGTAACTTGCTCATTCTTCAACCATTTTCAAAAATGTAAACATGAAACCTGTGTATTTTTTCACCACGAAACTAACCATGTAACTAATTTAAGATAACATTCAAAGATAAAGATGAATTTATGAAAGTACCAAATTCTGACCTAAATGTTTCAGCAAGTTTAAACTCAAAATTCTCCATTCTCAAGCAACATAAATGAAATCTATGGACATGTATAGTTTCAGGGCAATGATATCTACATTCTATCTTCACAAATGCAAGCCTAACAATGCCTATATTAATAACTCAAAAGTTAGAAAACTCACCTTGCAAGAGGGTATCGTGTTTTGAGTTTGAGCAGTTTTCAATGAGTTCTAGTGATTGGGTTAGCTTCCTCAAGTTCCCAGGAAGCTAATGTGATGCTTGACTTGTGCTGAATGTAGCTGAGGAGTTCTGGAGAAGTCCACTTGCAGTGCTCTGTTTTTGAGTTTGGATAAAGGTGGAAATGGAGTTACAGAACTATAACAGGTATTGGGATGAGTTATATTTGATGTTTAGAAGCTTTAGGAACCAAAAGGCTTGGAAACGCACGAGGGAGATGTGAGTTTCAAGTTTTTTGGTCAGATTATGCAAGAATGGAGTTTTTGTGTGTGATTCTGAGTTCTAGGGTGTTTGAGGGCTTAAGCATACGTGTGTTTTGATGCAAACAACTTGTGCATAAGTAAGGAAAAGGTTCTTAGCACTTGAGAGGGTCATAAGTGCAAGATATAGATTTATGGCTATGTTACTTGATTTTGAAGAAAAGTGAAAATATGGTTTCAAGGCAAAGTACAAGCATGGGATGAGTTCTTTTGAGGCTTTAGACAAGTTTATTTTGGGTTATAGATTGTGTATGATCATAATAAAACAAGTGCAAAGCTCAAGAACTGATTTTGTGCATAACGCTACTTTTCCAAAATGGCAATGTGCACTTTCTTCCCAAAATGGAAATAAGCATGGGCAATGCATTGAATGCTTGAGTTGAAGCTTCTTACAGCTGTGCAAGCATTTAATTATGGAGTTCCAAGCAAGTTTGAGGCCTGCAAAGCAAATATTGTGCAGCCTAGCATGGATTTTAATTCGTGTTCATCACAAAATTCTGCCTTGTAAAACAACTTGAAACCCTAACTTCTGATCTTAGATTCTCCTTGCTCACAAATGATCTCAAGGAGTTCTTTAACTTTTTAGAAAGCTTGTAATATTCTCTACAACCTCTCTCTGAATCACTTTTGAAAAATCCAAATGGAACTACATGAAACTTGGCTCAGAAGTTAGGTCAAAATCCTGACCAAAATGCTCAAAATTTCACTAAGTGTTTTAGTTTCATGACCATGATTTCATGGATTGATAACTTGAGATCCAAGAATTTTTAGGAGGAGTTGTGTAAATCAATTTTTTATATCTCATTGAGATCTAAAACTTTCATTTTGAAAGTTTCCTTTAAATCATCTTGCATCATGGTGAAAAATTGGCTCAAAGTTGTGAAAAAATATGAAGGTTTCAACACTTAGAAAACTTTCTAAGTTTGGAAACTTTGACTTTTCAAAATGAAATCCTTACTTTTTAATTTATTGATGAAAAAGTTTCATATTTTGACATGTTTTGATGAATTGTGATCTTTGACACTTGTTTTTGACCAAAAAGTCCAAGTTTGACTTTTCACTGTATCAGTTGACTTTTGATCAGTTGACTGAAAATCAACTATCAATCAATTAATCTTTAGAGATGTTTTGGGTCATGCCATTAGTTCAAAATTATGAAATTGAATCCTTGAGATCATGTTTCCAACCAATCAACCATTTGCTAGGTCAAAAATCAGAAATTTCCCTTTCTCAGTCAAAACCCTAATTTTGACAATTTTGCCCTTTTAATGATCTGATCAAATTTCTTGAGGAATTATGGTCCAAACTTGATCAAATGACATATATGAGTTCATAATGTTGATATGGATAAAAAATTATGAAGTTTGACTGTAAATTGGCCACAATTGACTTTTTCTCCAATACAACTGACTTTTAGGTCAACTGATCAATTGGCTGAGCAAAAATGTGATCCAAGACTTGAAACTTGACATGAACAATCTTGGGGGTCCATAATGATCGATGAAAGTCATATGAGGCATTAAAAGTTCAATTATCCTTGTGCAATCTCAAACCCTAGTTCCAGTCATCAGTGCTTAAGGAGGGGTTTTGAGCTGATCAACCCTTGTGCAGTCTTGAACCAAAGGAGATCTTGTGAGAAAATACTTGATAAATGAGAGGGAAAATTTTGGGGTACAACAAATATGAATGCGCTCTTTTCAGGGTCAAGTGGACTCTGATATTCAGAGGCGTTGATAGTCAGCCCTACAAGGAGGATGCTCGTGGGGTACTTCTGCCCGTCACGCAGGATCCTCGCTAGTCATGAGGCGGTTAGGGGAGGGTCAACCTTGCTCTAGGAGAAGCCTGAAGGATATTCTTCGAGGTCCTTTTGACCGGCGATGCTCCTCCTTGCAACTCATTGAGTTTATCCCCATGTGGGCTATTGCTCGACACACTCGAGTGCAGATTCAGACAGCTGATCTTTAACAATATTGTTGGGTTGTTCCTCATATACAGTTGGACCAAAAACACACCTAGTCTAGAATATAAAGGAAACTCACTTTATTGTTTAACAAGAAAAATACCATTATAATTAGACTCTAGAATCATGACATCTCAACCTTATTAAATAATATTAGAATCATGACATACCACATAAAACTCACAATGTTCACAGAAGTTGATGGGAGTATTTTAGCCTGATTAACTTTAGCCCAATTTAAAGGAAAGGTTTATCTTTTCTTCAAATTAAAAGGAAATAGAAAATAATGTAACAATTGTAACTAACCAGTTTAAATTGAATTTATTTCATTTTTTATTTCTATATTTGTTTTCATTTTTTAGTTATATAATAATTTGGTTTAATAAGTCAGCAACATTTAAACCTAATCATAAGTCACACGTCATCTTTTTATACTATTCACCAAAAAAAACTTAAATAAAGAATTAACTTAAAAGTATTTTAAAATTTCCAAGTCAATTTATTTTTAAAAATCATTCAAATTTATTCTCCACTTAAAATCTTTTATTTACATTACTTAATTTTAATTTTGATCACCTATTTTATTTCATTAAGAATCACAATCTCTGTAATTATTTTTTATTTTGCAATTTTCATGCCAAAATTTGAAACTTCTAAAATTTAATTCAAACACACAATTTTCTTGAAAATATAAAAAAAATAATTAGTTGACATGGATAAATAAAAATAATTTTTTAACTAACTCAAGATAAAACTAATTTAATTTCATTAATAAATTTTTTTATTGCATGATAAAAAAAGTAAAAACAAAAAAAAACAAAAAAAATAAAATATTAGGTCAAAATATATGATACTACTATAATGTGTCTCTTTGTTTTATCATTAAAAAATAAATATTTTTTTATATTTTTAAAAATATTTTTTCTAAAAACATTTTTTTAAAATATTACAAATTTTTTTAAATTCATTTTTTTTAAATTCAAAAATACATTTTAACATCCTATAACATAAATATACATTATTAAAGATAAAAATATAATCGAAATCATAATTTTTCAAATAATTGCTTCTCAAAATGATTTTTAAGAAAATATATTTGAAATAGCTTTAAACTTAAGTGTGTTTTTTTTTATTTTCACTACAAAATAACTTGTGTTTTGCCACGTGAAAGCCACGTCGCTAACACCCAAATCACGCCACTATTCAGATTTTGCCACCTTAAGAAACACGTCGCTATATAGCGCGTGGCAATCTTGTTGCGGCGTGAAAAGCATGTCACCAAGTTGCCACGTGAAATTCACGCTGCAACATACTGTATAGGATTAAAGCAATTCAGAGCAGAGCAGAGGGTCAGAGCAGGTTTACATTTATATTACGTTAGTTGTAGCGATGTGTTTTTCACGTCACTAATTAGTGACATGAAAAACACACCGCAACTTGTTTTATTTAAAAAATAAAATATTTTGTGTTTTAAATATATTAATTCTGTTTTAATAATTAATATTATTTTTTGTTTTATTAAATTTATAAATTAAATATTATAATTTATTTATTAAATACAATATTATAAATCAAATTATCAAAAACAAAATTAAATATATCTAAATGTATAAATAAATATACTTAATATTATAAATTTAATAAACTCAAATTTAAATTTATATATAATATTTTTAAATATACCATATCATTATAAATTTATATTACACAAATAAAAAACTAAATACAAAATAAAAATAAAACTAAGCAGAATCAGAGTCGTCGGAAATGTCGGGAAGAAAATCATCATTATTTTGGTGGTTATTATTTTGGCCACCACTGTTGGGATTTCTACCAAATGCTTGCATAAATTGTCGCATTTGCTCCTCCATATCAGCTTGCCTCTTCGCCATTGCCTCAATTTGTCTATTATGTTCACCTCTCATTGCCTCCATTTGGGCATCCATTTGGGCCTTCAATGCCGCCTCACGATCTTCGGACTCGCGTCTAGCCAATTGTCTTACCAGTTCTAACTGATCTGGTGTTAAATTTGTTTGACGTGACCCTCTTTCACCGTCTTCAGCTCTCTGATACAGATTTCTATCCCCACTCCTCAAGGTGCCCGCCAAATTTCCACCACCAAAAAAACACTTGTTAGGCCCCTTTCCCCCAACAACTTGACTCCAAATATAGAAATCCACATCTGGATGAACCGGTTTTTCTGGAGGAGGCGTATACTGAGGATTATGGGTCAGAAATTCTACAAGCAACGCCTGATAATCCTCCTACACATACAATAAAAAATCAAGTTAAATGTATAAGTAACATTAATGAAATTAAATAATATAAAAAAAAAATAAAAAAAAATAGCCACGTGATTGTAACGCCACAACTTATCAGTTGCCACTCAATTTTCACGCCACAACATGTCACTTGCTACATGAAAATCACGTCATAAAATTGCTTTAAAAAAAATATAAACATAAATTTACTTAATTACTAGGGCTTTTTTTGTGCGCTCGTCAGTAAATCCTCCCGATTTCTTTGTCCGAGTCTCCTTAACCAGCTCAGTCATCAATGGATGTCTCCCCAAACACTTAGCCTAAATATAAAAATTAACTTAAATTAATAATATGTTATAAATCCAAATATGACCTTAAAAAGTGGTAATAATTACCATGCGTCGAGCATGCTCAACAGTACTAATACTTCCAACAACATTAATGCAACCCCTTTTTCCGATGCCCTCATCTTCTTTGCAGTTTCAGATTTGGCCTTAAATTCATCTGATTCCCAATACTTAAGAAGTTGTTCAAAAACTTCTTTGCCTATCCATTTGGGACGAATGCCCAAAAGGTGCCAATTCTCTCTAACACGTCGTAGCATGTCAGAAAGTCGTCTTGAACTCCTCCCAAAATAAATTTTTTTTACTTTGTTATGGTTCAGGGGATCCCAAACACATTTCTCCTGCAATGTTGTATGACATTAAAATAAATAGTTAGATAAATTATAACAATAATGAAAAGGACATTTAAATAAAAATAACTTAAGAAATAAATAAATAATACCTGAAATTGCTTGAACCATTCTTCTTTATCGGAAACTTCTCTAAAACTCGTCAAAAAATTTGTATAATTCTGCTGAATTATATAATTGATAACCTTAGCAGCAGTCCGACTCGGCCCGAAACTAAAACAACAATAATTTAATTAGCATAATTAATTATATAAAGTTATATTAAAAATGGAAATGTGTACTTATAAATAAAAATCAATAAATAAGAAACTTACGAGTTCCCTTCAGGTCATATCCAAAATCTCCCATCAATGGTATGAATCTCACTCGGATCACCATCCCCTCGAATATCTCTCCCATCTATCTGATCATCATCCACACCAAGATCGTCATCATCCGACTCTGTGTGGGATGTGGGGGTGCGACCAGTCTGTGTGGGTCGTGAAGAGGTGGATCCTCCAGGCTGCTGGACGGATGGGGCATCTGTGTAGGAAGTAGGGTGCTGGATCCTCCAGGCTGCTGCACGAATGAGGGCATCTGTGTGGGAAATGGAAAACTGTGCTGGAAGGATGAGGGCACCTGTGTCTGCTGGAAGGATGGCACCTGTGTCTGCTGGAAGGAGGAGGGCACCTGTGTCTGCTGGAAGAAGGAGGGCACCTGTGTCTGCTGGAAGGAGGAGGGCACCTGTGTCTTGTATACTAACTCGTAGATATGTTTAACAAAACCATAGAAGTCATCTTCACCACCATCTGTAACTCCTTTCACAAATACGCCACTGTTTATGGTTTTTTTTCCCTTCAGTCCATTCATGAGTATGAAATTTATATCCGTTCACGAAGTATGTGTTCCATTTGTTTTCACTTTGACGAGGGCCATTAGACAAGTTTCTCAAATGGAGTATTTCTGGAGTCGGTGCAACAACCCTATCCAATTTCTCCTTGAACCATGTTGGAAATTGGGCATGAATGACACCAGATGTTGATTGTACATCGGTACTTTCAAAGTAGGCGTTATTAAATTCCTTAAAAAGAAACACACTATAAGTTTCAAGGTAATCAATTTTATATATTCACACTGTAAAGAAAATTAAGAAGTTGGATTATACTTACTCAAGATATGGTTTAACTTCAATGCAGTTGATCAAGACATGAACATGTGTAAATTGCATTTCTTGTTGGGTCAACCAATGCTTACCCTTCTTTCCAGAGGGACGACCTGGAAGCCCGAAGACTGATAAGGTGTACTGACTTCTTTCGATAACATTTACAGGATTCCTTATGATTCTTGGAGTTAACATCAAGTGCTTGAAATAGTGACTGCAAAAATGTGAAGTTTCTCGATGCAAGTAATGTGCACATATTGATCCTTCAACTCTAGCTTTATTTTTCACTGATCGCTTTGAATCACCCATGAACCTTTCAAACGGATACATCCACCTATATTGAACAGGTCCTCCTAGATAAGCCTCATATGCAAGATGCACAGGTAGATGTTCCATGGAGTCAAAAAAACCAGGAGGAAATACTTGTTCCAACTTACAGAGAATGACTGGAATATTTTGGTCCAACTTAATGATGTCATCCACTTTTAAAGCTGAAGCACAAATATCTCTAAAAAATTGACTAATTTCAGTGAGTGGATTAAGCACATGTTTGGGTAGAGAATCGAACGCAATTGGTAGCAATTGTTTCATAAAAACATGGCAATCATGACTTTTCATACCATGCAACTTCCTAGTGTTAGCATCAGCACACCTTGCTAAATTTGAAGAATACCCGTCGGGCATTCTCAAACCTTTTAGCCATCCACAAACCGCTTTAGCTTCTTGGGGGGTCGGACTGAAACAAGCTTTGGGTTTAAATAATTTTCCATTTGGTTGAGGCTTCAATTCCAACTCTTTACGATTACACCAAATTTCCATGTCTTGCCTAGCCTTCACATTATCTTTTGTTCTGTCTTTAACATCCATTACTGTGTTAAATACGTTATCAAAAAAATTCTTCTCAATATGCATAACATCAAGATTATGGCGCAACAAATTATCTTTCCAATACGGGAGGTCCCAAAATATACTTCTTTTTGTCCAATTATGTGTGACCCCATATCCTTCAATTCTACATGCTTTGCCGGTATCTGTAAACTTTGGAAGTTCACAAACTTGGTTCCATATAGCAGCTGGTGCCAGTCGAGGCGGAGGCAGATCTGTTACCCGTTCGTCCTTTTTGAAATTTGTCTTGTTTTTTCTAAAGGGATGATTTGATGGTAGGAATCTGCGGTGACAGTCAAACCATGAGCTTTTCCCCCATTTTTCCAATGTAAACGCCTTAGTGCATTCCATGCAATGCGGACAACCCATTCTGCCATGCGTACCCCAACCAGACAACATGCCATATGCTGGAAAGTCGTTAACGGTCCACATCAAGGCAGCTCGCATAGAAAAGTTTTGTTTATGGGATATATCATAAGTCCATTCTCCATTATTCCAAAACCTCTTCAAATCATCAATTAAAGGTTGTAAGTACACATCAATTCCGGTTTTTGGACTCGACGGTCCTGGAATGACGCACGTCAAAAACATGTATGGTTTTGTCATGCACATCTCAGGAGGGAGATTGTAAGGGGTTACAATAACTGGCCAACAAGAATACGCACTTCCGGACGCCTGGACATATGGAGCAAAACCATCAGAGCATAATCCAAGCCTGACATTTCTAGGTTCGGCGGCAAAATCAGGATGTACCTCATCAAAGTGCTTCCATGCATGGCCATCAGATGGGTGTCGCATATTGCCTGGGCTTGTTTTGTTTGTATGATGCCATGTCATTTGACTTGCACTGTGCATTGAAGAAAACATTCTTTTTAACCTTGGTATTATCGGAAGATAAAACATGGACTTTACTGCTACCCGTTTTTGGTTACTGTTAATGGCTCTATTGCGAACTTTATATCTTGGACTATGACAAAACTTACATTCCTCTGACGATCCATCTTGAGTACCAAACTCGTTGTCATAAAACAACATACAACCATTAATGCAACAATCAATCTTTCTTACTCTTAAACCCAACTTCGACACCAACTTCTTTGCATCATAGAAACTCGCAGGCAAGTTGTCTTTCGTTGCAGTTGAGTCCAACATCATTTTTGCGAAGTGCTCCAAACACTGATCAGGAACATTCCAATTTGACTTGGCAGCCAATAATCTAACACACATTGATAGCTTTGAGTCTGACGACCCCTCAAACAACGGCGTATTCATCTCATTCAACTACTGATAAAATCTTTGCGCTTCCTCATTCGGCAACTCTTCCCCGTCAAAGTCTTCAGGTTGATCATAGGTCACGTTAACACCAAAAGCATCACCAACCATGTCACCTATCAGATTAAAGTTTTCTTCAAATTCCATAGGTGGTTGCATAACCGGTTGACTACTTGAAGCATCTGTGTTGCTAGTCTCTGGTACATTACTCGGCAGTGTTTCACCATGATGCGTCCAAACCCAATAATTTTCAATGAAACCTTTCCTATGCAAATGACGTGTTATTTCCTGAGTCACTAATTATATATCTACATCCACATTTAAGACAAGGACACCTAACTCCTCCTTCACTTCGACAACGTTCCTGGGCAAACGTCCACGCGATAAAACCATTAACTCCGTCTATAAAATTGGGTTTAAGTGCGCGTCTTCCTGGATATAGTCTATCGTACATCCAACTACGATAATACATATAATATTCCATTTACTGCAAATTTATATAATCAAAACCTATTTAATTAGAAATATTAATTAATCAACTTAATAATAATCCTAAACATATACAATTAAAGATAAATATATGCTTTCAACAATATTTATAAACTCCTAAAAATATTTTTAAACACTTAAAATTTAATTTAAACACCTAAATTTTATAAACTCCTAAAAATTTAAAAACTTATTAAACTCCTAAAAATTTAATTTAAACACTAAAAATTTATAAACTCCTAAAAAATTTTATTTATTTTTAAACACTTAAAATTTAATTTAAACACCTAAATTTTATAAACTCCTAAAAATTTAAAAACTTATTAAACTCCTAAAAATTTAATTTAAACACTAAAAATTTATAAACTCCTAAAAATAAAAAAACTTAAACTCCTAAAATAATTAAACTCATTCATCACAAATTAATAATTAATAATTATTATAAACTAAATAATTAAACCTAACATTTAACTCAAATACAGAAAATATATATATAACCCAAATTAAACAATTTTAACCCAATACAAATTAATCAAATTCAGAAAATATACTAATTTCAAAAAAAAAAATTCAAGACATACCTTTTATCTTGTAACTCCTTCAATCTTCTTGTCCCTTTTTGCAATCTATACTTCTATATTCTCCTTCTCTATTCAAAGAAAAATTGAAAAAAAATTATACTCAAATAACACATCAAAAGCTATTAACAAAGTATATAAAACATGAAATTGAAATTACCTTACAAAATGTATGAAGATGGTAAGAATTTTAGTGTGGAAAAGAAAATTTTTTGGTGAAGAAAAATAGGTATGGAGAGGGTAGGAACGTTGTTGAAGAAGAAGAAATGAGAAACAGAAACGTTGTGGAACGTTTTGAGAAGTTACATAAACCAAGTAGCGACGTGAAAATCACGCCGCAACGTTGCCACATGATCTTCACGTCGCAACAAACTTACAACTGTTTTCTCTTCCTTCAAAACCTGAACACGCCAGTGTTGGAAGTTGTGATTTAATTAATTTTTGTTACATTTTAATTAGCGACATGAATCCCACGTCACAACTTTTTTTTACACAAAAAAGTAACTGACACACTTAATGCTTCTGTATTATATTATTAAAACACGTTGCCACGTGATTTTTACGTCGCAACAGGTTTTATTTAGCCACATGAAAATCACGTGGCAACTTCACGTGGCTGGGCAAGCATTTTCTTGTAGTGTTTAACATTAAAAAAATTTAATAAAATAATAAAATATCTAAAATAATATTTTAAGAATAACTACTTGAACCAAATTTTCATTTAAAATTTTTATGAAAAATATTATTTTATTTTAAAAAACAAATTATTAATTTATAAATACTAACAATTTTGTTTACAACTGTATATTCTGAAGAAAAAAAAAATAATGTTGTAAATGAGTGAACCCAGAATCAATATAATTATAATTTACATTAAAAGATATTTGTATGCTGCATTCTATTTTATTGGTTATATTCCATCCATTCAAATATGGTCTAATATTTTTATAAATTGAAGCTTAATTTTTTGTGTGTTCCCTTTATTGCTTTCAATTTCATCTCATAACTATTTGAATTAGAATTTTAATTGTTTAAATAACATAAAATAATAATGTATTAATGTTATTGTTAAAAAACAAGAGTTAGCGGAAATTATTTACTACCAAAAATAGGAGACAAATGATTTTTTACATAGGGCGGTGTCAAGGGGAAGGGGAACAGCCAAAAAATAAGGAATCTTAGTTGCTAAAAACATGCCATGGCAGCTTAAAAATCATGACAATGGATAATACTGGAACACCGGAAGATAGAAAATCACGACGCAATGATGATGAATCAAAAGAAAGCGATGCTAAAAAGGGACAATTAGGGTTTGATGAAACCCCAACTCAATCAACAAAGGAACCATCAGTGGAGGTGAAGAACAATGCAGAAGGAGAAAAAATATAGGTGTATATCATTAGAGGTAATAGAGATACAACAAATGATATGTCAATTCAATTTGTAGCACCAAAAATCGTTGATGGTGAAATTGAAGTTGAAATTGAAGATGAAGATGTTGAATCCGAGGTGTGGTTTTGGGAATTCTTGTTGATAATGTATGTAATTAGGGAAAATCTGAGCATGAATGTTGTGAAGAACTAAATGATCAAATTCTGGAATTTTGTTCGATTGTCGGAAATATACCATAACGATGAAGGCTATTTCATCTTAAAGTTTAGATCAGAGAAAGACAAAGATGAGATGATGATGATGGGGCCGTACACGACCCACAATATGCCAATAGTGTTAATGGAATGGAAACCTGATTTCTACATGGAGAGAGACATAAGGTGAGCACTACACATCTGGGTCAAGCTACCACAACTTCCCCTACATCTGTGGAAAGTAACAAGTATGTGCAAGATAGAAAGTGCAATTAGGAAACCTATGTTCACAAATGAATGTTTTACGGGAAACTTATTAGTGACATATGCTCGTACTCTGGTGGAAGTAGATGTGACACAAAAAATAAAATGTAAGGTTATCACAATCATGGATAATGAAGGAAGGAATCTTCAACATAAGGTGGAATATGAATGGAAGCTGCAATATTGTGAAAGATGTCAAAAGATAGACCACATATAAAACAAAGAAGGGAGACCACCAGATGTCCAATTAAGAAGGCTTACAGTGACCTGAATGAGGCACAAAACTAATTGGTCCAAGATAAAATGAATGTACAAATGATTATGAAATTCAAATGATGTATTGAAGAGTTGATTAAACTAAATGATATTGAGGAGCAAGTTCTAAGACAAAGGGCCAAAATTGATTAGATCATATTAGGTGATGGAAATAATACATATTTCTATGCAGCACTTAAAATTATACATAAGAGCACTAATATGAGGAATATTTGTAAAGCTGATGGGACTATCCTTGCTACACAGGAAGATATTGAAGGGGAAGTCTTAGATTTCTATGGGAAGTTGTTGGGAATTGTTGATTGAAACATGGAAGGAATTGATATTGTTCAAATGAGGAATGGTGAGCAGCTAACCATGGGACAAAGATTTATTCTTATTGGCCATGTTAGTGTACAGGAAATTGAACAAGCCTTAAAGATTATTAGAGAGCTAAAATCCCGGGGTATGGATGGTTATGGTTCCAAAAAATTTAAGACTTCTAGGAACATTGTTAAGCATGATGTTATAACATCAGTAATAGAGTACTTTAATAGAGGGAAGATGTTGAAGAACATGAATATCACGCTGGCTACTTTGATTCCTAAACACTTTGATTCTAATACCATTAGAGAATATAGGCCCATACTTTGTTGTACCAATGTTTATAAAATAATCTCTAAGGTGATGGCTGCTAGAATGAGTAAAGTGTTGAACAACATCATCAGCAGGAGTCGTGCAATTTTTGTGCCTGGCCAAAGAATTCATGACCATGTACTGCTATCATATGAACTAATCAAAGCACATCGGGAAGGGTGGAGTGCCAAGATGCATGATGCGGATAGATATTCAAAAGGCGTATGATAATGTTGATTGACAAGCTTTTAAGATAATATAGAAGGAGATAGGCTTCCCTAGACAATTCATTATGTCGGTGATGAATGTTATAACCACATCAACATATAGGTTCAATATTAATGGTTTCTATACAAAGAAATGAAAGAAAGGAGATGATTGGGACATGGGGATCCCATCTCCCCTATGATGTTTCTATTAGTTATGTAATACTTACATAGGAAGCTGTAGTAATTTAAGAAAATCCCAGACTTCAATTATAATGCTAAATGTGAGAAACTACAAATTATTGATTTGAGTTTTGCCGATGATCTATTATTGTTTAATAAAGGATATATAAGGTATGTTCAGCTGGTTATTGATAGGTTGAATAATTTCTCAAAGTCCAGGGGACTCTATGTGAATCCTAGTAAATGTAAGGTATACTTTGGAGGCATGGAGGACAACATAAGATAGAGAATTGAAAAGATTACTGAGTTTGCAGAAGGTCATTTACCTTTCGGATATTTAGGAATACCCCTGACTAGTAAGAAGGTAACTAGTAATCAATGCTTCAGCCTGGGGAAAAAAATAGGTTCTAGAATCAGACGTTGGAGTTCTAATTTACTGAACTACTTAGAGAGGGTTCAACTTATTAAGAGTGTAATTATTGGTTGCAATGCATACCTTTTCCTAAAGGGGTGTCACAAAGATTTGAAGCCATGTGTAGATCTTTCTTCTGGACTAAGTAAAGTGACATTACTAGGTATTCTACCTTAAAATTTTCTCTACCATTTTTACTCAAGACATGCTCATTGAGGTCTCCAATTGCTCAAGGGTGACCAAGAATTGATCAGACAAATTCTTCTCCTAAGCAATGAACCTCCAACTAGGGTTTCACTTTTCACAATGAATTTTGGGCTGCAAAGACCTCAAGTGATTTCCATGGTCCCTAACATGTCTCCAAGAATGTCCATGACAAGTTTCATTCCTTGCACTACAAACTTTCTCAGTCAATTACTCAAATGCTTGAAAATCAATTGCATTAAGTCAAAAGTCAACTATGGCCAATATACAGTCAAACTTTAAGATTTTTTGTCAACATCAACATTTTGAAGTGATAGTCATCATTTGATCAAGGTTTGATCATGATTCCTCAAAAAATACTCCTAATTCATCAAAAGTCAAGAACTGCAAAATTAGGGTTTCTATAGGAAAAGTCAACTGAACTTTGACCAGGCATAAATTTCACATACTTAATCCATTTTTCCCCAACCAAACTCATTTTGAATATAATCCAATTCCCTACAACTTCTCTTTTATCCACAAGTTCAAGAAATGCACCATTTGAAAGATACAAGCTCACACATTATAGGTCATTTCCAAAAAGTCAACAAAAGACACCTTTTGCCAAGACCATTTACATCAAGATAAAGTCTTCAAATGAAAAAGTCAACAAAAGACACTTTTCGCCAAGATCGTCATCATTGGATAGAAATTGAGCAAGTTATGGTTTGCCCAAGTTGGGAAAATTTGGGAAATTTCAAGAATTGTGCATTGGGTAAACTTGAACTTTTAGGTCAATGGCCTAACTTCTTGGACTTCAAACATCTTCCTAACCTTATGAGAGACCTCTAAAATCATTTCTACATTGCCTTTCCATTTTTACCTATTTTATCCATATATTTTTTATTCAAATAAAAACTAAATAAAATTGCATAAAATAGTAAATATTGGTTATGGCAATATGGGCTGAAGGTTTGAATTGTTTTTGGGCCCAAAATTTCGTGCAAAGGAGGCCAGGTTCATTGCACCTCAAAATGGGCAAGAATTTGCATTTTTGGAACTTTTTTAATGTGTTTGATTTTGGTTTGAAAGAGGGCCATTATGAGTGGATTCTTACCATCTTTGCTAGTCCTCTTCTTCATATATAAATACAAGACCAAGGCATGAGCGAAAGGGGACGAAAATACATTGTCTTATCAAAGCTCCACAAAATTGCAAAAAATCATAAAAGTTATGAAATTCGAAACTGAGTTTTCAGCCATCATCTACCCATACCAACTGCTCAGTCGTATTCCTGTGATTTCTAGGAACTTATTCCACCCATTCCCAAGGCTTACAACATCCTAGATCACCGGATCCACGCATCACTGATTGGTAAGGTTTCTTGAAATTGAAATTGCATATTCACGCCATGTAAATACCTATTGCATCCATATTTGTGTTATTAACAATCATTGTGAATGTTTTAACTTGTTTAATGTGACAATCAGTGCTAAAATAACATGACACCATTCTTAGGACACTCCTTTGTCAGGTCCTGGGTTCGACACAGGCAGAAAACGATTTTTATTTTTTCTAACCTTTGTTTTACAGATCCCAAGGCGCCTGGGCCCTCTTGTCATTGGGCCTGGGGTTTCTGTTTATTCTCATCCCCTAACCAATTTTGCAGCGCCTGGGCCCTCTTGTTGATAGGCCTGGTACTTCCTTGAAGCGCTCCCCCCATTTCATTTTGTTTGCAGGCCCATTTCAATTTTCTTTATTTTGTTTTAGTTAACATTTAATTTTTAATCAATTTTATTTCATTACAACATTAAAATCAAAAAATCATAAAAATATTAGGTTAGTATTTTTTAAATTAAATTAACTTGGTAAATTAATTAAATAATAACTTTAACCTTTTATTTAATTTAAAAATAAATAGACCTAGGATTTAATTCATTTAATTTCTTTTATTCATAACAAAAATACAAAAAACTTAGAATTAATTTTTTTTTTAATTTCAATTTTATTTAATAATTAACCTTTTTTTCTTTAGATCTAGATTATTTAATTAATTATCAATTAAACATTTTCTTACATAAAACAAAAACAAACAAAAATATTTTCCTTTTTAGGGTTAAGACGTCTTTTCCATTTCGCGCGCGTTTGATATTTCTACTTTATTTTCATATTAATGTAATTCTTTATGGGGTGTAATAGAATTAAACTAGGACTTTACATTTACTGCTTTTATTTCCCTCATTTTTGGACTTGTAATAATCCCCATCCACGAAGCCTTGTAATAGCTGAATACAACACAATTGCACATATACACCTCTAGGGTATCCCACTTTAGTTGCCTTCGGAAAAACAATCACATCTCTCGAAACGTGATAGACTTTAGTGGCTACCCTCCGGTTTAAAGATCATAAGTCCCTCGATGATCCTCTCGACGTTTCCTCTGTATGATCTTAAAAACCCTAGGGTAGTTACTAAAGTTTCTCGCCCAGTTGCCTTTGTGACTGTATAAACGTCCCTTCGAATGTCCCTCAAACATCCAACGACTAGGGCTACCTACTCACTAATAGTAGGATAGTACTGTCTAAAGGAAAAAAAGGAAAAGAAAAACCTTTCGAGTAAAGTAGATAGATGTTAGATGCTTGCTCAAACAATTTTTACACTTACACAAAAATTCTTTCAAAAACATTTTCAAACATTTTGTATACTTTCTCTACCATTCCGAGAAACATTACAAAGTTCGCCGCACTAAGGCACTTTCAAAATACTTTTCAAAACACACAAAGCACAAGGTATTTCAAAATGAGCTAAGCATCTAAGAGCCCGTAGATAACTACAGATGGAAAAGGTGCTAACACCTTCCCTTTCCATAATCTACCCCCCTTACTCAGAAACCATCTCGAAAGGTCTTTTTCTGTTCTTTTCACCCTTTCTTTTGTTGGATAAAAGAAAAGTCAGTGGCGACTCTTTCTTACCACAACATTTGCGAATACAAACGCAAAACCAGTATAACAGTCAGTTCTGCCACCATATCGCACTAGGAAGGCACATGTAGCATGGAGGAAAATATATGCACCAAAGAAACAAGAGGTTTTGAATGTGATAACAATGGCTGAGTGGAATCAAGCAATGTGATTAGGCTACTGTGGAATTTATGTAACAAAGATGATAGTCTTTGATCAAATGTATCCATACCTACTATGTGAAAAAGGATGATTTAATGAGTGTGCCTATAAATTCAACTTTTTATTGGATACTTAAGAAAATTCTTAAATGGAGGAATGTTGTGCATGATTTTTAAGAGTGGCAGAATGTTATGCTGACTAAGAAATTTAACATGAATAAGTTCTACTATATGCTCTTAGTACAATGGATGAGGCTTTTTTTATGAAAATGTTGAAAAGGCCTAGAGCTTTGTTTGTTTTGTGGCTTTCTTGCCAATATAAGCTAAGAACAAAGGAGAGACAACATAGGTTTGACATGTTGGGTAATGATAATTGTAGACTCTGTATACTATCCAGGCTTTCATCTCGATGTAACCCTACGACCCAAGTTCCTTCTCATAGCCCTACTATCCAGGCTTTGTTTTCGAAGTAACCTTACTATCCAGGTTCCTTCTCACAGCCCTACTGTGATACGGTGGGATAGCTGACTTGAGGGTTTTGCGTTTGTGTTCGTAAATGTTGCGGTTTAGCAACAGTCATCACCGACTTTTCTTTTATCCAAAAGGAAAGGTTAAAAAGCACAACAAAGACCTTTATAGATGTTTATTTGAGTTTGGAGGATAGATTATGAAAAGGGAAGGTATTAGCACCCTTTTCATCCATGGTTTTCCATGGGCTCTTAGTTACTTGCTAGATCACTTGCTTTCGTTTGAATGTGCTTATGGTGTGAGTTTTGAAAGTATTTTTGAAAATGTCTTAGTAATGGCTCTCATTTCTATAAGAACGCGTAAAAAGTGTTTGTTCCGAAAATAGTGCAAAGAGGTGTTTGTGAGATGTGTTTTTGAAAGTGATTTTGAAAAGGTGTATTTTTTAGTAATGGTTCTCGTTTCTATAAGAACGTGTACAAAGTGTTTATCTTTTGAAAATGCTTCAAAGTGAGAGTGTTAGTGTATGAAATGTTTTTGTTGTGAGAAAGCGAGTAACTAGGAGCGAATCTACCTACTCAAAAGGTCTTAGATTTTTTTGTCCTCCTCCTTTAGATGTTGCTATCTCACCATTGATTTGGTAAGAAGCCCCATCGTCGGATGTGAAGTGACGGATGTTGGGACGTTTGTATAGTCATAGAAGGAAACCCGTGGAACATTTTAGCAAGGTCGTTTTAGGGACTAGATCGTTTACCGAAGGCAACATCGAGGGTCATCGAGGGAATACGATATTTTATCGAGGGTCTTTGCTAAAACACCCATGTTCGAGGGACATGACTATTTTCCGATAGGCAACAAGTGAGATTACCCTAGGGGTGCATGTGTGAATAGTGTGTTTGATTTTCATGCATGTAATCTTTGATTAGGGTTATCTACTTGTTTTATCTCTTACCATACACACCTAATTACTATACAGTATAAGGAAAACAGTAAATTGCGGAAAATGAAATTCTACACTATTACAATATTTAGGGGATGGGGGTACATATGTACGAATGGGGATTGAAAGTAAAAATAAGCCCTAAGTTATTATTACAACCATATTTAATTTATAATATAAGAAGGAAATGGACTTGTTTAAAAAATGTTTTTGTCTTAAGGAAATAAATTAAAAGGAAAATATTTTTATGTTTTTTATATTAATATAAAAAAAAGAGTTAATATTAAAAATGATGAAAAAGAAAATAAATGAAAGATAGAAACAATGCTGCTACATGCAAAAATAAACAAGGATCCGAAGTTCTGGAGTCAGGAGCGTTGTGACTCAGCAAGAAACATCAGTAAGCATCAGAAGTTCTGAGTTGGTACACTCTGAGGTCCTGCAAGACACGTTAGAGAAAAAATACAGAAGTTATGGATTGCAATGTGCTGAACTTCTGAATGTTAGAACAGTGAGAAAACCTCAGAAGCTCTGTGCGTGTCAAAACAGTAGGAAGAACTCAAAAGTTTTGTATGGTGCTAAGACAATGAACAAACAATCAGCAGTTCAGCATGTTATCAGTGCATGAAAGTCTGAAGTTCAGTGTATTTGACATGTAAGGAGAACTCAGAAGTTTTATGCTATATTAGAACAGTGAGTGAATCATCAGAAGTTCTGAATTTTGATGAGTCAGTGAGTGAATATTAGCAGTTCAGTGCATTATCAGCATATAAGAATCAGAGGTTCAGTGTGTGTTAACAGTGAGAAAAATCATATAAGTTCTGTGTGTTAAAATAGTGAAGAGAACTCAGAAGTTCTATGTGTGTTTAACAGTGAGAAAAATCATAGAAGTTCCGTGTGTTAAAATAATAAAGAGAACTTAGAAGTTCTGTGTGTGTGTGTGTTTAACAGTGAGAAAAATCATAGAAGTTTTGTGTGTTAAAACTATGAATGAACATCAGAAGTTTTAATGCCATATTTCAACACTCAATCAGCACATCAGCAATTTATTCAGTTCCTAACAATCAGCAAGTCAGAAGGATAATAGCATAACATTTTACATAAGTTCTAATCCTAAATCTGAGCCTAGCCTTAATCAAGAAGTTCTAATCCATAGTTTTTCTACTTAAGAAATGATATGTACAACATTAATACTATGATATTTACATGTTAATGATGTTCAAAACGAAAAACAAGAAAAGTCAGAAAGACTTACCTTGAACCTGGAACATGGGCTTGGAGCATTGAGTTGTTGCCTCTGGATGTACTGAGTCAACAAGAGAGACAAAATAGTGGTTATGTTCTTTGATTCAAAGAGGAGGAACAAAAGGTTTTTGCTTTGGATTTGTGAAGGTTTTCCCTATTTTCTCTTCTCTCTTTTGGCCAATCTCTCTCCAAAAGTCATCCCCTTGAACGTGTGATGGAGCAAAGTATTTATAGGTGAATTTATTGTGATTTTGGGGGAAAAACAAGTGGGATTTGAACCTTTTTGGCATCCTGATCTTTTGCTTTTTCATCACAGTTTTCGTATGCTAGTTTGGTGAAATTATTGGATGCAGGCGTAGGCTGAACTAGCTGTTGGTCATAGGTCTGCAGCAGGTTGTATAAACAAGGTTTTGGGATTTGGTCAAGTTCTGACCAAAGCGTTGAATATAGCCTTCATATGTTGAACGCTGCCTTGTTTTTGAAGTAAGCCTGGTGGTTGTCAGCAGGAATTAAGGAAAAGCAAAAAGAAAAGCATGGGCTTAGTATCAAAGTTGCTATCCCAAGAAAGTAGAGGTACACATCGTGAAAATCCTTTGTATAAAGACTCAGAAGGTGGTTGTGAGCATTAAATTACCATTAAATGATGATGAGACTTATCACAACCAGAAATCCTGCAACGTTAAACTCTACACCAAGGCTTAGTTCTGGATCAGATGTTCTGAGCTTGCGTAGCATCTAATCTTCTGATCCTCTTATCTTCTGGCTCCAGCATGTTCTGAAGGAGCTTTCAGACATTCTCGAAAGCTTGCAGCACGCTTCTTAACCTTCTTTGAATTACTCTGGCAAACTCTGACTGAAGCCTTTGTGAAAACTTGCCCAGAAGTTTTGACCAAACTCAGACTTGAGAGTGTCCAGAATTTGCTGAGTGTTATGGTGATAATATGGTCAGAAGTTCCAAAATTGTCATATTTCTTAGACACTTAGAAAAATTTCAAAGTATTTAGAATTTTGACCTCTTGGATTTTGATGAAACAAAACTTCATATTTCAACGTGTCTCGATGAAATATGATTCTTGAAGCTTGATTTTGATCCAAAAGTCCAAGTTTGATTTTTCAGTGTGCAAATGACCATTTTGCCCTTGTGAGTGATTTTATTTGAAAATTGATAACTCAAGGCTTAGAAATAGATGGAAGCAAACTTGGGATTCAGGGTGATCCCTTGAGGAATGAGAGGGAAAATTTTGGGGTGCAACACCTACAATCCAGGCTTTCATCTCAAAGTAACCCTACGACCCAGGTTCCTTCTCATAGCCCTACTATCCAGGATTTCATTTCGAGGTAACCCTACTATCCAGGTTCCTTCTCACAACTGTACTATTCACGATTTCATCTCGAAGTAGCCCTACAACCCAGGTTCATTTACATAGCCTAACTATCCAAGCTTTCATTTCGAAGTAACTCTATTATCCAGGTTCCTTCTCATAGCCCTATTATCCAGGCTTTCATTTCTAAGTAACCCTGGTATCCAGGTTCCTTCTCACAGCCCTACTATCCAGGCTTTCATTTCGAAGTAACCCTAATATCCAGGTTCCTTCTTATAGGCCTACTATCCAGGTTCCTTCTCACAGCCCTACTATCCAAGCTTTCATCTTGAAGTAACCCTACGACCCAGGTTGCTTCTCATAGCCCTACTAACCAGGCTTTCATTTCGAAGTAAACATATTTCCAGGTTCCTCCTCACAGCCCGACTATCCAGGCATTCATTTTGAAGTAACCCTGTTATCCAGGTTCCTTCTCACAACCCTATTATCCAGGCTTTCATTTTGAAGTAACCCTACTATCCAAGTTCCTTCTCATAGCCCTACTATCCAAGCTTTCATTTCGAAGTAACCCTACTATCCAAGTTCCTTCTCACAACCCTACTATCTAGGATTTCATTTTGAAGAAACCCTAAGACCCAGGTTCTTTCTCACAGCCCTACTATCCAGGCTTTCATTTCGAAGAAACCCTACGACCCAAGTTCCTTCTCATAACCCTACTATCTAGGATTTCATTTCAAAGTAACCCTACTATCCAAGTTCCTTCTCACAACCCTACTATCCAGGCTTTCATTTCGAAGAAACCCTACTATCCAGGTTCCTTCTCATAGCCCTACTATCCAGGCTTTCATTTCTAAGTAACCCTACTATCCAGGTTCCTTCTCATAGCCCTACTATCCAGGCTTTCATTTCTAAGTAACCCTACTATCCAGGTTCCTTCTCACATCCCTACTATCCAGGATTTCATCTCAAAGTAACCCTACGACCCAGGTTCCTTCTCATAGCCCTAGTATCCAGGCTTTCATTTCTAAGTAACCCTACTATCCAGGTTCCTTCTCACAGACCTACTATTCAGGCTTTCATCTTGAAGTAACCCTATGACCCAGGTTCCTTTTTATAGCCCTACTATCCAGGATTTCATTTCGAAGTAACCCTACTATCCAAGTTCCTTCTCATAGCCCTACTATCCAGGCTTTCATTTCGAAGTAACCCTGCTATCCAGGTTCCTTCTCACAGCCCTACTATCCAGTATTTCTTTTCGAAGTAACCCTACTATCCAGGTTCCTTCTCATACCCCTACTATCTAGGTTCCTTCTCATAGCCCTACTATCCAGGCTTTCCTCTCGAAGTAACCCGACAACCCAGGTTCCTTCTCATAGCCCAACTATCCAGGCTTTCATTTCGAAGTAACCCTACTATCCAGGTTCCTCCTCATAGCCCTACTATCCAGGCTTTCATTTCGAAGTAACCATGCTATCCAGGTTCCTTTTCACAGCCATACTATCCAGGCTTTCATTTCGAAGTAACCCTACTATCCAGTTTCCTTCTCATAGACCTATTATCTAGGCTTTCATTTCGAAGTAACCCTACTATCCAGGATTTCATCTCGAAGTAACCCTACGACCCAGGTTCCTTCTCATAGCCCTACTATCCAGGCTTTCATTTAGAAGTAACCTTACTATCTAGGTTCCTTCTCATAGCCCTACTATCCAGGCTTTCATTTCGAAGAAACCCTACGACCCAAGTTCCTTCTCACAACCCTACTATCCAGGCTTTCATTTCGAAGAAACCCTACTATCCAGGTTCCTTCTTATAGCCCTACTATCCAGGCTTTCATTTCGAAGTAACCCTACGACCCAAGTTCCTTCTCACAACCCTACTATCCAGGCTTTCATTTCGAAGAAACCCTACTATCCAGGTTCCTTCTCATAGCCCTACTATCCAGGCTTTCATTTCTCAGTAACCTTACTATCCAGGTTCCTTCTCACAGCCCTACTATTCAGGCTTTCATCTTGAAGTAACCCTATGACCCAGGTTCCTTCTCATAACCCTACTATCCAGGCTTTCATTTTGAAGTAATCCTACTATCCAAGTTCCTTCTCATAGCCCTACTATCCAGGCTTTTATTTCGAAGTAACCCTGCTATCCAGGTTCCTTCTCACAGCCCTACTATCCAGTCTTTCATTTTGAACTAACCCTACTATCTAGGTTCCTTCTCATACCCCTACTATCTAGGTTCCTTCTTACAGCCCTACTACCCAGGCTTTCCTCTCAAAGTAACCCGATGACCCAGGTTCCTTCTTATAGCCCTACTATCCAGGCTTTCATTTCGAAGTAACCCTACTATCCAGGTTCCTCCTCATAGCCCTACTATCCAGGCTTTCATTTCGAAGTAACCATGCTATCCAGGTTCCTTCTCACAGCCCTACTATCCAGGCTTTCATTTCGAGGTAACCCTACTATCCAGGTTCCTTCTCATACCCCTATTATCTAGGCTTTCATTTCGAAGTAACCCTACTATCTAGGATTTCATCTCGAAGTAACCCTACGACCCAGGTTCTTTCTCATAGCCCTACTATCCAGGCTTTCATTTCGAAGTAACCCTACTATCCAGGTTCCTTCTCATAGCCCTACTATCCAGGCTTTCATTTCGAAGAAACCCTACGACCCAAGTTCCTTCTCACAACCCTACTATCCATGCTTTCATTTCGAAGAAACCATACTATCCAGGTTCCTTCTCATAGCCCTACTATCCAGGCTTTAATTTCGATGTAACCCTACTATCCAGGTTCCTTCTCACAGCCCTATTATCCAGGCTTTCATCTAGAAGTAATCCTACGACCCAGGTTCCTTCTCATAGTCCTATTATCTAGGCTTTCGTTTTGAAGTAACCCTACTATCCAAGTTAGTTCTCACAACCCTACTATCCAGGCTTTTATTTCGAAGAAACACTACTATCCAGGTTCCTTCTCATAACCCTACTATCCAGGCTTTCATTTCTCAGTAACCCTACTATCCAGGTTCCTTCTCACATCCCTACTATCCAGGATTTCATCTCAAAGTAACCCTACAACCCAGGTTCCTTCTCATATCCCTACTATCCAGGCTTTCATATCGAAGAAACCCTACTATCTAGGTTCCTTCTCATAGCCCTACTATCCAGGCTTTCATTTCAAAGTAACCCTGCTATCCAGGTTCCTTCTCACAGCCCTACTATCCAGTCTTTCATTTCAATGTAACCCTACTATCCAGGTTCCTTCTCATAGCCCTTCTATCCTGGCTTTCATTTCGAAGTAACCCTACTATCCAGGTTCCTTTTCACAGCCCTATTATCCAGGATTTCATCTCGAAGTAACCCTATGACCCAGGTTCCTTCTCATAGCCCTACTATCCAGGCTTTCATTTCTAAGTAACCCTACTATCCAGGTTCCTTCTCACATCCCTACTATCCAGGATTTCATCTCAAAGTAACCCTACGACCCAGGTTCCTTCTCACAGCCCTACTATTCAGGCTTTCATCTTGAAGTAACCCTACGACCCAGGTTCCTTCTCATAGCCCTACTATCCAGGCTTTCATTTCGAAGTAACCCTACTATCCAAGTTCCTTCTCATAGCCCTACTATCCAGGCTTTCATTTTGAATTAACCCTGCTATCCAGGTTCCTTCTCACGGCCCTACTATCCAGTCTTTCATTTCGAAGTAGCCCTACTATCCAGGTTCCTTCTCATACCCATACTATCTAGGTTCCTTATCAAAGCCCTACTATCCAGGCTTTCCTCTCGAAGTAACCCGACTACCCAGGTTCCTTCTCATATCCCTACTATACAGGCTTTCATTTCTAAGTAACCCTATTATCCAGGTTCCTCCTCATAGCCCTACTATCCAGGATTTCATTTCGAAGTAACCATGTTATCCATGTTCCTTCTCACAGCCCTACTATCCAGGCTTTCATTTCGAAGTAACCCTACTATCCAGGTTCCTTCTCATAGCCCTATTATCTAGGCTTTCATTTCGAAGTAACCCTACTATCCAGGATTTCATCTCGAAGTAACCCTACGACCCAGGTTCCTTCTCATATCCCTACTATCCAGGCTTTCATTTCGAAGTAACCCTACTATCCAGGTTCCTTCTCACAGCCCTACTATTCAGGCTTTCGTTTTGAAGTAACCCTATGACCCAGGTTCCTTCTCATAGCCCTACTATCCAGGCTTTCATTTTGAAGTAACCCTACTATCCAAGTTCCTTCTCATAGCCTTACTATCCAGGCTTTCATTTCGAAGTAACTCTACTATCCAGGTTCCTTTTCACAACCCTATTATCCAGGCTTTTATCTCGAAGTAACCCTACGACCCAGGTTCCTTCTCATATCCCTACTATCCAGGCTTTCATTTCTAAGTAACCCTACTATCCAGGTTCCTTCTCACATCCCTACTATCCTGGATTTCATCTCAAAGTAACCCTACGACCCAGGATCCTTCTCATAGCCCTACTATCCAGGCTTTCATTTCTAAGTAACACTACTATCCAGGTTTCTTCTCACAGCCCTACTATTCAGGCTTTCATCTTGAAGTAACCCTACAACCCAGGTTCCTTCTCATAGCCCTACTATCCAGGCTTTCATTTAGAAGTAACCCTACTATCCAAGTTCCTTCTCATAGCCCTACTATCTAGGCTTTCATTTCGAAGTAACCCTGCTATCCAGGTTCCTTCTCACAGCCCTACTATCCAGTCTTTCATTTCGAAGTAACCCTACTATCCAGGTTCCTTCTCATACCCCTACTATCTAGGTTCCTTCTCACAACCCTACTATCCACGCTTTCCTCTTGAAGTAACCCGACGACCCAGGTTCCTTCTCATAGCCCTACTATCCTGGCTTTCATTTCGAAGTAACCGTACTATCCAGGTTCCTCCCCATAGCCCTACTATCCAGGATTTCATTTCGAAGTAACCATGCTATCCATGTTCCTTCTCACAGCCCTACTATCCAGTCTTTCATTTCGAAGTAACCTTACTATCCAGGTTCCTTCTCATAGCCCTATTATCTACGCTTTCATTTCGAAGTAACCCTACTATCCAGGATTTCATCTCGAAGTAACCCTACGACCCAGGTTCCTTCTCATAGCCCCACTATCAAGGCTTTCATTTCGAAGTAACCCTACTATCCAGGTTCCTTCTCATAGCCCTACTATCCAGGCTCTCATTTCGAAGAAGCCCTACGACCCAAGTTCCTTCTCACAACCCTACTATCCAGGCTTTCATTTCGAAGAAACCCTACTATCCAGGTTCCTTTTCATAGCCCTACTATCCAGGCTTTCATTTCGAAGTAACCATACTATCCAGGTTCCTTTTCACAGCCCTATTATCCAGGCTTTCATCTTGAAGTAACCCTACGACCCAGGTTCCTTCTCATACCCTACTATCCAGGCTTTCATTTTGAAGTAACCCTACTATCCAGGTTCCTTCTCACAACCCTACTATCCAGGCTTTCATTTCGAAGAAACCCTACTATCCAGGTTCCTTCTCATAGCCCTACTATCCAGGATTTCATTTCTAAGTAACCCTACTATCCAGGTTCCTTCTCACAGCCCTACTATTCAGGATTTCATCTTGAAGTAACCCTATGACCCAGGTTCCTTTTCATAGCCCTACTATCCAGGCTTTCATTTTGAAGTAACGCTACTATCCAAGTTCCTTCTCATAGCCCTACTATCCAGGCTTTCATTTCGAAGTAACCCTGCTATCCAGGTTCCTTCTCATAGCCCTACTATCCAGTCTTTCATTTCGAAGTAACCCTACTATCCAGGTTCCTTCTCATACCCTTACTATCTAGGTTCCTTCTGACAGCCCTACTATCCAGGCTTTCCTCTCGAAGTAACCCGACGACCCAGGTTCCTTCTCCTAGCCCTACTATCCAGGCTTTCATTTCAAAGTAACCCTACTATCCAGGTTCCTCCTCATAGCCCTACTATCCAGGCTTTCATTTCGAAGTAACCATGCTATCCAGGTTCCTTCTCACAACCCTAATATCCAGGCTTTCATTTCGAGGTAACCCTACTATCCAGGTTCCTTCTCATAACCCTATTATCTAGGCTTTCATTTCGAAGTAACCCTACTATCCAGGATTTCATCTCGAAGTAACCTTACGACCCAGGTTCCTTCTCATAGCCCTACTATCCAGGCTTTCATTTCGAAGTAACCCTACTATCCAGGTTCCTTCTCATAGCCCTACTATCCAGGATTTCATTTCGAAGAACCCTACGACCCAAGTTCCTTCTCACAACCCTACTATCCAGGCTTTCATTTCGAAGAAACCCTACTATCTAGGTTCCTTTTCATAGCCCTACTATCCAGGCTTTCATTTCGAAGTAACCCTACTATCCAGGTTCCTTCTCACAGCACTATTATCCAGGCTTTCATCTAGAAGTAACCCTATAACCCAGGTTCCTTCTCATAGTCCTACTATCCAGGCTTTCGTTTTGAAGTAACCCTACTATCCAAGTATCTTCTCACAACCCTACTATCCAGACTTTCATTTCGAAGAAACCCTACTATCCAGGTTCCTTCTTATAGCCCTACTATCCAGGCTTTCATTTCTCAGTAACCCTACTATCCAGGTTCCTTCTCACATCCCTACTATCCAGGATTTAATCTCAAAGTAACCCTACAACCCCGGTTCCTTCTCATAGCCCTACTATCCAGGCTTCCATTTCGAAGAAACCCTACTATCCAGGTTGCTTCTCCTAGCCCTACTATCCAGGCTTTCATTTCGAAGTAACCCTGCTATCCAGGTTCCTTTTCACAGTCCTACTATCCAGTCTTTCATTTCGAATTAACCCTACTATCCAGGATCCTTCTCATACCCCTATTATCTAGGTTCCTTCTCACAGCCCTACTGTGATCGGTGGATCTGGAACTGACTGTTTAACGCTGGTTCGCGAAATGTCGCGGAAGCAAGAGTCGCCACCGTCTTTTATTTTCTCCAAATGGAAAGGACAAAAGCACAGAAAAATTCCTTTAAAGAGATTGCTCTCGGTTCGGGAGGTAGGTTATAGAAAGGGAAGGTGTTAGCACCCTTTCTATCCGTGGTTATCCATGAGCTCTTAGATACTTGCTCAATGTGTTTTCAAAATTGTTTGTTTGCTTTTCAATGTGGGTTTAAAAAAGTTCCTTTGAAAAATTTCAGTTCGACTCATACGTCAGAGTGTTTGAAAAGTTTGCTTTGAAAGCTTTTGAAAATGTGTTGGTGTGAAAAATATTTTTGATTTGTTTTGAAATTTAGAGCAAGTATCTACGAGAACCTACCTACCCTAAGGAATTCGTCTGTGTAAATGTCCTTTAAAGCAGTGCCATCCCACCATTGAGAGGTAGGTAGCACCACCGTTGGAGGTGTTCGGGTCAATTCGAGGTTCGGGACATGGTGATCACCAGAGCAATAGGAAGACACCTTAGAAGCTACCCTCATGCCAGGTTCCCGGATCATGAGGACTTACTAAGACGTCCTCTACTCGATGATCACCTTTTGAAAGGCAACAGTGAGGCGTACCCTAGGGGTGGTGTGTGCGAATTGTGTGTCATGTTTCAGTTATTTGTCTTGTCATGTTTGTTGTGATCTACGCTTGATTTTAATTAAGTCATTCATTCTTGCATGCTTTTGATTAACAATTAAAAATTGCGAGGAAAATAAAATCTACAACTATTACAAATGGCGCGGGTCCACATCGCCAAAATTAAACCGGACCCGATTTAGCGGAAAGTAAATAAAGCAATAAAAGAAAAGTGCGAGAAATTAAATTGTTACAACGCTTTGGGAGAATTACATAATTATAATAAACGACATAAATAAATGCGCAAATTAAATAATTAAAAACAATGGGCGTTGGACCCTTTTGCAAAATATTAAATTAATAAGGAATTAAAATAAAAAATGTAAAATTAAATGTTTTTGGTATTTTTGTGTTTTTTAAGATTTAAAAGAAAAAGAATTAATTAAAACTAAAAAAAATTGGATGTAAACCCTAATTCTAATGTTTTTTAAGTTATTAAGAAAAAGATTGAATTTTTAACCTAATTTAAATCTAAGTTATTTATATACATTTAATTATAAAAAAAATACAATAAATAAATAAATAATTATTACTGTGAAAAAAAGGGAAAAATATGAAAAGGAATCAAAATTGTTAATTAACCTAATTCTACGTTTTTATATTTATTATGAAAAGAATTAACAATAAACCCTAATTTAAATTAACTAATTAACATGCAAAAATTTTTTATGAAAAATAATTAAGATAAAATAAATATCATATTTTTGCCTTTTCTGATTTTTTCTATATGTTTTTGTATTTTGTTAAAAAAATAATTAATTAAATAAACAGTAATAAAAATAATAATTAAAACAAGAAAGAAAATAAAAATAGTAAAGGCAAACCAGGGGGGGGGGGTAGCCCCAAATTAGGAGGTATAGGCCTAGCATTCTGGCCCATTAACGTTGAAATCCATTGAATTTTCCAGGTTTTTGTATGGCATGTTGACTGGGCATAGCATGTTCCTTGCATCCACGCCTTTGATTTGAATTGGTGGGACGCGTGGACGATCAGGCTTTGAGGTGTATGGTATGTCCTGGATGTTAGCGTTACATATGATTTTGTATTGAAAAATATTATGGAGAAATTGTACAGACCTGGGACTTGAACCCAGGTCTTGGAGATTGCAAACCACCACGTGCACCACTGAACCACTGCATATGCTTTTGTTATATAATAGTTAATAAATAATATAATACAAAAACACCGGTGAATGGAATTTGCGCGCGAGAATTTGAATGAGCCACCCACTGACTGCCACGAAGCCTTCTTCTTCATTGTTTTGCTTTCCTGAAAAAAACAACAAATATTTAACGGGGGTTTTAAACCCCCTCAAAATAAGCCTAATTCAATAATAGCGATTAGCACGCCTTGGTTCAGAAATTTGGCGCGAGCACTGCATCTTCTTCGTCCAAGCTTCCTGGTTCTGATCATGGTACTATTGGGTCTCAATTTTACAGGATAAGAGAACCCCTAATTTCACAGGTCTGAAAACCTAGGAGGCTTTAATGGCGATTTCGTGTAGGGGCGATGAAAACGCAATTGAATTATACAGTTAGCATAAGAATCATGTAAGGAACACAAATCAAGTCTCAAAAATTATGGAAAATGTATGAATCAATATGCAAGAGCATCAAATATTTTCGGTACAGGGTGTGCCCGTTTTACCAATTCTTGATGCTAGAATGAGTGGTTTTGATTGGTATATGATCCTTGAAGCTTCAGGAATACGATGGACTCAGTATTATGGCTTGAAACGATCTCTAAAGCACTTTTCAGTTCTTGAGTTTTTTCAAGAATTTTCAAGTTTGTGTATGGCTTATGAGCGCAGCTGAGAGTCCTCTTTCATTAGGTTTATGATCAGGGTTATGTAGTGAGATGATTAGGTCAACAAAACTTGATACAATCCAAGGCATTCAATGATTTCAATCTTTGATTTTCTTAAGAATCTTTACATATCTTTTTCATGTGCAATTTGGTGTCAATTAGTTCAAATCAAACCAAAACCTTCCATAATTGGCTAAGCACGAGATATTGATAGTAAAACATGCATGAAAAGATTTTTTTAGGTCAAGTTTATATTTTCTACATATTTAAATAATTTAAATGAATTAATATTAATATAAATTCAAATAAATAATTAAAAAAATTGATAAAATACTTCCCTTTGGGCTTAATGGTCGTGCATAGGCTTGGCATGAAGAAACTTGGAAGAAAAATGGGCCCATTTGCATTTTTAGGTCATTTGAACCATTGTTGACTTTTCAAAATCCCCAAAAATTTCCCAACTTCCACAAGGCATAAATTGCTCAATTTTTAAGCTTTTCACATGCTATTGGACATTTTGGAAAGGTCTTTGAGTCCTTTAACCAATGCTTTTGGTCCCATGTCATTTTGATTTACCAATCTCAAGTTATGGCCTTTGACTTAAAGTCCCTTTTTGTTGACTTTTAAAAATGACCTATAATGTTGAAATTGATAACTTTTTGTGAAAGCATTTCTTGGACTTGGAACATGAAGATTAATTGTAGGAAATGTCTTTCTCTTCAAAATGAGCTTTGGATGGAATTTTTCTGATAATCCATGTGAAAGTTATGCCCTGGTCAATTTCAGTTGACTTTTTCAGCTGTCCAAATATAGTAACTTTTGCATCTTTGATGATTTCTGAGCCAAATTTTGAGAATTATGATCAAGCATTGATCAAATGATGTTTGTGGCTTCAAAATGATATGTTGACCAAAAATTTGAACTTTTGACTGCCAAATGACCATTTTGCCCCTACAGTTGACTGTAGTGCAATCTAGGGTTTTGACTGTGCAATTTTGAGCTGAATGCCTTGAAACTTGACATGAGGATACTTGACCATCTTTGTAGGCATATGAGACTTGATTGGGTCCTTGAAAACTTCCTTTATTTGATCAAAACACAAACCCTAGTTTTGCCTGTATAGGAGACTATTGAGCTACACAACCCTTGGGGAATTTTGTGACTTGGCTTGGCACTTTCTTGGAGAATATGGGAGGGCAAATTTTGGGGTGCAACACCTACTATCCATGCTTTCATCTCGAAGTAACCCGACGACCCAGGTTCCTTCTCATAGCCTTACTACCCAAGCTTTCATTTCGAAGTAACCCTACTATCCAGGTTCCTCCTCATAGTCCTACTATCCAGGCTTTCATTTTGAAGTAACCATGCTATCCAGGTTCCTTCTCACAGACCTACTATCCAGGCTTTCATTTCGAAGTAACCCTACTATCCAGGTTCCTTCTCAAGCCCTATTATCTAGGCTTTTATTTCGAAGTAACCCTACTATCCAGGCTTTTATCTCGAAGTAACCCTACAACCCAGGTTCCTTCTAATAGCCCTACTATCCAGGCTTTCATTTTGAAGTAACCCTACTATCCAGGTTCCTTTTCATAGCCCTATTATCCAGGCTTTCATCTCGAAGTAACCCTACGACCCAGGTTCCTTCTCATAGCCGTACTATCCAGGCTTTCATTTTGAAGTAACCCCACTATCCAAGTTCCTTCTCACAACCCTACTATCCAGGCTTTCATTTCGAAGAAACCCTACTATCCAGGTTCCTTCTCATAGCCCTACCATCCAGGCTTTCATTTCTCAGTAACCCTACTATCCAGGTTCCTTCTCACAGCCCTACTATTCAGGCTTTCATCTTGAAGTAACCCTATGACCCATGTTCCTTCTCATAGCCCTATTATCCAGGCTTTCATTTTGAAGTAACCCTACTATCCAAGTTCCTTCTCATAGACCTACTATCCAGGCTTTCATTTCGAAGTAACCCTGCTATCAAGGTTCCTTCTCACAGCCCTACTATCCAGTCTTTCATTTCAAAGTAACCCTACTATCAAGTTTCATTCTCATACCCCTACTATCTAGGTTCCTTCTCACAGCCCTACTATCCAGCTTTCCTCTCGAAGTAATCCGACGACCCAGGTTCCTTCTCATAGCCCTACCATCCAGGCTTTCATTTCGAAGTAACCCTACTATCCAGGATCCTTCTCATAGACCTACTATCCAGGCTTTCATTTCGAAGTAACCATGCTATCCAGGTTCCTTCTCACAACCCTACTATCCAGGCTTTCATTTCGAAGTAACCCTACTATCCAGGTTCATTCTCATAACCCTACTATCTAGGCTTTCATTTCGAAGTAACCCTACTATCCAGGATTTCATCTCGAAGTAACCCTACGACCCAGGTTCCTTCTCATAGCCCTACTATCCAGGCTTTCATTTTGAAGTAACCCTACTATCCAGGTTCCTTCTCACATCCCTACTATCCAGGATTTCATCTCAAAGTAACCCTATGACCCAGGTTCCTTCTCATAGCCCTACTATCCAGGCTTTCATTTCTAAGTAACCCTACTATCCAGTTTCCTTCTCACAGCCCTACTATTCAGGCTTTCATCTTAAATTAACCCTATGACCCAGGTTCCTTCTCATAGCCCTACTATCCAGGCTTTCATTTCGAAGTAACCCTACTATCCAGGTTCCTTCTCATAGCCCTAATATCCAGGCTTTCATTTCAAAGTAACCCTGCTATCCAGGTTCCTTCTCACAGCCCTACTATCCAGTCTTTCATTTCGAAGTAACCCTACTATCCAGGTCCTTCTCATACCCCTACTATCTAGGTTCCTTCTCACAGCCCTACTATCCAGGCTTTCATCTCGAAGTAACCCGACGACCCAGGTTCCTTCTCATAGCCCTACTATCCAGGCTTTCATTTCGATGTAACCCTACTATCCAGGTTCCTCCTCAAAGCCCTACTATCCAGGCTTTCATTTCGAAGTAACCATGCTATCCATGTTTCTTCTCACAGCCCTACTATCCAGGCTTTCATTTCGAAGTAACCCTACTATCCAGGTTCCTTCTCATAGCCCTATTATCTAGGATTTCGTTTTGAAGTAACCCTACTATCCAGGCTTTTATCTCGAAGTAACCCTACGACCCAGGTTCCTTCTCATAGCCCTACTAACCAGGCTTTCATTTCGAAGTAACCCTACTATCCAGGTTCCTTCTCATAGGGCTACTATCCAGGCTTTCATTTCGAAGTAACCCTACTATCCAGGTCCTTCTCATAGCCCTATTATCCAGGCTTGCATTTCCAAGTAACCCTACTATCCAGGTTCCTTCTCATAGCCCTACTATCCAGGCTTTCATTTCGAAGTAACCCTACTATCCAGGTTCCTTCTCATAGTCCTATTTTCTAGGCTTTCATTTCGAAGTAACCCTACTATCCAGGTTCCTTCTCATAGCCTTAATATACAGGCTTTCATTTAGAAGCAACCTTTCCATCCAGGTTTCTTCTCTCTTATCTCCAGGTAGCAGTTTTCAACACGGTAAAACCTGGACCCGACCAGTTTCGGTCAATTTCACCTTTCCCCAGTAAGCCGTTGCGCAGCCTATACCTTGACCAGATATGCAATTCACTTTCGCTTCCTCAAGCAGAAGTTACTTCTCCAATAGAGTAACGGACAACCGAATCTCCTAAAATTCTATTTCTCCCAAGACAGATACCAGCATTCCTCAACAGATTCCTCCTTAATAATAGGAACATGAATTCTCATCAAGAAATCAACATTCTCTAGATGGCATCTTTAAGCCCATCTCCGAAGATCCGACGATTCTTTGTCACATCCTGGATGCCATCTTTAAGCCCATCCCTGACAATATTATGTCATCTTCTCCAAATGGCATCTGTAATCCCATTCCCGAAATCATCAAATCAAGTGTCACTTCATACGAGTGGAAATTTCTGGGCACTCTAGTGTTCAATCATCTTCCACCTTCAGATTACGAAAGGCAGATAGCCAATCTGCATCCTCAGGTTTAAGATGATTGAACAGGGTCAGTTGTTATACCCCAAAAATTTCCCTCTCATTTTACTCAAAACATACTCCTAGAGATCCTCAATTTGCTCAAGGTTGCCTACGAGTTGACCAGACAAACTCTCTCCTAAGGCAATGTACCTCAAATTAGGGTTTCCATTTTCATCAGGATGTGTTTACTCAAAAGGCCTCAAATGATTTTCATGGTCCTAATATGTTCTCAAGGCCCTCCATGTCAAATTTCAAGCCTTGCACAAGAAGTTTGCTCAGTCAACTGCTCAGAGGCTTGAGAATCGACTGTATTAGGTCAAAAGTCAATTGTTGCCCACATACAGTAAAACTTCAAGATTTTTGGTCAACGTCAACATTTTGAAGTTATATCCATCATTTGATCAAGGGTTGATCATGATTCCTCAAGGAATGCCTCAAATTCATCAAAACCCAAAAGTTGCTAAATTAGGGTTTCTTAGGAAAAGTCAATCAAACTTTTACCAAGCATAACTTCCTCATACTTTATCATAAATTTTCCATCCAAGGCTAATTTTGAAGAGGATACAATTAATCTTCAGCTCTCAAGTTCAAAATATGCACTCACAAAAAGATATGAATTTCCACATTATATGTCCTTTTGAAAAGTCAACAAAAACACCTTTTGGGTCAAAGCTTCTTACATGAACATGGAAGACCCAATTGGAAGAGATATGCCTTGTCAAAGTGGACCTTTTTTGCAAAATTGTAAAAAGTTAAATATGCTCAAAAGTGCATTTTTTACCAAATGGGCCTAACTTTTTATGCTTGCACCTCACTCATAACATGGTCCACGACCCAAATATTCAGTCACATGTTATTTGCTTCATTATTTATTTTATTTTGATTTTTTATTAATTAAAAATTGAATTAAATCAAATAAATGTTAAATAATAGCAAAGATTTGTTTTTATTGGATTTTTGGACAGAATCACAAGCTCATTATGCTGGCATAGTAGAATCAAATCGAATCAAATCTGATTGGAACAAGAATGGCATGATTAGGCCAAATTTGGAAGGATATCATACAACATGAAAACCAAATCAAATCTTTAAAAAGTGCAAAGATACTAGTGGTTTTTATAACCCTAATTCGTTCAAGGATATATAATGAACAAAGCCAGACACCAAAACAAGAGGTGGCAGTCGTGAAGAACCTTAGAACAAACTCAAAATTTTAGAAAAAGTGGTGATCTGATCTCTACCATAGAGGACAATTCAAGGCCTTCCAACGTTCCTAAACGATTCCTGGACCTTCCCAGAAGCTAACCCAATCGATTGTAGGTCCTTTCACGCTTAGAAACGCTCGCTACATCTCATACAGTTTGCCCTTTTTTTCAAATCGATTAGAACCATTCTTGCATCATTAGCATGATTTAATGATATATTTGTGATCATTGATGTATTTCTAACATGTCTGGATTGTTTAATTTGATTTTTGAGGCTTATACGAGTGATTTCCATGGCTAGGGTTTGAGGTCACGTTTTGGGGTTTTTTTATACAGGTAAAATTGGCCTACACAAAGGGTACCATCGTACTCGTGAGGTCAAAACAATTTGATTGGTATAGCCATAATTCATTTATCATGCCTGTGCTGGATTTTGGAAATTTGCAGGTGTGATACGGTGGGAGAACTGACTTGGGTTTTGCGTTTGTTTTCGCAAATGTTTCGGTTGAGCAAGAGTTGCCACCGACTTTTTATTTTATCCTAAGGAAAGGTTAAAAAGCACAGCAAAAACCTTTGAGATGTTTTCTTGGGTTCGGGGGGTAGATTATAGAAAGGGAAGGTATTAGCACCCTTTCTATCCATGGTTATCCATGGGCTCTTAGTTACTTGCTTAGATCACTTGCCTTGCATTTTCAATTGTTTGAAATGGTGCTTTCAATTGTTTAAAATGGTGCTTTCAATTGTTTGAAATGGTGCTTTGTGTGTGGGTTTGAAAATGTTTTGAAAATAGGCCATTTGATGTGGAAACCTTTGTAATGATCCATGTTTGAATGTATACAAAGGTGTGTATCTTTTGAAAAGTTTTCAATGTTTTTGAAAGTTGTTTTGAAAGTGTGTTGTGATGTGTGTTTTGAAAAATAGGCAAGTGTGTTTTGTAAGTTTGATCAAGTAACTAAGAGTTGTCTACCCCTAAATTACTCAAAGGTTTTTTTCTATGTTTTAACCCTTTTAACAATTTTGTTCCACCATTGTATTTGGTGGACAATCTTGTGTTAGGATGTTAACGGGAAGGACGCGGGTCATCGTTTAGACCATGATTGCAATGGTGCCAAGTGTCTTTGGCAATTTTCCTTTAAGGGACTTGATCATTTGTTTAGGCAACTTTTGAAAGCGTCATCGAGGGACTATGATCATTTGATATTGTTTTGTTTTGCCAAAAACACCCAACATGCAACATGGCCCAATATTGAAGGCAATAAGTGGAGTAACCCTAGGGGTGCAAGTGTGATTGGTGTTGTCCATTTTCATGCTTTTTTGTCTTTGAATTAGGTCAAACTATTTGTTGTTTTTGATTTGCATACAAACCCTAAGTCTATCATGGCATATTTAGAAAAACTTTAAAATGTGGAATTTAAAGTCCTAAGTTATTACAAAATAGTCATGGGGATACAAATGTTCAAATGGGGATGAGACTTTAATAGGAGAATGGTATCCCAATATTTACAACCAAATCGAATCAATTTGCAAATGTGAAATGTATCAAATGTACACGAATAAACAAATGTGTATGTGTAAATGTATTTGTGTAAGTGTATGTGATTTATTTACAAGTGAAAATAAAAATAAAAATAAAAGGTTAATTTTTGGATATTTTCATGTTTAGGGCAAAACCCTAATTTTGCTAAATAAAAGGTATTAATTATTTATTATATACAATATTTATTAATTATGTACAAAAATAAATAAAAGGGAAGTATATTGTAAAAAAGTGTTTTTGATGTTAAATATTAATAAAAATAAAAAGGTATTATTTTTATGTTTTTATCCTAAATATTCTAATAATTATATAAGTATTTGTATTATATATTAAATATATTAAATATACACAAAAATAAAATATTAATTATTTTACAAAAAAAAGTATATTTTTTAGAAAATGTTTTCAAAAGATAAAATAAAATAAAATCAGAAAATATAATGTATTTTGTATTATTGTTTTAGTATTTTCAAATAAAAGTATATATGTTTATTTATATGTACAAGTTCAAATTAAAAGCAAATAAATTCAAAATAAATGCAAAAATGTATGGAAATTTTTTTAATATTTTTTATGTTTTGACAAAAAATAAATAAGTCAGAAACAAAAAGAAAAAATCAAAAATGATAAAAATAAAGCACAATGGGCCAAGGGGGTGTATGTGGAAAATGAGTGTGCAAACAGAAAAACAAAACAGGCCCATCCTAAAGGACTTTGTCTTCAACCTCCAGCCACTTTCAAACACAAAAACGCGCGCTTTATTCCATCCCTGTTATCTCTTGATTCTTTGACTTTCAACAAAAACTTACAACATCAATGTTATAGATCATCATGTCACGATTCTAAACATATAAAGAAGTTGATCTAACTCTCAGAAATGAGAGAGAATTTCTTCTCCCCCAATTCTTGACCTAACTTTTTTCTAATGTTCAGGTTCCAAATTCTCTTAACACACACAATATAAATGAAAAGTAATTATATGGGTAGCTTCAAGGCCATGAGTAGAACATGCCCTCTTCACAAACTTAAGCCTAAATATGCTTGGATAGAGAGATAGGAGTTCAAACTTTTACCTGTTCAGCTTGAATCGTGTGCAACAATGGAGGCACTTTCAATGTAGTGTGAGGACTTGTACAACTTGCTTGAGGTCCAAGGATGCTTCTCCAATGCTTGATGTGCTTTGAATCTTGCTGTATCAAGCTACAACAGTCAACCTGCAAGAGAGAAAAGTGAAAATGGCAAACTTGGTTAGAGGTGTTACAGTCTGTTTCCAAGGCTTGGGATAGTTTGTATGGATGTTATGGAAGGTGTTTGAGGTGGCTTGGATGAAAATGCACGATGGAAATGAACTGGCCAAGTTAATCTGCAACAGGGACTCTGTTTTGCAGAAAAAATGGGCTTTGATGGATGAGGAGGTATTGGAGATGGTTTGGTCGTGTTTCAGACTTGGTTTGATGTTTGGAAAATGCTCATGAAGTTTGTTTAGGCTTCTCTTGACAGGAATGTGTGTTGTTGTTTAAAATGCAAAGTTTCTTCCTTCTTAAGTCAAAAATGCCAAGTTTGGTTACAAGCTTATGCAGGCCCCCTAAACATGCTGCAAAGTTTTTTCTTGATCAGTGGGATATGTCCACACATTTGTGCCTCGGAGATTTTCTTTGTACCTCTTAGATTGTAAACTTGACATAAAGTGTAACTTTATCAAAATGGCAAAAATGCTTTATCCATTTTAAGACTAATCCTTCATGTAATGACCAAATGCACAAAATAACATCTTGGCGCAATGGTTTAGCATTGAATTATTAAGTGTTAATGGGATTAGAGGCCTGTAACCTAGCTTGTGCAAGCTGATTTTGAAAATGCATAGTGTATGAACATGAAATGGTCAAGAACAAAAGTGACTTTTTCCCAACTTTGCCAATTCGATTCTCCCTAACCACAAGGGTGTTTGAGAAGTTCTTGGACAATTTGGAAAGCTTGGAATGTGTACTACAATCCATATTTGTAATGAAAGTTGAAATTCCAAGTGGAAGCATATGAAAAGTGGCCATGAAGTTAGGCAAAAATCCTGCCTAAAATAGGTCAAAAAATTTCTAAGTAAGAATATTTTGCACCCCTATTCCAAAAATCATAACTTGAGATACAAGCTTCTTTTGAGGAAACTTTGTGAATCAAAGTTGTAGATTTTGCAATGTACTATAACTTTCATGTTTTGAGTTTTGTTCGAATCCAAATGTATCTTGATGAAAAGATGGGACAAAGTTAGGAAAAAATAAGGGAATTTCATAACTTATAAAAATTTTAAGTTATGAAATTTCTTCATTTTAAACCCTAATTTGTGATTTTTGATTTCTTGATGAACAAGTTTAATAATTTGACATGTCTTGATGAAAAATGAATCTTGGCACTTGATTTTGACCAAAAAGTCAAAGTTTGACTTTTCAGTATACAGTCAAATTTTGCTCAGTTGACTGGAAAATTCATCTGTCAATCTTGTGCATTTGGGGTTTTTTGAACTTGTTGAATGTGTCAAGACCATGCCATTGAGTCCTTGAGTCCATATGTGAGCTTGGTTTGCCATTGGCTAGGTCAAACAGTCAAAAATTGCCTTTGTGCAATCAAAACCCTAAAAATGACCATTTTGCCCTTTTGGTGTTTTGATCAAATTTCTTGTGGAATTGTGATCCAAACTTGATCAAATGGTCCATATGAGTTCATAATGTTGATGTGGGTCGAAAATCATGAAGTTTGACTGTCAATTGACCACAGTTGACTTTTTCCCCAATACAGCTGATTTCTAGGTCAACTGTCCAATTGACTGGGCAAAGATTGGAATCAAGGCTTGAAACTTGGGATGGATAAACTTGTGAGTCCAAAATGAAGCATGAAAGTCACTTTGGGAATTTTAGGTCAAAACATCTTTGTGCAAACTCAAACCCTAATTTGGGTCAACAGTGCAAGGAGGAGTCTTGAGCAGAGTAAACCCTAACTTGATCTTGAGCTCCAAGGGTCTTGTGATGAGAAAATGTTGAGGAAATGGGAGGGCAAATTTTGGGTTACAACAGTTGCCCCTGTTCAATCTTCTTATACCTGAGGATGTAGATTGGCTTGCGTGCCTTTCGTGATCCGAAGGTGGAAGATGATTGAACACTAAAGTGCCCAGAAATTTGCACTCGCATTGTGGAGTATCAGCAATGTGATGTCGGGAATGGGCTTATAGATGCCATTTGGATATAGGATGGATAGGAGGATGGGCTTATAGATTCCATCTGAAGTCGTGACAGAACCTTGTCGGGAATGGGCTTATAGATGCCATTTGGAAGTGTTGATCGCGTAAGAGATTCCTTAGCGAGAACTTGCGTACTTTGAGAAAGGAGGATGGTTTCCTGGCCTATTACAGGTGTTGATCTTTAAACTCTTCATGCAGATATGCCCTGGCTAGGTACAGGTATCGAATCTACAATCAATTGCTCACAGATATGCCCTGGCTAGATACAGGAATCGAATCCGGAACTTCAAAAGGTTGCTTACAGACGTGCCCTGGCTAGATACAGGTATCGAATCTCTAAACTATTCATGCAGATGTGCCCTGGCTGGATACAGGTAGCGAATCTACAATTAATCACTCACAGATATGCCCTGGCTAGATATAGGTGTCGAATCTAGAAATTATCGTCTACAGATGTGCCCTGGCTGGATACAGGAATCGGATCTGGAATTGGTCGTCTACAGATGTGCCCTGGCTGGATACAGGAATCGGATCTCTAAACTCTTCATGCAGATATGCCCTGGCTGGATACAGGTATCGAATCTACAATTAATCACTCACAGATGTGCCCTGGATAGATACAGGTGTCGAATCTGGAAATTGTCGTCTACAGATGTGCCCTGGCTGGATACAGGAATCGGATCTGGAATTGCGATAGTTGATAGTAATCCTTTTTGGATTGAACTTTTTACTGAAAAGGCAAAACATTAGTTGTATGCAATGTCATGATGAATGAAATGCATGATGTCATGATGCTCAAAGTAAGATAGTGTTGTATGCACTTTATCATGTATGTAAACAGGATGTATGAAATGTGAAATGTCTATGAATGCATTTTCGTCTAGGAAAATAAATCCTTGACGAGTGCCGGGAACTTGTTGAATCCTGGGCTGATGTTTTGAAGAATAGAGTTCTTCGTTTCCGCTGGGGATGATGGTTGCAAGAATAAACCGGTAGGAGAATACGACTCCGTTGGGGAAATAAACTTGGTGAAGAGATTACTCTGCGGGGAATTACTCTGTGGGAATAGATACTTCGTTGAGGTTTTGATGAGAGCTCTGTTGGGGATTCCACTGATAAGTTATGTTGGGCAATTTGATGAACTCCGTTGGGGAATAGGAAGAACTTCGCCGAGGACGATCTTTTCGTGGTAATTAGCTGAGGATAACCCAGTTATACCCTGGTGTGGAAATAACCTTTGAATAAAGTCGGGGAGAGACGTATGTACTCTGCAGGTGATAAGCTTCCAGAATCTACTGGGGATATGCTTCAGAATCTACTGAGGAGGATGATTCAACTTTCCTGGGGAAATTTTTCAGACTGTACTGGGGAATGGTTCCACTGGATGTCGGTATTCCGCCGGGGAACAATCTTATACTAAGACTACCGGGGATGCTTGCTGAGGAATGTCTATACTCTGCTGGAGAATGTTGAGATTTTCTGGGGATACCCAACTTTCTTAAGGCTGACAGTAGACTAACTCGGCTTGGGGAGAGTATCACCGACTTGCTGGAGATACTGTGCCTTTTCAGGGCTGAAGGGAGACCAACTCTGCCTAGGGAGAGTATTGCTGAAATCTGGTCTTATTCTGTGGGGAGTTTAGGTAACTTGGTTACGTTCTTCAGCCGAACCTACCTTGGGACCTTGGTGGACAGAGCAACTAGGTCGCTTAGACAATTCTTTATTGCCCTTGTTTCTGATGTCATATGTAATTAGTCCTTTGTTTTGCATGCAAATATTTATGGTTAGCAATTAATATCAAGTGCATATATCAAAATGAACATTGGACGTTCTTTGCAAAACAAAACAGATAAAGGAAAAACAATTGGCAATTTGTCTGGAAAATGAAACTTGTATTGATTTTTGAATTTGCCTGTAAATAGGCGTTTTTGTACAAGAGGTTGACGTCCTAGTAAGAGAACGCCTCCGAGCAAAATATAGTTTATACAATTTTGTGAAAAGGAAACAAAATAGCTATGTGAAAAATAATCCCACTGGGTTCCAACTCTGCTATCGCCTTTATGTCTTCAAGCGTCTCATCACTTTGCTGTTTAGTTGAAGATGAAGCTGATTGATTGGCGTCGTCTGAGCCCGATAGTTGATGCCAAATTCTGGATGCAAGGTGATCTAAAGAGACATAGTATTACGCTTTATCCCTAACTTTTTCCTGGACCGCCCTTTCGGGTTTTCAGTCCACCGGGATACCCATTTTTGCCCAAGCCGCCTTTTCAGGTTTTCGACTTGCCGGGTGTACAGATTTTTTTCATTTCGTCCCTTATTTTTGCCCGAACCCTTTTGGTTCGCCGGGAAGCCCTTATTTTTGCCTAGGCCAGTCGACCTAGCGGGTCTTTGATCATGCGTATTATCTTTTTACTATGTCTGCATTGGCGGGGTGAGGAAGGTCGTCACCATCCATGGTGGTTAGAATCATAGCTCCTCCTGAGAAGATGTTCTTAACCACAAATGGCCCTTCGTACGTAGGGGTCCATTTTCCCCTGGGATCACCTTGAGGTAGAATGATGCGCTTGATTACCAGGTCTCCGACTTGATATTCTTGTCGTCTGACCTTCTTGTTAAATGCCCTGATCATCCGTTTTTGATACGTCTGACCATGACAAATAGCAGTGAGTCTCTTTTCGTCAATTAGGTTTAATTGATCAAGCCGAGTCTGGATCCAGTCATCTTCGCTCAAACCTGCATCCTTCATTATCCGGAGAGAGGGTATCTGGACTTCAATAGGCAAGACTGCCTCCATGCCATAGACCAAGGAAAAGGGAGTTGCCCCTGTTGACGTCCGTGCTGAGGTACGGTACCCATGAAGAGCAAACGGTAACATTTCGTGCCAATCTTTGTAGGTCACTGTCATCTTCTGCATAATCTTCTTGATATTCTTATTTGCCGCTTCTACAGCCCCATTCATCTTCGGCTGGTAGGGAGAAGAGTTGTGGTGCTGTATCTTGAATTGCTCGCAGAGCTCAGCGATCATCTTGTTGTTAAGGTTGGTACCATTGTCCGTAATGATCCTCTCAGGTACGCCATATCGACAGATCAGGTTGTGCCGAATGAACCGTGCCACGACGTTCTTGGTTACCGTAGCATAGGAGGCTGCTTCAACCCATTTTGTGAAATAATCAATCGCTACCAAGATGAATCGATGCCCGTTGGATGTCATAGGTCTGATTTCGCCGATCATATCAATGCCCCACATTGCAAAAGGCCAAGGTGCTGTCAAGACATTCAGAGGTACCGGAGGAATGTGCACCTTATCAGAATAGATCTGGCATTTATGACAAGTTCGAGAATGCTGATAACAGTCGGCTTCCATTGTGGACCAGAAATATCCTGCCCGAAGGATTTTCTTTGCCATGGTATGTCCACTGGAATGTGTTCCGAAGGTACCTTCATGTAGTTCTGCCATGATCCTTTCTACTTCAGTCTTATCCACACAACGCAGTAAGGTTGAATCATGGTTTCGCTTGTAGAGGATGTCATTGCTGAGGAAGAATTTTGCCGCAAACCTTCTCAGGAACTTCTTGTCATTAACAGATGCGCCTTCAGGGTATTCTTGAGCTTCCAAGTACCTCTTCACTTCATGATACCAGGGTTTTTCTGTTACCTTTTTGGTCTCGAGATCGCAGCAATGTGCAGGTTCATCCAATTTCCAGATAATGATCCGGGGAGCCTCGTTGTCCCATTTGACTTTGAACATAGAAGTCATCGTAGCCAACGCGTCCACTAATTGATTCTCCTCTCTTGGGAAGTGTTCAAAAGTTATCTCCTCGAAGTGGGGAAGCAATGTCAGCACATACTCCTTGTAAGGAATAAGATTTGGGTGTTTCGTATCCCACTCGCCTTTGATCTGATTGATCACGAGAGCGGAATCTCCGAAGACACTCAGGAACTTGATCCTTAAGTCAATTGCAGCTTGGAGACCCAAGATACATGCTTCATACTCTGCCATGTTGTTGGTGCAGTTGAAACATAGCCGGGCAATGAGTGGAGTATGAGTGCCTTTAGGGGATATGATCACAGCGCCGATTCCATTACCCAAAGCGTTCGAGGCTCCGTCGAAGTGCATAGACCATCGGGATCCCTCCTCAGGTCCTTCATCCGGTCCAGGTACTTCACAATCAGTTACTACCATAATATCCTCGTCTGGAAATTCAAAGTTCATCGACTGGTAATCGTCCACTGTCTGGTGTGCCAAATGGTCTGCCAACACACTTCCTTTGATTGCCTTTTGAGTCGTGTATTGGATGTCATATTCCGTCAAGATCATCTGCCATCTTGCTATTCTTCTGGACAAGGAGGGATTTTCGAATATGTACTTGATTGGATCCATTTTTGAAATCAACAGAGTAGTGTGAGTCAACATATACTGTCTCAGCCGGCGAGCAGCCCATACCAAAGCGCAGCAAGTTTTCTCGAGCAGTGAGTATCGGGTCTCACAGTCGGTAAACTTTTTGCTAAGGTAATAAATGGCGTGTTCTTTTCAGCCAGACTCGTCGTGTTGCCCCAGCACACACCCCATTGAGTTGTCCAGTACAGTCAAGTATAAGATTAGAGGTCTCCCTTCAACCGGCGGCATAAGAATGGGTGGTTCTTGGAGATACTCTTTGATTCTTTCGAAAGCGGCCTGACATTCATCGTTCCAATGTACTACTTGATCTTTCTTCAGCAGCTTGAAGATTGGTTCACAGGTAGCAGTTAGATGTGAGATGAATCGGGCAATGTAGTTTAACCGACCTAGAAAGCCTCTGACTTCTTTCTCTGTCTTGGGAGTTGGAATCTCTTGTATGGCTTTCACTTTGGCAGGGTCCACTTGAATGCCTTTGTCGCTTACGACGAATCCTAGCAATTTTCCAGATCTCACCCCAAAGGTGCACTTGTTTGGGTTCAACCTCAGCTTGTACAACTTCAGACGGTCAAACAGCTTTCGTAGATGGTCAAGGTGTTCCTCCTCAGTTGGGACCTTGCAATCATATCATCGACATATACTTATATCTCGTGATGGATCATGTCATGAAATAAAGCAACCATGGCACGTTGGTAGGTTGCCCCAGCATTTTTCAACCCAAACGGCATGACCTTGTAGCAAAAAGTGCCCCACTGAGTAACAAAAGTGGTCTTCTCCATGTCTTCAGGAGCTATCTTGATCTGGTTATAACCGGAGAAACCGTCCATGAAGGAGAATACTTTATGCTGAGCAGTGTTGTCAACCAGAACGTCGATATGAGGCAGAGGGAAATCATCCTTAGGGCTCGCCCTATTCAAATACATGTAATCAACACACATTCGGACCTTACCATCCTTCTTCGGCACTGGAACCACGTTGGCAACCCACTGAGGGTAAGAAGTCACTGCTAGAAACCCGGCATCAAATTGTTTCATAACCTCGACTTTGATTTTCTCGGACATTTCTGGACACATACGGCGGACATTCTGTTTTACCGGTGGGCAGTCTTCCTTGGTAGGTAGGTGATGAACTACAATGTCGGTATCCAACCCAGGCATGTCTTCGTAAGACCAAACAAATATTTCCACATAGTCATGCAACATCTGAATCAACCATTGTTTCGCACTGAACTCTAGATTGGCACCAATCTTGACTTCCTTTCTGTCTGTCTCAGTACCCAGATTTACCGTTTCCACTGGCTCTTCATGTGGCTGAATGGCCCTCTCTTCCTGGAGTATTAGTCTTGCAAGCTCACCAGGCACTTCGCAATCATCTTCACCTTCGTCTTCGGCTAAGTTGATCGGATTTTCGAAGTCGTAATTGGCAGTAGCAGAGTCGTTACCAGTGAGATCCAGAGTGGATTGGAACCTGTATAGGTGAGTGTGTGTAAATATAGTTGTTTTGCAATATATAATAAAGAAAGAAAAGGAGCACAAGATTTTGAAATGCAACAAACATCCAATGTTTTTATTGATGATATATGAAAATGACACACAAAAGCCCTCACAAATGAAGCCACGGTGCCCCGGGTAAGACACCGAGCCATAAAAATTTCACAATATTGTCTGTTACAAATTCAAAACAAAAGAGTTCATTACTGAGTGCCAAAAGTAATAGGTATGAAGTCCTTGGCAGTCCAGTTGCTTGGTCCACCGTCGGTTGTTAGGTAGATCCAGCTGTCGAATTCAGATTCCTCCACGTCGTCTTCAATAGCATTTACTCCCGGGTTGGTGATGAACACAGGAGGTTTTCCAATTCTTGCCTTACGCACAGCCCTCTGAGCTTCTGCAGTGAAATCCAAACCAAACTTGTCAGTCTTCGGAGTGAAATCAGGAAATCGGCCCCAGTTTGCGCACTCACCCTTCTCAATAACAGCCCGGGCATCCTTTAAGGAAGCCATCTTCAAAGGAGAATCTTCTTCAGTTACAGTCTCTGCTGACGCCAGTGTCTGAGGCACCTCTTCAAAGTGTTGAAAGGGGGTCTCAATGAACTCCCCATCCATTTCTATGTACCGGAATGAGTTGAGGTGGCTGACCATATACTCTTCCTCCCCCTGAACTGTCACAATCTTCCCTCTGACTGGGTACTTAAGCTTCAGATGTAGTATGGAGGTCACAGCTCCAGCCTTGTGGATCCATGGACGACCCAGCAAACAATAATAGGATGGTCGGATATCCATCACATAGAAAGTAGAATAAAAAACTTGAGAACCAACCCTGATTGGAATGTCAACTTCCCCATGTACCATCCTTTTCGAACCGTCAAAGGCCCGGACAACAATGTTACTAGGCTTGAGCTCTAAACCCTCACAATCCAACCTGTCTAGAGCTTTCTTGGGTAATACGTTCAATGAAGAACCGGTGTCTACTAACACATGGGCAAGAGTAGTGCCCCTGCATTCAATGGAGACATGCAGGGCGTCGTTATGGTTCTTTCCTTTGGCAGTCAGATCGGCGTCAGAGAAGCCCAACCCATTATCGACAGTCAAGTTGGCCATACAATCGGTAAATTGATCAGCAGACGTTTCTTGTGGCACATGGGCCGTCTTCAGGAAGGAAATCAGGGCCTTGGCATGGGCCTCTGAACACAACAATAGTGATAGCATAGAAATCTTTGATGGGGTGTGCCCCAGCTGCTCAACTACGTTGAAATCACTCTTCTTAATGATCTTGAGAATCTCTTCCATCTCCTGCTAGGAAGATTCAACAGTGGTTGTCTTTGGTGCCCCCGTCAGGGCAGGCAAATCAGTAGCAATCCCTTTGCCCCGAGCGTCAGATGACTCGGCAGCAGGGGTAGAAACATGAACTTGGTCAGAAAGGGGAATAGGCACACTTGTAGGTGTAATGACAAGAGGTTTCTGAATAGCCGGTGGCGCAATATCTAGTGAGAACAGCCTACCACTGCGAGTAACTTTGGCAGGCCTGGTGATGTTACTGACGCTGATACTAGTATCAAACTCTTGCTTTACTCCAAGAACATAAACATCTGCCCCATAGTGCCATGGGACAGCTTTGTCGAATGTATAGGGGAGAGGCCCCGGAACAGTGATGATGATAAGAGCAATCTTCTGAGTGGACATGATTTTGACAGGCTTCTTCGAAGGAGCCTTGGGAGGTTTGTTGAAAATAGTGACAATAGAAACTTCTTCAGTAGGGACAGCAGGAACAACGATCTTCTCGAACAAGATTTCTTTGCTATCCATCAGGCTTTGGATGCCTGATTTCAGCAAGGGACAACCAACAGGTGAAACAGCACATAGACGGCAACCTTTACTACATCCCGAAAATAAACCGGCTAGCAACAGGTTCCTCTTGACAGTCAACAACGGAGTAACAATATCTTCCACAGAGGCTACATACAAGTCTTCTTCCACAGCATTCACTCCATGCTGGGGCATGGGAGCAGTCACAACATTGGGTCTTTCGGGTGCCTCAAACTGTATTTCTTTAGCATCAATAAGGTCCTGAACCTTATTCCTCAGAGCCCAACAATCGTCCGTAGTATGCCCCGGGCTATCAGAGTGATAAGCGTAACGGGCGTTGGGGTTGTACTTTGGAGAAGTTGTGTTCACTACCTTCGGAGCTTCTTTGACATTTACCAGATTGGTTGACAGTAATTGCGGCAAAATCTGAGACAGGGTCATGCTGAGTCGAGTGTACTGCCTTTTGGGCCTCTTGCCCCTTGGTTGGTTGTATTGCTGAGGAGCAGCAGCAGGATTTGAGATTACCAACGCATTAACAGCTTGGCGGCGTTCCGGTTTAATTTGTCTTCTGGGACCATAAACAGCACTGGCTTCCTTCTTGAAGGGCTTCTTTTCAGTACTCGCGGAGGCACCTTTTTGTATCTTCCCTGACTTGATACCAGCTTCTATTCTCTCGCCGGTTAAGATCAGGTCTGTGAACCCAGCAAAAGAATTACCAATCAGGTGGTTGAAGAACGGACCAGACAGGGTCCCTAAGAACATGTCAACAAGTTCACGGTCAGTCAGTGGTGGTTGCACCCTACCGGCCAGGTCTCTCCACTTTTGCGCATACTCCTTGAATCCTTCGCCCGTCCCCAGTGACATACCCTGGAGTTGGGTACGCGTGGGAGCGAGGTCGGAATTATACTGATACTGCTTATAAAATGCAGTAGCCAAGTCCTCCCAGTTTCGGATACTGGCTCCGTCCAGCTGATAGAACCACTCGAGTTGAGCCCCTGAAAGGCTATCTTGGAAGAAATGGATCCATAGGTTCTTGTCTGCAGTGTAAGGTTGGATCTTCCTTACATATGATCTGAGATGCAGCTTAGGGCAGGAAGCCCCGTCGTACTTCGCAAAGGCAGGTGCCTTGAACTTGTGTGGGATCACCACCCCAGAAGATAAACCTAGATCTCCAAAATCCAGCCCCAGCACATTTTGAATCTCCATGGCACTTAAACGGTCCTCTAGTTGCTTGTACCTGTCTTCAGCAGGAGGGTACTGTTCATCGTTGTAATCCGTCTCGTTGTCGGAGACCACAGGACTAGGAGCCCTTCCCCCTTGGGGACTGTCTTTCCCTCCAGAGGAAGTTGCTTGATCAGCCTCATTATGTAGTGTATTCCCAAACCTCCGTCCAGTGTTAAACAGCGCAATCCTCTTCTTCTTCTTCTTCTTCAAGAGCAGAGTCTTCAACTCCTGTTGACCTTGGGCTAAGCTCATGACCAGCTCTTGAAACTGGGCATTCTGGGCCTGGAGGGCTTTGATTTCTTGTTCGGTAGTAGGCTCGGAAGACATGATGATTGAGTGCTGAAATAAACAGCAAAGAAGATTAAGCAACCTGTAGAAGAAGGGTACCTGTTGTGCATATGATGCAATGAGATGCGTATGATTTATGTTTTCAAAGATAATCGAGATTCAACTTTGTAGACAAAAAGAAACACACTTCATTAGATTCAAACTTTAAATTGTTCAACAATTTTCCCTTAGGCATTACAAGAATGAAAATACTGAAAAGGAAATAAAAGCTGTAAAAGAAACATCCAAAGCTCATCAGTGCTCCCATGGCCTCCTCTTCTCAGTACGGATATAGTCGTTCAGGATCCACTCCTTCTCCAATTGCTTAGTCAGCTTCTGGATCTTCTGTTCTTGTTCGTTGAACTTTTCCCGATAAAAATCCCGTTCTTCTTGTAGTTGCTCCCAAGATCTCTTTAGTGTATCAACATCAGTGGGCATCTGAGGAGGGAGGACAGTTGGAGGAACCCCGTCTTCATTAGGAAATTCAAGAATGATAGGCCTGACAGCTTCGTATGGCATACCTAACTTCTGAGCACGGATGCAGACCCATCTGCAGTAGGGTTCCATTGGTAGAGAAGTCTTCGGTCCCAACTCGTGTGGGTCAGCTTTGTGAATTTTGTCCCAAGCCCGGATGAATCTACGATGCAGCTCGTCACTGTCTACCTGAAACTCAAAACTGATGTGAGGCACCAACATCTCATGAGGCCCTGCTCTCATGGCTCTTCCAAACTGACGGAGAGCTAAACATGGATTATAAGAGATTCATCCCTGGGTACCGATCAATGGAACATTAGGATATTCTCTGCAACGATCAATAATGGCTACTTCATCCAAGCCTCTGAGAGTCCAAATGATGTCCTTATCAGTGAGAGACATTAACCTATGAGCCCAGCCCTTTCCTTCTTCATTCTTCAGCACGAACTTAGGGAGGTGCGAAATAAACCACCTCACTAACAAAGGAGCACAACACCACAGAGTTCCCCGTCTTCGGGCAGTACGAGCATAGAGTTGTTGCAGGATATCACCTAAGAGAGTGGGTACAGGGTTTCGAGACATGAAGATCCTTATGGCATTGATATTGACAAAGTTATCAGGATTTGGAAACAATACTAGACCATAGATTAAGAGAGCCAGAATGTCTTCGTACGCCTTAAAGTCCAAGTCATTCCAGAAACTATTAGCTTTGCCAACCAGAAACTTAGCCAAAAAGCCCTTAACTCCACTTCTAGTTTCCCAGCTAGCCATTACCTCTTCTTTGGTCAAGGGAAGGGCTGCAGCAATCTCTTCAGGCCTAAGAGTCTTCTCCCAACCAGTGAATGGAGTCTACTCCAAAATAGGGATACCAAGCAAATCAGAGAATTCTTCCAGGGTAGGGACCAGCTGGAAGTCTTGAAAGGTGAAGCAATGATACAGGGGATCATAAAACTGGGTCAGGACACTCATCAGTTGTTGGTCCCACTTTGAAGTGACTAACCCAAGGAGAGAACCATGCCTCTTGATGAAGGAAGTAGTGTTTGGAATCCTATCAACCAATTCCTTGAGCAAAGTAGGTGTTTGAACAAAGTTGAGCCGGATAGTATTCCTACGCATGGGCATCATGATGTCCTACAAAACAGAGCAAAGATGAAACCCTCTTGTCTTTGAAATGGGTCAGTCCTTATGCAGGATGCATGCAATGGTATGATGGTATGATGTTATGATAAAGCACAACACAAGTATTCACAAAGGCAAGCATGATAAAGCACACAAGTCACACAAGACAGCCCTTAGGGTTTAGGCCAGCATGAAGTTTAGGTATTACCCTCTTTTAGTTTCGTTGGTTAAGACCTGTCCTATCAAAAGTAACCGGGTTCTAGAGGACCTCAATATCACTGACTACCCTCAATCGGTCATAACTCCAGCATCGCAATCTTTTCTTGCGGCCAGAACCATCGCGAGAGTTTAGCCTCAATGAGTGTAGCATACTGCTACCATTCTATGGCCAAGTTGGGTCAATTTAGGATTCTAAGGTCGGTTGGTGTTTAATGACTCCTTAGAAGACCCATATTCTCCTTGTTGCAACACAAGGGATATCGGTACAGACCAAGGTGTCACACCAATGCAAAGCCCACAAATATAAAAGCAAACAAAGCAAGCAATTGAAAACAAGGTGATCTAAGCCCTAAGGTTACTCCACTTTTAAGTTCTCCCCAGCAGAGTCGCCAGTTCTGTGATACGGTGGGAGAACTGACTTGGGTTTTGCGTTTGTTTTCGCAAATGTTTCGGTTGAGCAAGAGTCGCCACCGACTTTTTATTTTATCCTAAGTAAAGGTTAAAAAGCACAGCAAAAACCTTTGAGATGTTTTCTTGGGTTCGGGGGGTAGATTATAGAAAGGGAAGGTATTAGCACCCTTTCTATCCATGGTTATCCATGGGCTCTTAGTTACTTGCTTAGATCACTTGCCTTGCATTTTCAATTGTTTGAAATGGTGCTTTCAATTGTTTGAAATGGTGCTTTGTGTGTGGGTTTGAAAATGTTTTGAAAAGAGGTCATTTGATGTGGTAACCTTTGTAATGATCCATGTTTGAATGTATACAAAGGTGTGTATATTTTGAAAAGTTTTCAATGTTTTTGAAAGTTGTTTTGAAAGTGTGTTGTGATGTGTGTTTTGAAAAATAGGCAAGTGTGTTTTGTAAGTTTGATCAAGTAACTAAGAGTTGTCTAGCCCTAGATTACTCAAAGGTTTTTTTCTATGTTTTAACCCTTTTAACAATTTTGTTCCACCATTGTATTTGGTGGACAATCTTGTGTTAGGATGTTAACGGGAAGGACGCGGGTCATCGTTTAGACCATGATTGCAATGGTGCCAAGTGTCTTTGGCAATTTTCCTTTAAGGGACTTGATCATTTGTTTAGGCAACTTTTGAAAGCGTCATCGAGGGACTATGATCATTTGATATTGTTTTGTTTTGCCAAAAACACCCAACATGCAACATGGCCCAATATTGAAGGCAATAAGTGGAGTAACCCTAGGGGTGCAAGTGTGATTGGTGTTGTCCGTTTTCATGCTTTTTTGTCTTTGAATTAGGTCAAACTATTTATTGTTTTTGATTTGCATACAAACCCTAAGTCTATCATGGCATATTTAGAAAAACTTTAAAATGTGGAATTTAAAGTCCTAAGTTATTACAAAATAGTCATGGGGATGGGGATACAAATGTTCAAATGGGGATGAGACTTTAATAGGAGAATGGTATCCCAATATTTACAACCAAATCGAATCAATTTGCAAATGTGAAATGTATCAAATGTACAAGAATAAACAAATGTGTATGTGTAAATGTATTTGTGTAAGTGTATGTGATTTATTTACAAGTGAAAATAAAAATATAAAAAAAAGGTTAATTTTTGGATATTTTCATGTTTAGGGCAAAACCCTAATTTTGCTAAATAAAAGGTATTAATTATTTATTATATACAATATTTATTAATTATGTACAAAAATAAATAAAAGGGAAGTATATTGTAAAAAAATGTTTTTGATGTTAAATATTAATAAAAATAAAAAGGTATTATTTTTATGTTTTTATCCTAAATATTCTAATAATTATATAAGTATTTGTATTATATATTAAATATATTAAATATACACAAAAATAAAATATTAATTATTTTACAAAAAAAAAGTATATTTTTTAGAAAATGTTTTCAAAAGATAAAATAAAATAAAATCAGAAAATAGAATGTATTTTGTATTATTTTTTTAGTATTTTCAAATAAAAGTATATATGTTTATTTATATGTACAAGTTCAAATTAAAAGCAAATAAATTCAAAATAAATGCAAAAATGTATGGAAAATTTTTTAATATTTTTTATGTTTTGACAAAAAATAAATAAGTCATAAACAAAAAGAAAAAATCAAAAATGATAAAAATAAAGCACAATGGGTCAAGGGGGTGTATGTGGAAAATGAGTGTGCAAATAGAAAAACAAAACAGGCCCAGCCCAAAGGAATTTGTCCTTAACCTCCAGCCACTTTCAAACACAAAAACACGCACTTTCTTCCATCCCTGTTATCTCTTGATTCTTTGACTTTCAACAAAAACTTACAACATCAATGTTATAGAGCATCATGTCACGATTCTAAACATATAAAGAAGTTGATCTAACTCTCAGAAATGAGAGAGAATTTCTTCTCCCCCAATTCTTGACCTAACTTTTTTCTAATGTTCAGGTTCCAAATTCTCTTAACACACACAATATAAATGAAAAGTAATTATATGGGTAGCTTCAGGGCCATGAGTAGAACATGCCCTCTTCACAAACTTAAGCCTAAATATGCTTGGATAGAGAGATAGGAGTTCAAACTTTTACCTATTCAGCTTGAATCGTGTGCAACAATGGAGGCACTTTCAATGCAGTGTGAGGACTTGTACAACTTGCTTGAGGTCCAGGGATGCTTCTCCAATACTTGATGTGCTTTGAATCTTGCTGTATTAAGCTACAGCAGTCAACCTGCAAGAGAGAAAAGTGAAAATGGCAAACTTGGTTAGAGGTGTTACAGTCTGTTTCCAAGGCTTGGGATAGTTTGTATGGATGTTATGGAAGGTGTTTGAGGTGGCTTGGATGAAAATGCACGATGGAAATGAACTGGCCAAGTCAATCTGCAACAGGGACTCTGTTTTGCAGAAAAAATGGGCTTTGATGGATGAGGAGGTATTGGAGATGGTTTGGTCGTGTTTCAGACTTGGTTTGATGTTTGGAAAATGCTCATGAAGTTTGTTTAGGCTTCTCTTGACAGGAATGTATGTTGTTGTTTAAAATGCAAAGTTTCTTCCTTCTTAAGTCAAAAATGCCAAGTTTGGTTACAAGCTTATGCAGGCCCCCTAAACATGCTGCAAAGTTTTTTCTTGATCAGTGGGATATGTCCACACATTTGTGCCTCAGAGATTTGCTTTGTACCTCTTAGATTGTAAACTTGACATAAAGTGTAACTTTATCAAAATGGCAAAAATGCTTTATCCATTTTAAGACTAATCCTTCATGTAATGACCAAATGCACAAAATAACATCTTGGAACAATGGTTTAGCATTGAATTATTGAGTGTTAATGGGATTAGAGGCCTGTAACCTAGCTTGTGCAAGCTTATTTTGAAAATGCATAGTGTATGAACATGAAATGGTCAAGAACAAAAGTGACTTTTGCCCAACTTTGCCAATTCGATTCTCCCTAACCACAAGGGTGTTTGAGAAGTTCTTGGACAATTTGGAAAGCTTGGAATGTATACTATAATCCATCTTCGTAATGAAAGTTGAAATTCCAAGTGGAAGCATGTGAAAAGTGGCCATGAAGTTAGGCAAAAATCCTGCCTAAAATAGGTCAAAATATTTCTAAGTTAAGAATGTTTTGCACCCCTATTCCAAAACTCATAACTTGAGCTACAAGCTTCTTTTGAGGAAACTTTGTGAATCAAAGTTGTAGATTTTGCAATGGACTATAACTTTCATGTTTTGAGTTTTGTTCGAATCCAAATGTATCTTGATGAAAAGATGGGACAAAGTTAGGAAAAAATAAGGGAATTTCATAACTTAGAAAAATTCTAAGTTATGAAATTTCTTCATTTTAAACCCTAATTTTTGATTTTTGATTTCTTGATGAACAAGTTTCATAATTTGACATGTCTTGATGAAAAATGAATCTTGGCACTTGATTTTGACCAAAAAGTCAAAGTTTGACTTTTCAGTATACAGTCAAATTTTGCTCAATTGACTGGAAAATTCATCTGTCAATCTTGTGCATTTGGGGTTTTTTGAACTTGTTGAATGTGTCAAGACCATGCCATTGAGTCCTTGAGTCCATATGTGAGCTTGGTTTGCCATTGGCTAGGTCAAACAGTCAAAAATTGCCTTTGTGCAGTCAAAACCCTAAAAATGACCATTTTGCCCTTTTGGTGTTTTGATCAAATTTCTTGTGGAATTGTGCTCCAAACTTGATCTGGTCCATATGAGTTCATAATGTTGATGTGGGTCAAAAATCATGAAGTTTGATTGTCAATTGACCATAGTTGACTTTTTCCCCAATACAGCTGATTTCTAGGTCAACTGTCCAATTGACTGGGCAAAGATTGGAATCAAGGCTTGAAACTTGGTATGGATAAACTTGTGAGTCCAACATGAAGCATGAAAGTCACTTTGGGCATTTTAGGTCAAAACATCTTTGTGCAAACTCAAACCCTAATTTGGGTCAACAGTGCAAGGAGAAGTCTTGAGCAGAGTAAACCCTAACTTGATCTTGAGCTCCAAGGGTCTTGTGATGAGAAAATGTTGAGGAAATGGGAGGGCAAATTTTGGGGTACAACAGTAGGTTTTTATGGATGTCTGTAGGTATAAGTTACTTACCTAAGACGACGGACTTACGAAGAAGACAATAACATGGCAGCCAACCACTGGACAATTCAAACTGGCGCGTGTTTTTTTGTTTTGTCCACTAATTCGCTTGATTGCATATATTATGTATTATTATTATTATATTAACAAAAAAAACAGGTAGTGCAGCTGGCAAGCGTGCACGTTGCAAAGGGTAGAGGACCTGAGTTCGATCCCAAGTCCTAGCAACTTTCTTATTTTATTTTCCTTTAACAGATCATGTACATCACCATCTCTAACGCTCACCATGCACCATCCATAATCCAGCCATTGGATTTATTGCTAGCCAGATCCAACGCCTCCACCTGCTAGGGACCATGGTACACCATCAGGAAGCAGCCCCACTTGATCAGGCGCTGATTGGGCTTCAGCTTGGTGGGCCTGGAATATTTTCAGCAACACACCCCCTCCAATTGCTTAAGCATGCCCATTCTTCTTCTTTACTTATTAGTTTTATTTCTTATTAATTATTTTCTAATTATATTTCTTTTTTTAAAATAACATCAAAATTATTTCTTTTTAATCAAAATCATAAAAACACCCAAAAATCATTTTTTCCCATAAAATGTTTATTTTCTTTAATTAATTAATTTAATTCTAATTAGGTTAATTTAACTCCTTTTAATAATTAAAATCAATTAGAAATTAGGGTTTTGTAAATAATTAATTTTGCTTCCAAAATAACTTAAATATTTTTTCTCAAATTAGATTTTTTAGATTTTCTAATCGTCCTCGCATTTAATTTGTCACGCTCATTTTGATTACTTTTTTAATTATTTTTGTAATTGCACCGAGGTTGTAATAGACTTAATTAGGTTTTAATTCCACATTTTATTTACTGTCTAAATAATTCTGTATCTGCGAAAGCCATGTAATATTTAGGATTTCTATTTCCGAACTTTAAATTTCCGCAATTATTAACTGTTAGATGTATGCTAATAGGATTGTATGGGAAGAATGTTTGAAAATTAAAACGGTAGATAACCTAAATGTGCAAAGACAAATTAACTGAAAAATATCACTCGCACATGCTCACTCCTAGGGTTTACTCCTTTTCGGTTGCCTTCGGTTAAGTGGCCATGAGGTATAGGGTTTATTAGTGGTCGTCCTTTAGCCCTGAAAGATCTCAAATGACCCATTCAGATGTTGCCTCGGAAACAGATCTTTAAGGCTTTAGGATGATTACTAATGCCTCCTAACATTGCTTTTGTGATTGTATTTGTCCCTTCGAACGTCCCTAAAAACTCCAACGACAGTGCTACCTATTCCTCAATAATGGGATAATGATGTTTAAAGGAAAACGAATAGTCTTTTTCGAGTAGGTAGAAAACTCTTAAGTACTTGCTCAAACAAATAAAATTTTCACACCAACACTTTTCAAAACAATTTTCAAAACAACATCGTCACATCCTTGAGAAATGATACAAGGGTTATCACGAAGTAAACTCTTTTCAAAACAAGCACACACACACACAAGCAATTTTAAAATGAGCAAGTACCTAATAGCCCATGGAAACCATGGATAGAAAGGGTGCTAACACCTTCCCTTTCTATAATCTACCCACCGTACTTAGAAATATTCTCGAAAAAGGTTTTTTCTGTTCTTTTTACTTTTCCTTGTTGGATAAAATAAAAGTCAGTGGCGACTCTTGCTTACCGCGATATTTTGCGATCAAAAAATGCAAAAACGCAAACCAGTATAACAGTCGGTTCTGCCACCGTATCACAATAACCATAATAGTCCCTCAAGTGGTCACGTTTCTACATGTTTAGTTTGGTTTTATAATTTTTTTTCTTAGTTAAAATTATCTGAGTTAATTTTATTTAATCACTATTATTCGAAATACAAAAAGATCTAAATACTAAAAACAAATCAAATGTTATAAATTCAAACAATTTTCACAATTTAATTAATTTAATAATTTACAAAGATATTAAAACTCACACAACTCACTAATTACTCCATCCGCGAGCGACACGTGGCCAATTTCTGGCCACATGATGAGGAGAATTTATCAGACTCCCCTCTCTCTACATCCTACCATATCCAATCAATCAAAATTCAAAACAGCTAACCAACAACATCAAATCATTTTCAAAACAGCCAGAACCACCGCGTACGACACAACAATGCACCACTATTAACGAGCCGTCAAAGATCTGTGAAAGGAATTGGTGGAGAAATTTGTTTTAGTTGTAATTGAAGAGGATGATGTATTCGTCAAACAGAAAGAGGAGATTGGGAATTTTGCTTCTGCTTTTCGTTACTGGTAATTTTGCATTCTATTTGATTGCTATTTTTCTTTTCCTTTTTTTCTTATCAAATTTCCATGTGTCCTTTGCTTATTAGTGGGAATATAATATTGAAAACTCAAGTGGGTGGCTTTATATTTTTTCTTCTGATTTACTATACCGTAAGAAGTGAAGCACCTCCCTTAGAGGATGGGTTTTATTTTTAATGCAATTGTTATTATTAATAAGAATCAGGGATGTTTTTATTTATTTAGCTTTTAGATTAAACATTGAAATAATAATAATAATAATAATAATAATAATAATAATAATAATAATAATAATAATAATAATAATAATAATAATAATAATAATAATAATAATAATAATAATAATAATAATAATAATAATAATAATAATAATAATAATAATAATAATAATAATAATAATAATAATAATAATAATAATAATAATAATAATAATAATAATAATAATAATAATAATAATAATAATAATAATAATAATAATAATAATAATAATAATAATAATAATAATAATAATAATAATAATAATAATAATAATAATAATAATAATAATAATAACCATAACCATAATAGTCCCTCATGTGGTCACACTTCTACTTGTTTAGTTTTCTTTTATAATTTTTTTTCTTAGTTAAAATTATCTAAGACAATTTTATTTAATCACTATTATTCAAAATACAAAAACATAAAAATACTAATAACTAATCAAATGCTATAAATTAAAACACTTTTCATAATTTAATTAATTCAATAATTTACAAAGATATTAAAACCCACGCAACTCACTAATTACTCCATCCGCTAGCACATGTGGCCAATTTCTGGCCACGTGATGAGAAGACTTTATCAGACTCCCCCCGCTCTACATTCTACCATATTCGATCAATCGAAATTCAATACAGCTAAACAACAACATCAAATCATTTTCTACTAACATAATCAAAATCAAGATATTTTCAAAAAAGGATTAAGGAGAATTACTTTAAAAATTAACTGCGAACTGCGTCTACGATCACTCTTTTAGAAAACTCAGACAAGGTTCAAGGATAAATTTGAAAGCAATTCTACGCAATCCTACAAAAAACACCAACCAACACTAAGAACTATAAATTGGGACTCTGATTCCTCATAAGAGGATTCGTAGGCATACAACTTAAAAATCATGGCGATTTCTCCTAATAAACATTAAAACTCAATTTCCTGAATTGTAATTCTAAACTCTAGTATCCTTGTGAACAAGGTAGATGAGGGGTGCATAACACCTTCCCTTCGTCCAAAACGAGTAAAAAAAATTAGAATCTCCGACCAAATTAGGGTTATCTATTATATTGTCTTCCCTAGGATAAAAATTAATGGTGTCGGCTCTCATTTTAAAACCGGTTACGACAGCTGGTGACTTTGCTGGGGACTCAACCCTAGGGTTGTAGTTTCTTCTCTCTTATAGGTTCAGGGTTTTGGCTAGGGTTTTGTTATTTCTTTCCATGTTTATTTATGTTTTTTTAAATTATTTTATTTATTTATTTACGATTTATTGTGTTATTATATCTGTGGTGGGAATTTTTAATTTAAAAAAAAAAATATTTTCAAAAAAACCTTAGAAAGAAGGTTCGTCTATTGGCTAAGGAGATACATCATCCCTATGAGTTTTTGAGACGACTTCGCCTAGAGTCGGTGGAATTCAAAAAAAACAAAATGTCTCAAGAGGTATCCTCTTGGGGGATAGGACTTTGGAATAAAACCTATGACTTTTGTATAACCCTTAAACCAAAAACTCATGGTGACACCTTTTAGCACCTTAGAGGCGAAAGTTTTGGTCTACAAAGAGGCCCCGCTTAAGGGAGGCCCTTGTGACTTTCCCTATAGTGTAATCCATGATATCCTTAAGGAAGCCACCTTATGGGGAAAGGTAGAAAAACTTAGAACCTTTATAAGAACTCTCCTATAGGTTATTGTATCAACATCTTATCCTCTTAACCCGTAAGGGTATCCTCATCTCTATATCTATCCCAAAACTGGTATAGGGTATTCACATACCCTAAACTCGTATAGGGTATTTACTACCCTAAACCCACAAGGGTTCCAGTTTGTCAATTACAAACCTTAGGTCCATAGGGATTCCCTTAAGTATGTTATTTCATGTTGGGACTTCCATATGTCAGTTACTATCTCTAGCCTGTAGGGATCCCCCTTTGGCCTGTCATTATCATCAGAACCTTTATATGATCTTGTTCTCCATATGAAACCATCCCACGAAGGACATCATCGCTAATGCACGCCATGTGGCCTATATCAGGCCATGGAATTTTGTGACTGTTGACCGGTCACCATGTGCTCTCTTCCATGATATTCCCTCAGTCAAAACATTATCTCAACTGTCCATTGGCTTATCATAATACCTATCATGTAAGGGTTATCTTTTTTAAGTCTCAATCCCTAGCTTGTAGGGATTCCTCTTCATCTTTCATTATCCACAATCTTTAAGGAGTCCCTTGTGTCAGTCTCAATCTCTGAGTCAGTATAGGGTATCCTTAATTCCAGTCTATCTTTAAATATGTTTCTGTAGGAGTGTCATAACCCCTAGCTTGTAAGGGTCTCCTCTTAATTGTCATTTGTATGACTTTTCCTTGTGTTTGTCTATAGTGGTAGAAATGTTTAAGACTAAGCAATTGGATTGACTTAGACTTGTATAGATCAAAATAAAAATCGCCACCGCGCGTTATTATTTCCAAAGGAAGGGGAAACTAGTGAATAACCCAAAAGAGGGGAAAAGATTCAAGGTAAGGGGGTTGGTTATGCAAAGGAAGTTATTAGCACCCTAAACATCTACAGTACTCGTAGGAACCTCTTTGTAAAATCTGTATATTTTGGCTATAAAATGTTGTATAAAAATAGATGGTGGAGGTGAGAAAAGAAATATTTTTTTTATGATTTTTGCACTCTTCGCGGTTGCGAACCTTTAGTGCCTACGTACCACCTTTCCTGCAATAGGGGATCAGGGTACACATAGGTCACCTTTTAAAAATTTTAAAACACAAGTGTGTTGGTTAATTTTATAAGATAAGACATCATCGTCATTGTCCGCGGGGAAAACATACTTACTACCCACAATCATGAGAAACGAGAATTTGCATCATCTCAAAGTGGAGGATATGGCTTGGATTTTAAAATCAACAATGCCTCACTCAACACTCAAGTGGAAAATACCTCTCTTCACTACATATTGTAGAAGTATAGTTGTTTGCACCACTATAAGAATTACAAGAGTCTAATCTTTTGAGAAAAGCTTTTAAAGCAAAAGCCAAAGTGGCAAAATGGTTTTAAAGAGATTGATTGACTTTTAGTCTTCTCACAAAAATGTCAAGGTATTATTAAGTTGATTGAAGTTTATTTATGAAAAATGTTTTGAAAATGCATGGACCTAAGTCCAAGTTTATTATAAAAGTGGTTCAAGTATATAAACAAGAAGAGTTTTCAAAAAGGAGGTAGAAGATTTTTGAAATTAAAGAAGATGGGAGGAGATGAAGAGACTATCCTAAAGCATAAGGTAAAAGCTAAGGAAGAGAACCATCTAACTAACAAGAAGCTAACACTTGACATTATGAATCAAGATAGAATTCCCATTCTTTGGATTTAAGCCAAGCAAGCAAAGATACTAGACCTATTGAGAAGACCAAACTTCAAATGTATTAAGTCTTCACAAAAATTGGGTAGAGTAACGGTTGTATACAGATGAATTCCAGATTACAGACAAATTATGTAATCATAATAACCTGCACACAAAGCAAACAAACAACCCAATGTCTTGAGGTAAACCCCAAGAACTCCAGAAAAAATATCAATTAAGGTCACAAAGCCTCTAACATATGATCAAGGTCTCTAATCCTAAGTCCAAGAAGTCCAATACTCCATAATGCCAAGGATAGTAACCAAATAGTCCAAGTATCATTAAAGTTTTTTATGGTTCATGTTGATTATTAAGTATCTTTAAAAGGAAAAGAAAAGCTCAAGTGAGCAAAATGAAAATGGCATAAAAGTAAATGCTAAAGTGAGCAAAGATAAAAATAGCATGAAATGTAAATGCTAAAGTAAATGGTACATAAAGTAAAGAGCATAAAATAAAAGCATAAAATAAAGTTAATTGTTAGAAGTTAATGGTTAGTTGGATGACCATCTTGGAACTTGCATTTGGAACTCATTAGAGGATTGTTAGAACCAAAGTCTCTCAACAACAAGTTGCATTTGCTTTTTGTCAAGTATATCATCCATTTAGTAATCCTCAAGGAAATATTTAATGATCAACGATGTTTAAGTGATCTGCGTTGACCAAAATTGATGAAGATCCATTGGAGGATTGGTATAACCAAAGCCTCCTAACAATGAATCTCAAGGTTATTGGATCAAAGGGATCAAATTAACATACTTGGGCTTGCAAACATAGGTTTGGGTCACGAATGATCATTTAATCGAATCAGAACAAAATTTAGCGCTATGTTAAGCAATTGTAAGTGGACTTATGTCGAAGTCGCACCTATTTTGAGGCCGGACAATAGAAATATATGTACTTCATGTTTGGATAAATGATATAGAGATCATTATCCCTTAACATGTAGCACAAATGAAAAAGAAAGGGATAAGATAAAGAGGGAGGGGAATGATAAGATAATTTGGATCACTGCCTCTAATTTCTTTCATCTTTAAATTCAATCACTCATCTAGATGGATTAAAGTTCTAAACATATCATTAATCCAAAGAAAAAAATGAATTGAATAATTCACTCTTAGGTAGATTTAAATTGATGAACATTTATCCAACTTCATCTACACCCAAAGTCCATTGAATTTAAAAAGAAATTGTAAATTTAAAATTGCAATCCAAATCAACAATCAAAAGGAGTGAGTAGAAAAATATAGGTGGATCAAAACAACCCCAAAACAAGGCAGAAAAAGCATTTTTGTTCTATTGCAATCGATTGCATTGCTGATGCAATGAATTGTATCAGTGCATTTTTTTCAAAAAAAATGAATTCCGCTCTGTGATAATCGATTGCACTGTTATAAAAATCGATTGCACTCTGTAAAAATCAGAAAAATAGCATTTCAAAAGGCCAAATTCTTGTTCAAACTTTCCATCAAACACCTTATGATCATGAATTCAATTGAGCACAAAAATTCCACCAAATAATGAGAAAATAGCACCAATGGAATCACTATATAATGCTCAATGAATCAAACCCAAAGATTAACAAGAGATCATATTGTGAAAGATAAAAAATCCAACTTACCAAAGGTAGATCTAGAGAATTATCAAAACAACTTCAAGAATTTGCTTCAATTCAACCCTAAGAATTAATTTCCCAAGCTTGGATGTAGAGAATTTATGAAGGAAAAGTATTTGGGTGAAGGTTTAGCTCAAAGATTAGTAAGCTTCAAGGCAAAGCTTACTAACTTTTTTTTGAAAATGGAGCTTTGAGTGAATTTGGTAGATTGAGAGAATTGAGAGATTTTTTAGCAAGGTGGATTTGGCTATCAAAAGCTTGAGATTTGAATGAAATGAGGGCTCTATTTATAGAGTTTAGGCTTGGGATTAGTGGTGATTTGGTAATTAATTCTTAGAGCTAAAATTTGAATTAATGATATATGTTTTAAAAAATGAAAAATTGGAGCCAAAATTTGAATTAATGATATATCTTTCAAAAATGAATAAAAATTGGAGCCAAAATTTGAATTAATGATATATCTTTAAAAAATGAATAAAAATTGGAGCCAAATTTGAATTAATGATATATCTTTCAAAAAATGAAGAAATATTGGAGCCAAAAAAATGACAAGCTTGAAATTGCGATTTTTTTTCAAATTTTCACTTTGTGCAATCGGTTGCATCAGTCTTTTTTTTCTTTCAAATATTGCACAAAATGCACTTGGTGCAATTGATTTCATTTTAAGAGCAATCGATTGTACAGTGAAAAAAATGAAATTTTTTTAATTATTTTTCTTTGCAAATAGAGATTTTAGGGAAATAATACCGGAAAACCTTATTTGTCAGATGCTTTGACTCGGTACCTACAAAACACAAATATTCAAAGACAAATATTTTTTTGTATTTTGATTAGAAGTTAGTCGACATCACATATAAAAAATACACAACTAAGGCGCTTGGAGATTCCACAAGAGAAAACTTAAAGATAGGAGATAGAAAAGGAGGAAGAACCAACCCTAATGTGATCTTGTTATGATCGAGTTGATATGATATGATAAGGGAATCTTAGGGGGGGAAATTGGGGTACAAAACTGTCATAATACGTATAGGTGGTCTTTATGTTTATCTTTGTTCTAACCTCACATTGCATTGCGTCTCCATGAAGATATTTTTGTAAACCCTTAAAAGAATTTTCATACCCATTCATTTTCATTCGCAAACATGTTCATACATTTGCATACACATTTCTAATTTTGACCTTATCTCATTATCCATGCTAGCTGATTTTCTGAGACTCATGAAAGAATTCAAGAAAATCCTAAATATTGGAAGTATAAGATTAACCATTGAAGACTCAAATGAGCTTGGTCCTATAAGTCCAATTAAAGAGAGAAGACATCCCTTCACTATACAGGCCTACACAACACCTCAGATGCAACTATCATTGGTGATTCAAAATCAACATTATCCATAAGAGCAATGCCCTCACGAATTAGGTATGCCCAAGAAAAAGGGTCACCCCCATGCTCTAACTAGTCCAAGAACTAAGAAGCATCTCTTAAAGTCAAGTGGATAAAAAAAGAGCTCTTCTATAGGATCATAAGACTTATCAATTTCAATTTGTAATTTCCAAGTTGCTAAGTTGTATTTGGTGTAACTTTGTATCTTTTGATTAAGTAATTTGAATAAATAATCATGCATGTTTTATAAATCGATCCATCATACTCACTCTTCTATCACTTTCCATAAATAATTAACGTCTTTCAATTTTCACTCTTCTTTTCTATCTTTCATTGCAGAACTTTAACAAACTTCGAGGGAGAATGACGAAAACTAAATAACTGAATTTTGATAAAACTATTTCCAAGCTCATATCAATGAGAATCTCTTCCAAGACCTGACATATTGGGGCAAGACACTCCACAAAGGGGCAAGCTCTCTGTGTACTTTCATGATCCCCTAATGGAGCCTTCTTCTACACCAGCAATCTTCGAGTTTAGAATAAGTATCGGGAAATCACGTTAACAACAAACCATCATGTTACAAGCAACCTTGTTGCATAAGCAACCCCTCTTTGTCTTAACCATCCGCGATCCCTTATAGGGGCATCATTCAAAAGCATGTGAGTCTGCATAAATCATTATCATGCATTCATTAAGTCACTTTGACCCAGAATCAAGCCATATCTATCATCTCATCGATATGACGAATTCTGACAGCATGGATCTAACTAAGAGCCCAATCTCACTTGAGAAAATAAATAATTAAGTTATTTTTGAGAAAAGAATTAATTGAGTTATGTACGAATAAAACCCTAATTCTAATTATTTTAATTATGAAAAAGAAATTGAAATTAACCTAGTCTAGCTAAATTAAATAATTTCAAGAAAATAAAATATTTTGTACAAAAATATTTTGTATACTTTTTGGTTTTTTATTTGAGAAAAGAAATGTAATTGCACATTAATTAAAAACCCTAATTTCTAATTGCTTTTAATTAAATTAACTTATATTTCTAATCAAATTAAAATAAATATTTTATTAAAAAATGTTTTTTTTTTGTGTTTTGTGATTTATTGATTTTATGATTAATAAAAAAGGGTAATTAATTTGGTGAAAAATAATTAAACAAAAATAATTAAAATAAAAGAAATAAATAAAGAAAAAGAGAATGGGATTGTGTTGAATAGAAATTCTGGGGGGTGCCAAACTGAGATTTTTAAGGCCCAAATGCTCCAAGCTCAGTCAGCCTTTGGATGCCTTGCAGCGTTGACTTGAGGGCGTATCATAGGCCCTCACTGCTGGAGCGTTGGATCTGATAGCCTGCTTGATCAAACGGTTGGACTCAAGCGTGTATGATGTTCTCCAGGACAAGTAATGTGCTAGATCTGTTGACAAAAAATAACATAAAGAGAATTGTTGGGACCTGGGATCGAACCCATGTCCTTATACTCCCCACTAGCGTGCCTCACCGTCTGAGATATCTTGCTTGTTTGTTAGTATAACAAAAACAAATAATATTATATAACATCAAATGGGTTAATGAATAAAAGAAAAAAATGTGTGCCAGTTTCAAATAGTCCAGTGATGACTGGACACGTTGTCTTCTTCTTCCTCATCCGTCGTTTTAGGCATATAACTTTTACCTACAGTCACATGTTCGTAGCCATAGCCCCTGCAAATTTCCAAAACGCACAAGATACATGATACATGATTTCTAACTATACATATCCATTCGTTTTGACCTCGTGAACCTCATGGTACCCTTCTTTTTGACTAATTTCACCTGTGGACAAAATCCATAAACTGCACATATAAACCCTAACAATGGCAAAGGTACGTACATGCTTCAAAAATGCAATTAAATTATCCAGTTAGCTTGCAAACATGATGAGGATCACAAATATATAACTTAAACATGCTAATGATGCAAGGAATACAGTAATCGATTTTGAAAATATGGGCAAACCGTATTAATGCTAGGGGAAGATTCTTGGCGTGAGAACACGTGCCACTGGTCGTATTAGCCTCTGGGAAGGTCCAAGAAACGATTGGAATCGTTGGAATGGCTTGAATTGGCCTATAAGTTCAAAAATGATCCAACACTTTTTGTCACTTTTTTTTGAATTTTTTTTGGTGTTTTCACGACTGGTAAACCTTATGCCATGCTTTGTTCTTGTCCAATATATATCTAGGAATGCATTAGGGTTACAAACTTGGATTGAATCTTTGCAATTATGAGATATTTGATTTGATTTTCATGCTACATATAAACTTGCTATTTTAAGCCAAATATTCCCTTTCTTGTACCAATTATGCTTGATTCATTTTGGCCTTGATAATTCAGCATATTTTGATTGCCAACCTGTCCAAAAACCAAATCAAATCATATCTTTGCTATTATTCATCAATTATTTTATTTAATTCAATTTTTAATTAATAAAAAACAAAAATAAATTGAAAAATGAAGCAAGTGATGTGTCGGTGAATATTTGGGTCGTGGACCATATTATAAGTGAGGTGCAAGCATAAAAAGTTAGGCCCATTTAGCAAAAAAATGCATGTTTGAGCATATTTGACTTTTGGAAATTTTACAAAAAAGGTCAATTTTGACAAGGCATATCTCCTCCAATTTTAACCCTAGAGAGGTGTTCTTGGACTTTTTAGAAAGCTTAGAATTTCCCCTAATCTAAAATTTTGTTCTCATCTCAATTGAGTCTTCCATGTTCATGTAAGAAGCTTTGACCCAAAAGGTGTTTTTGTTGACTTTTCAAAAGGATCCATAATGTAGAAATTCATATCTTTTTGTGGGTGCATATTTCGAACTTGTGGGCTCAAGATGATTTGTAGGGAATTGCATCCTCTTCAAAATGAGCCTTGGATGGAAAATTTCTAATGAAGCATGTGGAAGTTATGCTTGGTCAAAGTTTGGTTGACTTTTACTAAGAAACCCTAATTTAGCAACTTTTGGGTTTTGATGAATTTAGAGCATTCCTTGAGGAATCATGATCAACCCTTGATAAAATTATGAAATTCACTTTAAAATTTTAATGTTGACCAAAAATCTTTAAGTTTGACTGTATGTGGGTTACAGTTGACTTTTGACCTAATACAGTCGATTCTCAAGCATCTGAGCAACTGACTGAGCAAACTTCTTGTGCAAGGCATGAAACTTGACATGTAGGGTCTTGAGAACATATTAGGACCATGGAGAGAATATGAGGCCTTTGTGGTTCACCCATCTTGATGCAAATGGAAACCCTAATTTGAGGTACACTGCCTTAGGAGAGAGTTTGTCCGATCCACTCTTGGGCAATCTTGAGCAATTTGAGGATCTCTAGGAGCAAGTATTGAGTAAAATGAGAGGGCAAATTTTGGGGTACAATAATGGCAAAACGCGATTCAAGGTCCTAGTTGCTCATGTGATACGTTAGAACGCAAGCAAACATCATTAATAAGATAAACACATGCTTAGTATGGACTTAAACAGCTTGTAACGAGAGTTTGAGATTCAAAAAATTTACCAAATGGTGAGATTCAATCTGCTTGACCTGGGGTGTTACAAGCTTGCTCGAGGATTGGGTTGAGTTCCTGGATGCCTCAGGAAGATGTTGAGTCCTTTGTTTGGACTTAGGGCGCCTGCAAATAGTATTTCAGTTTTGACAACTTTGGTTCAAATATTTGGAGTTTTTTGTGAAGCTCTTGTACAGTGTGTAGGGCTCTTACGCTTACAAGATGCTTGGTATTTATAGAGTAGAAATAATGGACAAGGTATGAGGGAAAGAAGCATGCTTCATTATGTTCTTTAAGAGCCATGAATGAAAATTTGTAACTTTTCCAAAAGCATGCAAACTTGTCTCTTTTTTTTTTAATTCGAATGAATTTGGACATGCTGGCCTTATTGTAAACGAAATGTAGGGGCCCTCCATGCATCAAATCAAGCCAATCAATAATGGCCCATATAATTTGCATTAATTTTGATTTATTTGATTTTTTATTAAATAAAATTAATATAAAATGAAAATAAGATTAAGACTATGCAAAAATTGTTTTAGGGGTCCTTAGACATGACATGAACATGTTTAGGCCCTAAAAATTAGGCTCATTAGCTTGAAAAATGATTTTTCCCAAAGTTGACTCCATGCATTTTCTTGAAAATTACCCAACTTATGTAAGCCATAACTTGCTCAATTTTTATCTCATGATGATGATCTTTGACTTTTTGAAAATCCCAAGATGATTAATTCCATCCCTATTTTGATCAATTTAGCTTTGAGGATTTTATCTTGATGTAAAAGGTCTTGGCAAAAAGTGACTTTTGTTTACTTTCTAAAAATGACTTGTAATGTATGAGCTTGTATCTTTCAAATGGTCAATTTCTTGGACTTAAGGGATGAAGAAAAGTTATAGGTAATGATATTGTCTTAAATATGAGCTTTGGTTTGGGGAAAATGGATTAAGTATGTGAAAGTTATGCCTGGTCAAAGTTTGGTTGACTTTTCTGATAGAAATCCTAATTTAGCAATTCTTGACTTTTGATAAATTGAGAGCAATTCTTGAGGAATCATGATCAACCCTTGATCAAATGATGTATATCACTTCAAAATGTTGATGTTGACCAAAAATCTTGAAGTTTGACTGTACATGGGCCACAATTGACTTTTGACCTAGCACAGTTGATTTTCAAGCATTTGAGCAATTGCATGAGCAAATTTGTAGTGGAAGGCATGAAATTTTTCATGGATAATCTTGAAGGCATATCAGGACAATGGAAAAAATTTGAGACCTTTGGAGATCACACATCTTGATGAGAAGTGAAACCCTAGTTAGAGGTTCATTGCTTAGGATGAGAATTTGTCTGGTCAATTCTTGGTCAACCTTGAGCAATTGAGGATCTCTAGGAGCATGCTTTGAGTAAAAATGGGAGGGAAATTTTTTGGATACAATAGATGCCCTTGTTCAATCTTCTTAAACCTGAGGATTTAGATTGAATTGTTTGCCTTTCGTGATCTAAAGGTGAAAGATGATTGAACACTAGAGTGCCCAAAAATTTCCACTCGCATGAAGTAACACCGATGGTTGATGATGGTAGGAATGGGCTTACAAATGCCATTTGGATAAGATGACATGGAGATGTCAGAGATGAACTTAAAGATGCCATCCATAGGTGACTTGTTGATAAAAATTAGACTAAATCTAAGCTTGATTTCAACTGGAAAAGAATCAGAATAAATCTTTGGAGCGATTTAACTGAACTAGAGAAAGTGTCTACCGGAACGGAATCAGAATAAACTATTGATCAATTTAAACTGAACTAGCAGAGATCTTGAATAAACTTTAACTAGAAAGAATTAGAATAAATCTTTGGAGCGATTTATCTGAACTAGAGAAAGTGTCTACCAAAACGGAATCAGAATAAACCATTGATCGGTTTAAACTGAACCAAGCAGAGGTCTTGAATAAACTTTAACTGGAAAAGAATTAGAATAAATCTTTGGAGTGATTTATCTGAACCAGAGAAAGTGTCTACCCGAACAGAATAAAAATAAACCATTAATCGGTTTAAACTGAACCAGTAAAGGTCTCCTTGTGGGGATTCATGTTCCTGCTGTCTGAGGAGGACTCCGCTGGGGAATGTGGATTTTTGTTATTCTCCCGCTTGAGGAAAACTCTGGGAAATAGAGTCTAGGAACTTCAGCCGTCCATGGCTCTACTGAGGAGTTATCCCTATACTGGAGAGATGAGAGTTTGCTGCTTTCTGGTTGAAATCTAGGTTTCACAGTAGCTTGCTGGGGATAATGGAATTAACCCTTACCTAAAAATGTATTACAAAGATCCTGTGTGAGATTGGTTCATCTGGTCGTGTAGATAGTTTTCCTGTCTGGTTTCAGGTGTTAATCTATAATCAGCTGTTCACAGATAGTTGTCCTGTCTGGTTTCAGGTATTAATCTGGAACTTGAAAACATCGGTCACATAAATAGTTTCCCCATCTGGTTTCGGGAATTAATTTGTGGCATGTTATATTTGTTGGTAAATTCATCTTGTTTCAGGAGTTCATACCACTTGGTCGTGCATATAGTTTCCCTGTCTGGTTTCCGACATTAATCTTTGACCTGCTGTAAAAGTTGATAGTGTTTGTCTGTCTGCTAATTTAACCTGAAAAGGTAAAATTAGTTTCATACAATGTCATGATGTATGAATTGCATGATGCTCCCAAAATAAATGAGATTGTGATATATGTATTTGTATGCACATGCCAGGATGTATGAAAATGTAATGCTGTTGCGCAGTATCTTTATCTGGGAAAATAAATCCCTGACTGTTGTTAAAGAGTACCGGGAAGCTGGATCCTGGAATACTGTTGGTGAGTGAAGAAAGTGATTCTTCAATTTTCTTTGGGGATAATGAATGGAGATAGTTTTGTTTGCGATTCCCTTTCTCTATCGGGAATCTTCGACTTCTGCCTGAGAATGATTCTGCCGAGGGGAAGAGTTATGTTGGAAGATTTCACCAATTTGGAGAAATAAACTCCGTTGGGGGTGAACTTCCATAGCTAGAGAAATAAAATCTACTGGGGATAAGGCTTTATAAACTACTTGATATTTATAAAACTCTGTTGCGGAAGGTGAACTCCATAAACTGCTTAGGGATTTTGTTGAAATCCTGTTGGGGAATCTTGAGAAGCTTGTCGACTTCACTGGGGATTTTTTGTTGGAGTAGTAATTGGAGATTATTTCTTTTCCGGGGATATGATAACCCGAAACCATTAGGCTGTATGCTGAGAACATGGTTGTAACCTTGTAGTAGGATATCTCTACCTCTGTACCTGTTGGAGAAAATATTTGTCGGGGAAAACATCTGCGGGGATTTTGTGGATGGCCCTTAGATGTCGTCCCGTTTCTTAAAGTCATTAGCAACAATATTTCTGTTTTTAGGTGTATATTTGTAAGAAGTATTTATATTCAAATGCATATGTTCAAGAATAATCACTGGACGTTTTCGCACAAAAAACAGAAAAATAAAAAACAGAAGTTTTGCACTTTCAAAGGAATAGTTTTGTATTAACTTGAAATGAGAGTTTTTGTATAAGGAGACATGCATCCTAGTAAGAGAATGTTGTCGTAAGAAATGGAAATTATAAAAAGATAGTATACAAAGAAAAACAGCTATGTGAAATAATCCCATTGAGCTCCCATTATGCTATTTCCTTTATGTCTTTGAGCGTCTCATCCCTTTCGCTACTTTTCCGAAGTTGATTGGATTGATTAGTACCGCTTGAGCTTGATAGTTGATACTGAAGATTGGCTATAAGGTGATCTAACGGGACATAGTTGTATGCTTTAAACCCCTAACTTTTTCCTGGACCGCCCTTTCGGGTTTTCAGTCCATCGGGATACCCTTTTTTCCCAAGCCTCCTTTTAAGGTTTTTGACTTGTCGGGTGTATGGATTTTTTATGTATATCCCTAATTTTTGCCCGAACCCTTTTGGTTCATCGGGATGCCCTAATTTTTTCCTAGGCCGGTAGACCTAGCGGGTCTTTACTTATGCATAGTATCTTTTAACTATGTCCGTGTTTACAGGGTGCAGAAGATCGTCACTGTCCATAGTGGTTGAGATCATGGCCCCACCATAAAATATGTTCTTGATCATAAATGGCCCTTCGTATGTGGGAGTCCATTTTCCCCTGGGATCACCTTGTGGCAGTATGATGCGCTTGATTACCAGGTCACCATCCTGATATACCTGACCTTCTTGTTAAAAGCCTTAATCATACATTTTTAGAACATCTGACCATGGAAGACAACTGCGAGCTTCTTCTCGTCAATCATATTTAACTAGTCAAGTCGATTCTGAACCCATTCGTCTTCATTCAGATCTGCATCCTTCATGATTCTCAAGGAAGGGATCTGGACTTCTATGGGTAGGACAATTTCCATACTATATACCAAAGAGAAAGGAGTTTCCCTTGTTGATGTATGCATTGTGGTGCGGTAACCATGAAGAGAAAATTGTAAAATCCCATGCCAATCTTTATATTTTATCATCATCTTCTGTATGATTCTCTTGATATTTTTGTTAGCAGCTTCAACAACGTCATTTATCTTCGGCCGATAGGAAGAAAAGTTATGATGCTGGATTTTGAATTGCATGCAGAGCTAGGTGATTATAGTGTTGTTAAGATTGGTACCATAATATGTAATGATTCTTTCTGGAATACCGTACCGACATATAAGGTTGTGTTTGATGAATCGGGCCACAATGTTCTTGGTAACTGAAGAGGATGAAGCTGCCTCGACCCACTTTGTGAAGTAATCAATGGCAACCAGGATGAAGCGGTTCCCATTAGAAGCTGTAGGTCTGATTTCCCCAATCATATCGATGCCCCACATTGCAAACGGCCAAGGAGCAATCAAGACGTTCAGAAGAACCGGAGGCACATGTACCTTGTCAGCATAGATCTGGCATTTATGACAAGTCCACGAATACTGATAACAGTCTAATTCCATAGTGGACTAGTAGTGTCCTTCCCGTAGGATTTTTTAGCCATTGAATGTCCACTAGAATGAGTGCCAAAGGTACCTTCATGCAAATCAGCCATAATCTTTTCTGCTTCACTCTTGTCTACACATTGAAGCAAGGTAGAATCATGATTGCACTTGTAGAGGATCCCGTTACTGAGGAAGAATTTGGCAGAGAACCTTCTTAGAAACTTCTTATCATTGACTGAAGCTCCCTCATGGTATCCTTGGAGTTCGAGATATCTTTTGACTTCATGGAACCAAGGCTTGTCCACTACTTCTTCAGTACCAATCTCATGACAGTATGCTGGCTCGTCCATCCTCTCAATGGTGATTTGAGGAGCCTCGTTATCCCACCTAACCTTGAACATGGATTACATTGTAGCTAGTGCGTCTGCTAGTTGATTTTCCTCTCGTGGAAAATGCTCAAAGGTAATTTTTTCAAAGTATGGGATTAGTGTCAACACATGCTCTTTGTACGGGATGAGATTAGGATGCTTTGTGTCCTATTCTCCTTTGATCTGGCTTATTACCAAAGTTGAGTCTCCAAACACACTTAAGAACTTGATCCTTAAATTGATTGCAGCTTTGAGACCCATGATGCATGCTTCATACTCAACCATATTATTGGTACAATTTAAGCATAATCATGCAGTGAAAGGAGTATGACATCCTTCAAGATATATGATCACAGCGCCGATGCCATTGCCAAGAGAGTTGGAAGCTCCGTCAAAAACCATGGTCCATCAGGATCCTTTTTTAGGTCCTTCATCTGGTCCAGGTTCTTCATAATCGGTTACTAACATGATGTTCTCGTCCGGGAACTCGAAATTCATGGATTGGTAGTCATCCACAACCTGATGAGCCAAATGATCAGCTAGTACACTTCCCTTAGTTACTTTCTGGTTTGTGTATTGAATGTCGTATTCGGTCAGGATCATTTTCCATCTTGCTATTCTTCCGGAGAGAGTCGGCTTCTCAAAGATGTATTTGATAGGGTCCATCTTAGATATCAACAAAGTAGTGTGGGTCAACATATAATGTCTCAGTCAGCGAGTAGCCCATGCCAAAGTGCAGCAAGCTTTCTCGAGCAGTGAGTATCTTGTTTCACAGTCGGTAAACTTTTTGCTAAGGTAGTATATTGCATGCTCTTTTCGACCAGACTCATCATACTGCCCCAACACACACCCTATTGAATTATCTAATACTATTAAGTACATTATCAAAGGTCTTCCTTCAACCGGAGGCATCAGAATTTGAGGCTCTTAAAGGTATTCCTTAATTCGGTCAAAGGAAGTCTGGAATTCGTCATTCCACTTTAACACTTGATTTTTCCTCAAGAGTTTGAAGATTGGATCACAAGTAGCAGTTAGATGGGAAATGAACCTGGCAATGTAATTTAAATGTCCCAAGAAACCTATAAATTCCTTCTCAGTGCGAGGAGCTGGCATCTCTTGTATGGCTTTAACCTTTGTAGGGTCTACTTGAATATCTTTGTCACTAACCAGATCTTACCCCAAAGGTGCACTTGTTCAGATTCAACCTTAATTTGTACATCTTCAGCCTATCAAACCATTTTTGTAGATGATCCAGGTGTTCCTCTTCAGTTTGAGACCTGGCTATCATGTCGTCAACATAAACCTCTATCTAATGGTGAATCATATCATGGAACAAAGCTACCATAGCACGCTGATAGGTTTCCCAAACGTTCTTCAACCCAAATGACATAACCTTGTAACAGAAAGTGTCCCACTGTGTGACGAAAGTTGTTTTCTCCATGTCTTCGGGTTCCATTTTAATCTGATTGTAACCAGAGAAATTGTCCATAAAGGAGAAGATCTTATAATGTGCGGTGTTGTCAACCAGAACATCAATATGGGGAATGTTGTACCCCAAAAGTTTCCCTCTCATTTCACTCAAGACATGCCTCTAGAGGTCCCTAACTTTCCCTAGGATGACTAAGAATTGACCATGCAAATTCTCCTCCTAAGGAAATAAACCTCTAACCAGGGTTTCAATTTTAAGCAAGATGTGTGAGTCCCAAGGATCCAAAATTTTCTCCATTGTCCTAATATGGCCTTAAGATCATCCATGCCAAATTTCATGCCTTGAACAACAAGTGTGCTCAATCAACTGCTTAAATTCCTGGAAATCAACTATACTAGGTCAAAAGTCAATTATGGCCCAAATACAGTCAAACTTCAAGATTTTTGGTCAACATCAAAATTTTGAAGTGATATACATCATTTGATCAAGGGTTGATCATTATTCCTCAAGAAATGCTCATAACACATAAAAAGTCAAAAATGGCAAATTAGGGTTTCTATAGGAAAAGTCAACCAAACTTTGACCAGGCATAACTTTCTCATACTTTATCAGAAAATTTTCCACCAAGGCTCATTTTTAATGGAATCCAATTCCCTACAACTTCTATTCAGCCCTCAAGTTCAAGAAATTCCCCAATGAAAAGATACAAGTTCATACATTATAGGTCCTTTTAAAAAGTCAACAAAAACACCTTTTGGGTCAAAGCTCCTCACATGAACATGGAAGACCCAATTGAAATGAAACCAAAAGGGTTGTTTAGACGACATCCTAAGCTCTCTAGAAAGTCAAAGAACACCCTCTTAGGGTTAAAATTAAGAAAGATATGCATTGCTAAAGTTGACCAATTTTTGGAAATGTGCATGAAGCCAATATTGACCTAACTTGAATTTTTTCCAAATGGGTCCATGTTTTCATGCTTGAAACTTGTTCTTGACACGGACCACGACTTTTGAGCTCAGTCACACATTATTTTATTATTTATACTATTTACTTTGATATTTTATCCATTAAAATGCAAAATTAAATAAAGTAAATAATAAAAATAATGAAAGATTTGATTGTGAATCTTTTTCTTATCAAATGATGGAAAAAAACATGTTGTCAAATCAAAGGAAAATCGTGGAGGGAAGGGGAGATTGGATTTGTTCTAAAAAAGGCCAAAAATAAAATAATTGTAAGAAGGATATTTTCTCATCAAAGTATTGGATTTTTTCCACAATTATTACCCTAATTTGATTTACTATATATACATAACAACCCTAGATCAGAAGGACAGGTGCGGCAGCCGCAAAAGAACCATAGCAAAGTGCAAAATTTCAAGAAAATCATGAAAATTAAAAGCATTAGTTCCAGCCTTTGTTGATTAAGACAAAAGAGTCAATCTTTCTCCTGAAGGTCCCAGGAAGCCTTATCAACCTTCATCCACGATTGAAGCAGCCTGAAGCCGGCCAACAAAGTCAGATCCTTTTGGTAAAAAATTCGTATTTGAATCTCTTAACACACGCAATTTAAATGAATCCAAAGCATACATTTGTGTTCATATGATTGTTTTGAATCGTTCTAACGTGCTACATGAAAAGCTAGAGTCTTAGAATGTAGGTTGCCATGGTTAGGGCTTGGAAACGACCAAGGCATGAACAAGATGATACGTGCCTCCTCAGGCCAAATGGCCATCACCATTGAATTCGTATCATGCAAAATAGGGGGGTAGCCTGGATTTGGGGCTTTGACTCTGCATATTTTTACAGTTCCAATTTTTGCTTGGCTGGAAAAGACGACCAGAGTGCATCTCCGGCGTCGTTGACTTCTCTGACCCAGGCGAAGACCTTGCGTGGTAGTTTTACATGCTTTGATTGGTTTGTTTAAATATCAGGACCCCACAAGTGCGTGCGTGTCTTGATGACTCAGCCATTGCCTTGTTTTTATATTATATTGTTTTTTTTGTTATTATATACCTGAATGATTTAGCAGCGCAGATGGAAAAAAGCATAAGGGTGCAAAGGGAGAGACCTGGGTTCGATTCCCAGGTCTTGAACATTATTTTTCCAATGAATTTCTTCCAGATCCAGTGCAGCCAGGCCACTCGTATGCATCATGGGCTAACCACATCATCACCATCAGATCAATCATCCTCTAGATCTAACGCCCAGTATGCAGTCCCCAGGGTGGACCTCTCAAGCATGCCTCCCACTGGATTCAGTGCAGTTGTGGGCCAACCGGATCTGGGCTTTGACAAATTTCAGCAGCACACCCCCAGTTTTGCTTCCTCACCCCAGGCCCATCTTCTTTTATTTATTTTATTTTATTTGTTTTATTAGTTTATATTTTTATTTATTCACTTTTTTTAATCATAAAATCAGGAAAGATAAAAAAAATTAGGACTTAGTTTTTTTCTTAATAAATTATTTTTTTGCAAATTAATTAATTTAATTAACTTTAAATTATTTTCTTTAATTTAAAATTAGTTAGAAATTTGGTTAAACTTTTAATTTTTTTTCATAAAATACCAAAAAAATATTTTTTAATAGGCACTTAGATTTTAGGGTTTAGAACTTATTCTCGTATCAATTTTCGCGCGTTATTATTTTTTCATAAGATTATTTTATTATGTAATTGTGCCCAGTTTGTAATAGTTTAATTAGGATTTTCAATTTCCGTATTTTACTTTTCGTTCATTATTTATGTATTGTAATACCCCAAATTTGTCCTACCCTTCTACTTCCTATCTGGCTTACGCATTTTTGCATTTTTTTCTCACATTAGGTCATCTAACACATCATGCATCATTAATCAATAAATTGGCATAAGATCATGGATTTCGAGGAATAAGGGTTGGTGTATGGCTTTTTCTCTAACACTGTGGACTTCTTTTAGTGATACAATTTTTGGGTCTCATCAAATACTTGCCGCTTCAATTGTGACTCATCCCAAGGCTATCTCGAAAGGTTGCAAGCTTAAGCAGTGAGGAACATCGTCTTATACTTATCACCTCCACATAAATGATGATTTATTTCCATGATCATATAAATTTCAAAGGGGTTCTATAATTACTTAAAGTGCAAATGGTTGAAGATTTTGATATATCCATGGCCATTAAGATCTTGTTCAAGGATGCTTCAATATGTCATACAAAAAGGTTATCATATAAGAAAATCGTATCTTTTACGAGTTAATATTTCAAATGGTCCTTTCTTCATCAAATGAGGTTTAGATATTCCTTGTATGTTCACGAGCTCTAGGCAAGAGAAGAAGATTCAATAGGATACTATTTGCAAATTGGAATTTGTACACTTTATGAGGCAAAGCTCTTCGTCGGGTCTATTCGCTTACTTGTGATATAATATGCTTTGGGGACTTCATTTCAAAATACATTAAAATCAAAATCTTAAGCTTCTTCAATTATGGTTTTGAAGTGAGGAGTAAGAAAGATGCAAGGCTCGTTCGTTTGAGGGTGTTCAGGCATGTCTTCATTCAAAAGCAAAGAAACTCGACGTTACAAGTTCGTCCTTGGAAAAGACTCTTATTAAATTCATATCACAACCATGGAGTTATATGCAACATAAAATTAAAAAAATCTTGGAGATACAAAAGGCAATTCGGAAGAGAAGACTACTTGGAATATTTGGGCTCCATCATTAAAGTTCAAGAGTTCACATTCATACAATGATATAATCTTTACAAGTTCTAAAGCATTACTCGTGATTTGTCAAAGGGTTATCCAAAATCATTCTCGTTCATTCGAGGTCATAACCATGCAATTTACAAGCGGTATCATTAGAACATTACAAGAGAAGATTTCAAAAGGACGTTTACATCCAAAATTAGTAAATCAAAAAAACAAGAATTTACATTAAATATTCAAGTAGCCTGAAGCTAAAGAATTCTAAATCAAGGTTTCCCTCATTTCTAAAGTTATTTATCTTCAAGCCACTATCTTCCAAGATTGCCCCATTCCAACCTGGTTACGTCCAAGCCTCGGTCCATGTTTCATACCAAAAGAAAACCTGCATAAACAACCATTTTTCAAGCCGGTTTAGTACCAATACGTAATCAAATTAATTTAATTTGAAATACAAAAATCAACAATTACACCAAGTATTATGTGCTTAAAACTAACTTTTCCCTAACTTCTAACTATAACTAACTTTCTATTTCCCAAACTGTAACCAACTTTCCTTTTTCCCACCTCTTAACCATTTTATAACAACCTCTCTAAGTCCTAACCAATTAACAGAATAACCAACTTTTTTCCCACCTCCTAACCACCTAACAGAATTTCTAACCTCTTAACTATAAAAACAAACTCCAGCATATACATAAAGGGGAGAAACCACAGTCACAAATAGACGATTATTTTACATTAAGAAAGAAACTCACCTTTACAATCAATCTCTGAAGGTCCAGAAGCTGAATATTCTCCTCATACTTTCTTTCCAAGAAACCACTAAATATTGCATTTTGTCAACAATATTCTGCTCATGGATCCACCACCACCCAAATCAGCGGGAAGTTCTCGTCCACCAAGGCCACCACAAAAAACGCTGCTCCACCATCCCAACTCTCTCGGCAGCAGCCACAAGAATCATCACCGGGAATACAAGAATCTCAACTACTGTCATGGTTTCAAGAAATATTCCCTGTACCATGGCATAAGTCACGAGAACGATTATTGTTACGTGAATTATATCCTCATCTTGATGCTCTATGTACTGATTCAATCTCGAAACAGAGAGAAGGACTTCTACCACCACGACCACCGCGGCCTCAGCTTCAGGCAATACTATTTCCTTCTCTAGACTCGCCACCACGGTCATCATCACCACCTTCGTCAGCTTCAATCGCCATAGCCATCTCCCACAACTCCTATAATTCTTCTACGGTAAATCTACAACAAATTCAACGCCGTTTCTCATCAACAGAAATTCATACTGCAACATCTTCAATTCTTCAATCATCAACAGGAAGATGCAAATCATAAAGAAGAACTAACAAGAAGGAAGGCGATAGCACTAAGAGTAAATGTACCTGAGTCTATTTCTCTCGATTTCTCGTCTTTGCCGCCGCCACCGTCGAAGACACGTCGGACGAACTCTGACTGATTGTTCTGAAGATGAGTGGCGGAAGGTTGAATCGTACATGAGATGAAGCTGAGACGGAGCAACACAGGCGAGGAAGTGACGATGGTGAGCGGCTTCGGAGGAAGAAATGGAAGTGAGGTAGAGATGATGAACAGGGGGTCGAAAATCGCCGGAGAGAAGAAGAAGAAAACGCAAGGAAGGCGGAGGCGCCGCCGCTGCCGTTCGTGAAGAAGAGACTTTTCTTTCTGAAAACCCTATTCCCTTTCCAATTTCCATGCTTTTTCTCTTTTAATTTAATTGTCTTATTGTTTTACTATTCTTAATTCAAATTAATAACAATTATAATTAAAATAACAAATAAAAATGTTGAAAATCTTTTGGGTAAATTACTTCTACAGCACCCCATGAATTCAGCTCACACCCCTTTATTCTTCTAAATTTTTTTCCTTTTCTTTTATTATTTTAGTTTTTTCTTTTAGTTTAATTTTTTTTAATCAATAATAAAACAATAAAAATAATAGAATATTTTTTAGAATTTCTTTTTAGAATTTCAATTAGAATTTTTCTATTTTATTTTTCATATTCGATAATCATCTTATTGACTTTTTTAGTCAAGATTTTTGTGATAGCATTGATATAACTCTTGCAATGTGGAATACTCGGGGTTAATTCTTCAATCACTCGTTCGAGGAAACTTTGATAGAATTTTCTTACCGCTTGCACAATTTTGAAGAGGCAACGGACCTTCTTCGTTCGGTATCGTTGCAAATCTATTTTATTCTTCATTTTCGTACTTTATCGCAATCCATGTGCATACTAACATCAGGTAGAAATTTCCCCTTTAACCTAAATCTTATGGCTACTAACGCACAATAACATTAGGTTTAGAAATAGGCTAATTCCCCTTTAACTTTTCTTTCCCTTTTGCATTCGCACCTAAAACTAAAAATTTCTCTTTCTTTCAAAGTTCAAAACACTTTAAAACTATTGATGAGAATCATGCTTTTGCTTAGTACGGGAAATGATAAGCGAGTCTCTTCTCGATCTTATTGTTCTTCATCTCAAGCATAGGTGTGGTTCAATTCTCAAAGACTCTTTTCATAACTAAGTAGAAAAATGGCTAATATCTCTCTCTTGAGGTCAATCAGTCATCATCTACAACAAAAAATACAAAACAAATTCAAATCTTTTGTGCGCTCGAGCACTTTTCTTAAAAAAACCTTTTCAGGAAAGGACACGATTAATTTACTTCTGTGCCAATGCATGAGTCTCCAAAGGTCGAGCTGCGGTAGAAGGCGGGATTAACTTCGTCCATAAATAACACAAACAAACAAAAAATGTGAGCCGAACTACGGTAGCTCTGATTCCTCAAAACGGATACGTAGGCATTGGGGTAGGGCCCAAACGAGCATAATTTTATTTTCCCTACATTCTTTTCCCCTTTCTTTTGCATGCATTCCTCCAGTAGTATAGTAAACAGTAAGCATAGATTAAACACACCCATAAGATAGATAACAAGAGTGGATACCGTAGAGTACTACGGGCGTGTGGGGTGCTAATACCTTCCCCTCGCGTAACAGACTCCCTTACCCGATCTCTCGGTCGCAAGACCGTGACTTCTCCCTTCTCAGGTTTTCTCGATGTTTACCTTTCCCTACATGTGGGATAAAAGACGTTCGATGGCGACTTCATTGTTTGATGATTTTCAGCCGGTTGTTTCATGTATCTACACCAAAGCCTTGTAATAGTTGTAGGAATTTTATTTCTCGCTCCTTATATTTCTTATATGCTTGTATATAAATTGTTAGTAAATTAGGCGCATGACAAGATTAAATCAATTAATCATTAAATCACTAACATAAGATGAAATATCTGAAAAAAGCATATTGTTTCACACTTGCACCCCTAGGGTATACCTCACTTGTTGCCTTCGGAAATGGTCATGTCCCTTGAACATAGGGATATCTTAGCAAAGACCCTCAGCTTAAAAGTCATCATAAAGATCATGGTCCCTTAAATGTCCCTCGAGTTGCCTAGTAGAAATGACTTGTCCCTCGATGTTGCCTACTGTTTACCGTGGTTATTGGTAAACAACCGTTGATCCTCCAAATGGTTACTTATTTGGTTACTCGCAGGATCGATCAGATTGATCCTAGGACATAGGTTGATTTTGAGGTTTTGATTAAATTGGATAATGGTAAAATGACAATAAAATAAAGAGGCTTTAAGTAAATTGCATGAAGAAGGACTTTGATAAAATAAATGAAGGCTTTAAATGAAGGGCTTCGACAGGAAAAGTAAAGAAGAAAACAAGTAAATTTCTGGAAAAGTAAATGACTTTGATTAATAAAGTTGGTGTTTCACACATACATTTCTCAACAATTCTTTCTCACACGCTGGGTACTCGAATCTATATGAGTGACTTTGTATATAATTGTGAACACACGTGAGAAACTGCGTGAACTACTACTATTTATACTAAAACATCCCAAGTAACCGTCGGGCAGTTACACTGCTTCGAGATGATCCCACTTGGCACGTTCTCAACGTTCGACGCTCAAGATCTTTGCACGTTGCACTTGGTAACCGCTGGGAACCGTTTTCCCTCCAAATGCTTGAACTTCAAACCGTTCCACTCTGAACCATCGAACACCTTCGTCGAGAAGCATCTTCGACGAGAAACACCTTCGACGTCGAAGGCAACCAACTTCTCCCTTGGAAGAAATCTTCTAAGTACATTGCCATCTTTCGATGGGCATTTCGACGGACCTAGCTGGTCGAAAACATCCTTCAGCTTCAATGACTGACATTAATGAAACCAGGGTGTCGAATTTAGGAGCCAACAAATTGCCCCCCAAGAATGCCTTATTTCGACTCTGAAAGAAAAAGGCATTCTTTGAAATTCCATTCGACACCTGGCTTTTCACACCTGGCTTTTCATTCTTAGTCACAAATTAAATTGTGCACTTTTTGTTGTCTTCTACCAACCACTGACAATCCCAAGAAAAACCATCATTTATCCGTACCTAAGACGTCACCTCAGTACGGCGTGCAGTGTGCCAAACGTCATTTCACCAATTGTCATCATGACAATTCCCAAAAACGAGGGCGCACGCTGCACCCTTCCATTTCTGCAGAACGGCTGAAACAACAGGGAGACGCCACGTGTCCCACTACCTTCTGCAACATTAAATGGCATTTAATGTCCTCGAATTTGGGGATTTCCCCCACTACTATAAATAGCAGTGAGTACCCATTGTGGGACTCTTTACGCTAACTTGCTTTCAGAATTCTCCATTTACACACAAACTCTTGTCAACTTTGCAAACTTCTTGTTTTTCACTTCGTCTTCAACCTCGCTACCAACAATGGCATCTGGTTCTTCCAACGCTCCCAGCGCCAACGCACCATCTGGAAACGTTAAGCCTAGGGTTTTCTCGACCGCTCCAGTAGTGACTCCCACGGGCCAACGAAGGGTCCCTGAACCTTTGGACATTGTTGTACGTGATGCTTACTCACGCCACCTTATGATTCCGGTTGGATATTCCAACCAGATCTTTGCTATGTCTGGCCCACTGTACCCAAGCATTGCTGAGGCCATGAAGATCAAAAGTTATTTTCCGGTAGTTGAGAGACTCAAACCGGTTGCATGCTCCAAGAAAGATGCAGAGGATAATGAAGATCCTGCTAAAGAGAAAATCGACCTCCGTTTCTTCAACAAAGGTGTAAGGGCTTTCAGGTTTGGCCCTAGCCTTACTCCTGATTATAGTGCTTGGCTGGAAAAAATGGAGAAACGCCAAGCTTTGATCTGGAAAGACATTGGGATATTCGACCTGGTTATGCTGTCGAAGACAGGTCTTAACTATTCCCCAGAGATGTTGATAGCTTCTTTACTCTTCTGGGACTACACCCACTTCACCTTCCATCTTCCCTGTGGAATGCTGACTCCCACACTCTTCGATGTGGCCGCCATCACTGGCCTTCGACCCACCGGGGACTACTTCGACCCGGAAGAAATGTCAGAGGATCAGATTGGATTCTCTGCCACAAAACCAACCTACACCGCCTTCATCAATCACTACCACGATAAGTCGACAGAGGCTGTGTCGGATGTCGAACATATTGCGTTTCTAGCCTTATGGCTGACACGCTTTGTGTTTTGCTTTAAGTCCTTACAGGTGACCAAGAAGATGGTCACTCTCGCCACTCAACTCCATCATGGCCAAAATATCTGTTTGGCAGAATTGATTTTGGCTAGCCTGTATGAGTCGATTAGCAACGGAGCGACTCTTCTGAAGATTATCGAGAACAGAGCCAGCCTGCTGCTTGCTGGACCTTTTTGGCTGCTTCAACTGTGGCTCAATGCCACCTTCGAGTCTTTCTTGCCTAAGAAGATTCAAATAAATGAGCAGGCTCCAGAGATAGCGAACAGACGCGTCGAAGGAACCAGATTGGCTCTGTTGACTCCAATGGAAGATGGACTGGAGCTTCAGCAAACTTTCACAAACTTCGTTCTGATGTTTGCTAGAAGGAAAGAGTTTGCTTCGACTATGGCTCCGTTTTCTCGACGGAAGGTTGGCCCAGAGTGGTTCACAAGGCCACATCCTAGGACGTCGAGTGGTCCTCAGGTTGACGAACATACAACAATGTGGGAGGCGTTCCTCACACCAAGAATCATGCCTCTTCGATTCAGGAGCTCTAAGACTCACTGTAGTCTGATTGCATATCAACCAAACCTAGTGTCTCGCCAGTTTGGTATTATTCAAACACTACCTTCTCCAATTTTTCCAAGGGAGAAGTCTATGTTATACTTCTGCAACGACTACACCGAAGAAGCTGCCACTAAGCATATCGGCAGATATGCTGGTCGAACAGTTCTTTCGTTGTTTGACTACCAGCTTAACTTTCTTTGCTCACCATCCTTCGAGGAGTGGTGGAAAAGTTATTACGCTGAGGAGTTTTTCGACGAGAAGGACTTCGTGGATGAGCTTCAGAAATCTTTTGTCCTTGTCTTGGACAAAATAAAGAAATGTAAGTTCATCCTTTCAAATTACTTTGTCTTTCTCTTTCGACTGCTAGCCTGTTAATTATTTTATCTGCTTTCAGTTGTTCGAAAGCCTGCAGCCAAGAAGGCTGCAGAAGGCCAACAGGGAGGAGGCCCCTTAACAAAACCTCCACCGCCGGTGAAGACTATAGCGCCAGCGAAGACCACAACAAACCAACAGGGGGAAGGCCCTTCGAAAAAGGCTTCTGCACCGGTAACCAGACTTTCATTATCTTCTTCTGGCTTTAATTTTTGACTTTCGATGCAACTGCTAAGTCGAATTCCAATTGGTTTTTTAGGCACCTTCGCCCAAGAAACGGCCAGCACTGACGGTCGAATCCGGGAGCGACGAAGAAGATGATTCTCCCCCTGCTCCTCTAAAAAGGCGAAAGCTGAAGAAGGACGTTCCTCTTCCTGAGGCTGCTGGTCGAACAATTAGAATAAAGGTCGCTGGGAGAAAGCCCAGGCCACCTCCAGTAATCATTGAGGAACCAACGGAGGAGGAATTAAACGCTCTTCTCAATAAGCCTGTCGAAAGCGACAATTCCAGCCCTGGGGCTGAAGCTAATTTACAGGTAATCTCTTAGATCTCTTTGTAACTCAGGTGTCGATACCTACATTCGACTATGTCTCTTTCGAATTTAGAAGATTCTTCTTCTTCTCTTTTCAGGACACCACTGAAAGCTCACCGCCAAGGACTTCTGAAACATTGGAGTCTGCTGAACTCAGCAGGCCACAAGAAAAAGACTTGGCGAACGATGAAGCCCATACTGAAATAAATGAGGCCAATGCTGAGACGGCAGAAAGACCAGCAGAAGATCCACAAACAGAAGAGCAACAGCCAAAAGAGATTCAGGTGGTGGATCTGTCGGAAGAGAATCGTGACGAAGGGGACCACGGCAACGCTGGCGAAGAGGATCAAGGTGTCGCTGGCGAAGAGAACCAAGGTGACGCTGGCGAAGGGCACCATGATGACGCTGGTACTGCCGCAGTCCGAGTCGAAGAAAGTCAAGTCGAGGCAAATGCTACTCAACAGCCTCAAACCCAAGACAATGCTGTTGCAAAGGTTGTTACCTCAACAAAGCACAGGTCGAAAGAGGACTTAGAACTCTTGAAGCAAACTGACCCTGTTAGCTATCTGAACGCCATCATCGAGAGCAAAAGTTCGTCTGACGCTAGCCAGGAGGTTCCTACCCTGTCGGGGAAGTCCACTGAAACTTCTCATCTCGATGAGGCTTTGACGAAGGTTAAGGCTCAGTTTTTCAAGAAGGACTTGATGAAAGCTTTGGAGGGGGACCCTACTGCTCCATCATATTTGGGGGCTGTTTTGAATGCCGTAGACTTGTTAGCTGTGCCTCCAGAAGTCTCAGGCTTTATCATGGAGTTACACTCCATTATTGATCAAGTCTCAGCAGATTATCAGCGACAAAGGGGCTTTAATAGCCAGCTTGAAGTGTTATATGGCAAAAGCTCTTCTGCATGGACTGCTGTATCGGAGACAACTTCTCGAATTGCGGAGTTGTCGAAGCAAAAAGCGTCTAAACAAGAAGAAGTTGATGCCATCGATCGAGAGAATGTTTCCTTCAGGGCACAAATCGAAGAAATAGAGGCTAAGATAAATGCCAATACTAAGCGCAAGGAGGAACTTATCTCGACCGTTCCAGACATCGAAAGTCAAACTGAAATCACACAGGGCCTAGCATTTGCTGAGAAAGCTCAAGGCTTCGACGATCAGATTGCCAAGCTTGTGCAGGCGAATGCCTGGTGCAACAAAAGATTGGAGCTGCAGCAAATCAAATACCTTCGACTCAAGGACTCCATTCCCTTCTGATTGATTCAGCTTTTTAACCATATTTTGTAATATGTATTCGACAACATTGCCATCTTGGCTAAATTATAAAAATTTCCCATTTTGGCTTTTTTATGGTTAATTTAGTCATTACTTGTTATTTTATTTTTATCTCTTGGAGTGTAGGTTTGTACTTTTTCAAATATTTACCATTTACTCTCAAGAGCCTTTTATCTTCACCTAGCTCTTCGACTTCATAGGCTCCACCAGAAAAAGTCTGGATAACTCTGAATGGTCCTTCCCATTTGGGTGACCATTTTCCCATGCTTCGATCCCTTCGATCCATGGGAAGAATCACCTTCCAAACTAGTTCTTCAGGCGAAAATACTTTAGGTTTAACCTTTTTATTATAAGAGTCTTCTACTCTTTTCTTCTGAAGCCTGAGTAGGTCAAGAGCGCGCAATCTTTCTTCGTCTAAATCCACTAGTTCGTCTAACATCATATCCCAATAAATTTTAGAGGGAATATCATAATGTCTCTGAACCCTTGCAGATTGAAGACAAATTTCTGCTGGCAACACTGCATCATGGCCAAAAGTTAGCCTATATGGTGTTGTACCTATGGCTTCTTTTGGGGACGTTCGACAAGCCCACAAAATCTGGTCTAACGTCTTATGCCAATTTTTTGGTTTCTTCCCAACATGCTTTTTTATCAAGCCAATCACTACTTTGTTCGCTGCTTCGACTTGACCATTTGCCTGTGCATAATAAGGCGTTGATGTTAGGAGTTTGAAACCTGTTTCCTGAGCGAATTCCTGCATCTTCCGACCAGTGAAAACTGACCCTTGATCAGTAGTTATGGTCTCAGGGATTCCATACCTAAAGATAATGTTCTTTTGAATAAATTCAATGACATTTTCTTGGTCTACATTGACTAAAGGGATAGCTTCGATCCACTTAGTAAAATAATCAATGCCTACCAGTATATACTTCTGACACTTTGATGATGTTGGTCGAATCTCTCCAATGAGGTCCAACGCCCATCCTCTAAAGGGCCAAGGTTTCACTATCGAGTGAAGTTCGCTTGCTGGTACATGTTGGATGCATGTATGTACTTGACATTCTTGGCAACCTTTGGCGAACTCAACACAATCTTTCAACATAGTGGGCCAGTATAGTCCTTGTCGAAACAACAACCATTTCATCTTATGGCCTACTTGGTGAGCCCCGCATGCCCCAGCGTGCATAGTCGAAAGGGCTATGTATGCCTCAGTTTCACTTAAGCATTTTAGCAATACCCCTTCAGGCGTCTTCTTGAACAACTCATTACCCATGAGTACATAACTCAACGCCCTGTACTTTGTTTTTCGTTCTGTCGAAGCTCCTGGATTTTGAAGATAATCCACAATGGGCTTCCTCCAATCTTGTTCTGACAAATTATCTATGAACGAAATTTCGAAGTTACTTTGATCAGCATATCCTAGTCTTGTCGATTCCAAGTCTGTTGGTGATAGACAAGTTGCTTTTATCTTTTCTCGAACTTCGATTGCTCTTTGTAATCTCGTTTTTGAAATCTTGTACCCAGATGCAATTTGTGCCAAGTCGTTGGCTATTTGATTTTCCAATCTGGGTATGTGTCGAATATTGACCATTTCAAATTTTTTCAATAAACGATTTGTTATCACAAAGTACATAATGAGATTTTCTCTTATGCATTTATATTCTTTTGTGACTTGCTTAATGACTAACTCTGAGTCTCCCATTATTTCGACTCGAGTTGCCCCCAATTCCAACAATATTTCAAGGCCAGTAATTAGAGCTTCATACTGAGCCTCATTATTCGAACAAGAACCTGATATCTTGTACTTGAATGTTGTTGGAATTTTTTCTGGAGAAATGATCAAGACTCCTACTCCTGTTCCATCTTTATGGCTGGAACCATCGAAGTAGAACTTCCAAGGTTCTATCTCCACATAATTAATATCCTCAACTTGAATTGAGTGGTCGACTATAAAGTCTGCAACCACTTGTCCTTTCACTGCCTTAAGAGGCATAAAGGTCAAGGAGTATTCAGTTAATGCTAATGCCCACTTGCCAATTCGACTGTGCAAGATAGGTTTCGACAACATGTACTTGAAAACATCAAAATGAGACGAAACATACACATCAACTGGTTTTATATATTGCTTGAGTTTTGTACAAGAGAAATACAGACATAAACACAATTTTTCAACTTCATTATATCTAGTTTCTGCATCGTTCAAAACTCTGCTAAGATAGTAAATGGGTCTTTCGACTCCCTTCTCATCTTCTTGGGCTAACATGCTTCCCAAAGTTTTGTCGGATGCAGCTATGTACAATCTCATACTCCTATTGCTACAAGGAGACACCAAAATAGGTGGCTTAGTGAGGTACCCTTTGATCTTATCGAAGGCTTCTTGTTGCTCTTGCCCCCATTCGAACCCCTCTTTATTCAGTCGAAGTAAGGGTGAAAAGGCCTGAGCTTTCCCACTTAGGTTAGATATAAATCTCCTTAAGAAATTTATCTTGCCTAACAGAGATTGCAGTTCCTTCTTATTCGATGGCGCTTTCGCTTCCAGAATTGCCTTCGTCTTGTTCTGGTTGATTTCGATTCCTTTCTTGTGGACAACGAAGCCCAAGAAATCTCCAGCTTTCACACAGAATGCACACTTCAAAGGGTTCATCTTCAGACCATGTTCTCTCATTCTTTCGAATGATTGTCGAAGGTGGTCAATATGATTCTTCCTGGAAACAGATTTTATAACAATGTCATCAATATATACTTGCATAAAAGTGTTAATAAAATCATGGAAGATAGAATTCATCGCTCGCTGGTAAGTTGCCCCAGCGTTCTTTAGGCCAAAAGGCATCACTACCCATTCGTAAGTGCCTAGGGCCCCAGGGCATCGAAAAGCTGTTTTCGACACATCCTCTTCAGCAATGAATATTTGATTATATCCTGAATAACCATCGAGCATACTCAGGTATTCATAGCCAGCGGCAGAATCGACTAGCATTTCCGCCACAGGCATAGGATATTCATCTTTGGGCGTAGCAGCATTCAAATCTATGAAATCTATGCACACCCTTAATGTACCGTTTTTCTTAATCACTGGCACAATGTTTGCAATCCATTCGACATACCTTGTAACGCGTATGAACTTGCACTTCAGCAGTCTTTCGACTTCTGTTTTGATCTTCGACAGTATTTCTGGAGCGAAGCGTCTTGGATTTTGCTTGATTGGCTTCTTCCCAGGTTTGATTGGCAACTGAAGTTCTATCAATCCTCTGTCAAGACCAGGCATTTCGTCGTAATCCCATGCAAAATAGTCCTTGAACTCTTTCAACAATTGGATTACTTCCAACCTAAGTTCTGGGTCAATTTTGGCGCTGATGTAAGTTGGCCTTTTCTCTGACCCTTCGCCTAAGTTGATTTCTTCTAAAGGATCTTGCGCTAACATTTTAATGTTGTTCGCCAATGGGTCCTTTTCGAAGCCCAAAGGCTCATCGTCATAGATGGCGTCGAGTCTCTGTTCCTGCATGTCTTCTGGCATGATATCAGGGGGTTTTGGATCGAAATCCTTTCCTGGACCTACAGCAGATAACTGTTGATCATTGGCCTGTGTGGCCATGTACTTTACTTCGGCTTCGAGAGCCGTTATCATCTTTGTTTCGGCTACATAAGCCGAAATTCGCTTCAAAGATTGTGACTCAGTCATTATCACTGAATTCACTTCCCCAACTAGTTGGTTGGATATCAGTTAACCCACTGAAGTCTATGTGGGACAAGTCTTCTCTGTCCCATTGGAAACCATGCTCAGGATGCAGGTATAGGGAACAAAAAGTGTTTGGCGCTGGCGCCAAGTCGAAGTCAGGTGTTGGACATGGCCCTATGTGAGCCAAGTTCTTGTCGAAATCTGCCAACCCTAGGTGATTCACTTCGCCCAGGTAATAGCTTTGATCTGCCTCTATGTTTTCGACCATCCCATCTGGACGCCATAGCAGCAGCCTCTGGTTCATTGATGATGGCACAGCTCCAACACCATGAATCCATTCACGGCCCAACAAAAGATTGTAGTTAGGTTTGGCCGATATGACCATAAACATTGTTGGTCGAAAGATAGACCCTACTTTGATATCTAGTTGGATCACTCCCGTAGTGGTCCCTATGCCGCCCTCATAGTTCGACAGGACCATGTTGTGAGGCTTAATGTCCTCATCCCTTTTGCCAATTTTCCTTAGCATAGAGTGAGGAATAATTTTGATGGTTGCCCCACAATCCACCAATATTTTATTCACTGTAGTTTCTTCGAGTTTAGCCCTTATAAATAAAGGCTTGAGGTGATTTTTCATCGCCTCTGTAGGTGGCTCGAAGAACCCATTTTGTTCCTCAGTAGTGCCATTGTCCATGACGAAATAGCACACTGGCCTGTGTTTGGCCATTTCTTGCTCCACTTCCCAGTCACTTGCTTCGACCTCCACCTGTCGGTTGAATTCTCTGGGCAGCACTGAGACTATATTCACCATTATGTCCAAAGTATCATCAGACTCAGAACCATCTTCGTCTTCAATTTCACCTTGGTTAGGCCAAACTAGCCTGTTGGTTACTGGCTCTCTTTCTAGAGGTTTCCTTTGCTTCCTTAGAGGAACATTCGAACTGGTTTCTGCCTTTGGTTCATTGGCAGCCTCCCTCTCAGCTTTTCGTCTCCTTTGGTATCTCCTCCATTGAGATCGAGACATGGGATTTTTCCCTTTGTAGTTGCTTGACACTTGTGCAACTTTAGGTGCAGCAACTTGAGGCTCTTTCTTTTGTGTTAAAGATGAACCCCTTGGCACGTCGAAAGAGTGCCGTCTCTCCTCACTTGGCCTTTTTCGACCAGAGGTTTTGTACCAGGTATCTACTGGCACATTTGTTGGAGGCCTGAAGGTCAATGGCCTCTTTTCTTGGTTTGAACCTCTTTGGGAGGCTCTTCTGGGGTCATGTCGAAGATCAACATTTTCCCTTCTCTTATTCGCTGCTCTTACGCCTTGAATGTGCTCAGCAGCTTTTTTGTCAAAGATCGAACTGCATCTTGGACACAGCATCACCTCTGATTTCTTTTTCTGGCATCTTTGCAGAAAATCTGCCAGATTTTCATTTTCCCGAGGGAAAGCGGTCTTGTTAGCTTGTCCCTGCCTCATGGCCTCTTCTGATGCTTTTGGGTCAGAGAGTTCGACCATGTTGATATTCATTGTATCTTTGTTGGCAAGAGTTAACTGCTTCATTTGTATCTCCAAGTTCTCCGTCTGGCCTTGAACTGTGGCCAAGTGAGAACTGGGTTTTGGTCCAGTTTTTTGTGCTTCAACGGTCTCCAGCTTTGGGCTTTCGACCGCTTTCTGAACTGCTTCAATTGTCTTTCTGGATAAATTCCCAGAAAAACTGCCAAAGATTGGCATGTTGATATGGTCCTTTGAGACTTCGACCATTGTGATTCCTGGCCTCTTCGACTGGCTCCTGGATGCCTCGATCACGTTCACCTCAGAAGGCTCAGCATAGTGGGCCTCAGCCTGCAACGGATTTGAGTCGACAGCCATGGGGGTCTTGTCAGCAAACTTCAACCTCCCTTCTTCGATAGCGTCTTGCACAAGATTCCTGAAAAGAAAACATTGGGAAGTTTTATGGCCCAAAAAATTATGATATTTGCAAAAACCTCTCTTCTTTCTTTGATCAAGAGGAGGCACTTTTACCCCTGGGGGTACTATCATTTGGCCATCTTTTACAAGCAAGTCAAATATTTCATCACATTTTGTGATGTCAAAACTATAAGTCTTTTTGGGGAACCTATCGTTGGTCCTTTCTGGACCAATGGGATTTTTCCCACTTGAGGGGACTAACAGTTTGCAAGAGTATGGTGGCCCTTGTTTTAGTTCCGCTAAATCGACTTCTCCTTCTTCGACAGTTATAGTATCGTCGAAGGATTCTGGATCTTCGTCATCCATCTCAACATACGCTATCCTCTCTCTCTTATGAGTTTTCGTTGCCTTTGCTTTTTCAGCTTTGAGGCGTTCTACCTGTCGAACTCTATCGGCCAGTTGGGCCATGTCTCTCAGGTATTGAGTGTCTAACTTCTTCCTAATGGAATAATCTAAACCGCCTGCGGCTATTTCGACCAACTCATGTTCCGGCACTTGTGTAAAACATCTCGCCTTGAGCAACCTAAACCTATTTAGATATTCGTGTATAGGTTCAGTGAAACGTCTCTTTACACTGACCAATTCTTTCAGGCTTATCTTGGTTTGCCCCATGTAGAACTGTTCATGGAACAATCTTTCCAACTGGGTCCAATGATGGATCGAATTGGGGGGGAGAGTTGTAAACCAAGTGAAAGCGTTCTTTGTTAAAGAACTTGGGAAGTACTTAATCCTCAGGTTTTCGTTATTCGAAATGTCACCTGCTTCGATCAAGTATCTCGCCACATGCTCGACAGTAGATTCTGTCGTGTCCCCAGAGAACTTGGTGAATTTGGGGACTTTACATCTAGGAGGTAAGTCTGTTTGTAACACGTATTCTGACAATGGGGACGTAAAGTTGGGCCTTCGAAAGCCCATGTTCATCCCATTTTGAGTCATGATCCTTTCGATCATGGTTGCCAGATTATTTTCCAAACCCATGTTTTGGTATTGGATATGCTGAACCACTTCGTCAGCATTTTGGTTTCTGTTAACTAACCTTACCTCTGGGGTTATTACCCTAGGTTCCTCGACAGGTTGCTCCAATCGTGCCCTAAGGTTTTCTTCGACAGGCTGTTGGACTTGGTTGATGGTGGTTTCTTCCTCTAAGAATATACCCTGGTTTCCCCTTATTTGCGCCCTTTGGGGCTGTCGAACAGGTTGGGGTACTCCAAAGAAATCAGCCAAACGCGTCATCTGCGCTATCATCTGCTGATTCGATTGAGTAGTGTTTTGTATTAGAGGGTTCAGCACTGTACTTAAAGTTTGTGCCAACATTTGCACCATATCATGGTTGCTTTCGTCCATTTGTTGCCTCAAGACTGTTGTCGAGGCATTTGTAAGGCCATGGGCTACTTGGGACGTTCCTCCTAAGAGTTGGGTCCTATTTCTATTCGCCATACCTACTCCAGAGCCTTGGAGTGGCGAAGAAGCACTCACTAAAGGGTCTGAAAAAGTGGACGCAGCATTCGTCAGGTTAGCCAAGTCAGAAGTTGGCATGCCATAGAGTGGTTCTCGATTATGACCGCCTGTCATAAATCCTGGGGGAACAAAAGGCCTTGTGCCTAAATTTCCCCTTGGTGGGGGAGTTCCCAAAGGCACTCTGGGGCGTGTGAACGGAGGTAATGGCCCCGTTGCTGTGACCGTTACTGCTGGTGTCGAACCAGCGGTTATCGCTTCACTTACGGTCGGGATAACCGTTGCTCCCACATTCGTTTGTGGGATTTAGTTATTGTTTGGCGGATTCGCCATCTCTTCCCTTCTTCTAGCAGTATTGTTATCATTAGTGTATATTCTACCACTTCTCAATAACATGCAACACTCCTCGAAAAGATGAGATTATTTTCAACAATCAACACACAGTCCCACCAGGTGTGCCAATTTGTTTACCGTGGTTATTGGTAAACAACCGCTGATCCTCCAAATGGTTACTTATTTGGTTACTCGCAGGATCGATCAGATTGATCCTAGGACATAGGTTGATTTTGAGGTTTTGATTAAATTGGATAATGGTAAAATGACAATAAAATAAAGAGGCTTTAAGTAAATTGCATGAAGAAGGACTTTGATAAAATAAATGAAGGCTTTAAATGAAGGGCTTCGACAGGAAAAGTAAAGAAGAAAACAAGTAAATTTCTGGAAAAGTAAATGACTTTGATTAATAAAGTTGGTGTTTCACACATACATTTCTCAACAATTCTTTCTCACACGCTGGGTACTCGAATCTATATGAGTGACTTTGTATATAATTGTGAACACACGCGAGAAACTGCGTGAACTACTACTATTTATACTAAAACATCCCAAGTAACCGTCGGGCAGTTACACTGCTTCGAGATGATCCCACTTGGCACGTTCTCAACGTTCGACGCTCCAGATCTTTGCACGTTGCACTTGGTAACCGCTGGGAACCGTTTTCCCTCCAAATGCTTGAACTTCAAACCGTTCCACTCTGAACCATCGAACACCTTCGTCGAGAAGCATCTTCGACGAGAAACACCTTCGACGTCGAAGGCAACCAACTTCTCCCTTGGAAGAAATCTTCTAAGTACATTGCCATCTTTCGATGGGCATTTCGACGGACCTAGCTGGTCGAAAACATCCTTCAACTTCAATGACTGACATTAATGAAACCAGGGTGTCGAATTTAGGAGCCAACACCTACATAATGACAGTCCCTTTGAAATGCTAAAGTATCCTTACACATTGCCTTTAATGACCATAAATATCCCTTTTGATAGTCCCTCAAACATCCGACGATAGGGCTACCTACTCACTAATAGTGGGATAGCATAATCTAAAGCAAAGGAGGAAAAGAACATCCTTTTTCGAGTAGGTAGATAACTCTTAAGTACTTGCTCAAATCTGATTTTTTGTACACTTTCACATTTTTCAAAATTCTTTTCAAAAACGCTTTATCACACTCTTGAGGGATGATACAAGAGTTATCATAAAGCAAACAAAATCTTTCAAAACACACAAACACGAAAACAGTTTTAAAAAATGATCAAGTACCTAAGAGCCCGTGGAAAACCACAGATGTAAAGAGTGCTAACACCTTCCCTTTCCATAATCTACCCCCCTTACTCAAGAAATCTCGAAAAAGGTCTTTTTCTGTTTTTTCACCCTTTCCTTTATTGGATAAAAGAAAAGTCGGTGGCGACTCTTGCTTACCGCGACATTTGCAAACAAAAAATGCAAACCAGTATTAACAGTCGGTTCTGCCACCGTATCACAGGGAAGCATAAAGTCGTCCTTGGGGCTTGCCCTGTTCAAGTCTCTGTAATCCACACACATACGTACCTTAACATCCTTCTTAGGTACTGGAACAACATTAGAAACCCATTGCAGATAAGAGGTGACAGCTAAGAAATCGGCATTGAACTGTTTCATGACTTCAGCCTTGATCTTCTCTGACATCTCAGGCCGCATGCGACGAATCTTTTGTTTCACTGGAGGGCAGTCCTCTTTTATAGGTAGGCGATGAACCACAATATCGGTGTCAAGTCCCGTAATATCTTTGTATGACCAGGACAAAACCTCAACATAGTCATGTAGCATCTGAATTAATTGTTCCTTGACACTATGCTCCAGATCGGAACCTATCCTGACTTCTTTCTTGTCCTCTTTAGTACCCAAGTTCACTGTCTCAACTGGCTCCTCAAGAGGTTGTATGGCCCTTTCCTACTATTGTAATAGTCTAGGATGCTCTCCCGGTACTTCACAATCTTCCTCACCTTCGTCATCAGCTTGGTAGGTCGGATTTTCAAATTCATAATGGACAATAGCAGAACCGTTATCAATGGGATCCTGAGTGGATGTGGATCTGCAGTTTGATATGTGTGTGTGTGTAAGAGCATAGCTGTATATTTATTGATAAAGTAAAAAGGCAGAAAATAAAAACAAAGAGCGTAAAATTTGCGTGCAAAATGTCCAATATTTTATTGATGACATATGAAAATGAAGTAATAACCCTCACATATAGACCATTGTGCCTCGGGTAAGACACAAGGTTTTAATGTTTCAATTGTTCAAATATTACATTTCCTTAAAACAAAAAGACAAATTACTCTTGAATAAAAGTAATGGGCACAAAGTCTCTAGCCTCCCAATTGCTGAGTCCTCCGCTGATGGTTGGGAAGATCCACTTGTCCAGGTCATAATCACTGTCAGCATCCTTTGTAGCAGAGACAACATCAGTAGCATTGATTCCCGGTTCATGCTTGGGCATTGGTGCAATTATGATGTTGGGGGTCTTAGGAGGATCAAACTCAATCTCGTTCGCCTCAATGAGATCCTGTACTTTGTTCTTCAAAGCCCAACAGTCATTTGTATCATGCCCCAGAGTTTCAGAATGGTAGGCACATCGAGCATTGGGATTGTAGTAAGGAGAGGCAGTATTAGGATTCTTTGGGGCCTCCTTTAGAGTTACTAAATTGGAATTCAACAGGTGTGTCAAAACTTGAGACAAAGTCATATTAATCCAGGTGAACTATCTTCTAGGCTTATCTGTTCTGGACTGATTATTCTGTTGTTGGTTTGATGCGGGATTGAAAATCATAAGATCCCCTACCGTCGGACGATGCTCAGTTTTGTTAATATTTATTTAGCCATAAGCAACACTAACCTCCTTCTTCCCTGTGAATGGTTTCTTTGCAGTATTAGAGGATGCATCTCTCTGTATTTTACCACTTTTGATGCCAGCTTCTACCCGTTCACCAGTTAAGATCAATTCAGTAAACCCAGCAGAAGAACTTCCAATCAGATGGTTAAAGAATGGCTCGGATAACGTGCCTAAGAACATGTCCACCAGCTCCCTATCAGACAATGGAGGTTGGGCTTTTCCCGCATGGTCTCTCCATTTTTTGGCATAATCTTTAAAACCTTCGCTGGAACCCATAGACATACTTTGCAACTATGTACGAGTTGAGGCGAGGTCAGCATAATATTGGTACTTCTTGTAGAAAGCAGCAGCAAGGTCTTCCCAGTTACGGATGTTGGTTCCCTCCAACTGATAGAACCACTCTAGTTGAGTCCCTGATAGGCTGTCTTGAAAGAAATGCACCCATAAATTTCGGTCAACAGTGTGCGGCTGGATCTTCCTAACATAAGATCTGAGATGCAACTTAGGACATGAGACCCCATCATATTTAGCAAATGCGGGCACTTTGAATTTTTGCGGGATAACCACTCCAGAAACCAACCCTAGCTCTTCGAAATCCAGGCCAGGTACCCTCTAAAATTCTATGGAGTTGAGATGGTCCTCCTGCTATTTGTACTTATTGTTGTACAGTAAAATTTTCCCTCCCATTTTTACTCAAAGCATGCTCCTAGAGATCCTCAATTACTCAAGGTTGACCAAGAATTAACCAGACAAATTATCCTCCTAAGCAATGAACCTCTAACTAGGGTTTCACTTCTCATCAAGATGTGGGAGCTCCAAAGGTCTCAAATGTTTTCCATTGTCCTAATATGCCTTCAAGATTGTCAATGACAAATTTCATGCCTTCCACTACAAGTTTTCTCATTCAATTGCTCAAATGCTTGAAATTCAACTATGATAGGTCAAAAGTCAATTGTGGCCCAAATATAGTCAAACTTCATGATTTTTGGTCAACATAAACATTTTGAAGTGATATCCATCCTTTGATCAAGAGTTGATCATGATTCCTCAAGAAAAGCTTCTAATCTATCAAAAGTCAAGAATTGCTAAATTAGGGTTTCATAAGAAAAGTCAACTGAACTTTGACCAGGTATAACTTTCACATGCTTCATCCATTTTCCCCCAACCAAAGCTAATTTTGAATATAATCAAATTCCCTACAACTTCTCTTCATCCCTCAAGACCAAGAAATCCACCATTTGAAAGATACAAGCTCAGATATTACAGGTCATTTTCAAAAAGTCAACAAAAGCCACTTTTTTCTAAGACCTTTTACATCAAGATAGAATCCTCAAATGCAAAATTGATCAAAAGAGGGATTGAAATATACATCTTGGGCTCTCCAAAAAGTCCAAGATCATCATCATGAGATAAAACTTGAGCAAGTTATGGCTTGCCCAAGTTGGGAAAATTTGGGAAATTTCAAGAATTATGCATTGAGCAAACTTGAAGTTTTAGGTCAATGGATTAATTTATTGGACTTAAAGCATCTTCCTAAGCTTATAGAGAACTTCTAAAACCATTTCTGCATAGTCTTGATCTTATATGCATTTTATATTACTTTTATTTAATTAAAAATCAAATAAATCAAAATTAATGCAAATTATATGGGCCATGGTTGATTGGGCTTGGTTTGATGCATGGAGGGGCCCTATATTTCGTGTAAAACATGGTCAATATGTCCCAAGTCATTCCAATTAAAAAAAGGACAAGATTCCATTTTTTTGGCCAAAGTTACAAATTTTCATTCATGGTTTTCAAACACATAATCAAGGTTGTTTAATCCTATGATATCTTGTCTCCTCACTCCTCTCTATATAAACAAGACATTAGCAAGCATTTTGGCACGCACACACAGCCTAAAAAGAGTACACCAAATTGCAAGAGTTTGTCAAAATTGTGAATTTCCAACACCCAATTCCAGCCCTTTTCAGTCCAAACTAAGAACTCAAACTCGTTCCTAAAGACTCCAGGAGCCTATCCCTGCCAGTTTCCAAGCCTATAACACTCTCAAATGGCCAGATTGCACGTCACCAGATTGGTATACTTCTTGAATTAAAAAATGTTATATACTATGATATAAATGTTTTATATGTTCATGTTCATGTTTGCACTCATGTTTGTGTATGATTAGAGCCATCGCATGAGCAATTTGATGCAGGGATGAAGCTTTGCCATTTTAGGGCAAAGCTTAGGCCAAGCTTCATACCTCTTTATACAGGCACTTTCAGTCCAAACCAAGGTTGTGGATGGATTCACAACATGTGACTTAGGGGGGGGGGGGGGTAGACATGATCCGGGGTTTTGAATCTTTGTATTTCGCAAGATAAACTTTTAGACTGGCCGGAGACGATTGCGATCAACCGCCGTGAGGGGTGGTTGGACCCTCCCTGTACTGGCGGGGCCATAGGATGTTTTGTTATTGGCCCATTTTAAATAATGGGACCCTACCCAGCACGCGCTTTTGATTTGAAAGTTTATCCTGACCATTGTTTAAATATAATATATTTGTTTGATTTATATAAACGAATGAACAGGTGGCTCAGCTGGTAAAGGCGCGTGTGTGTGAGGGAGAGGACCTGGGTTCGAATCCCAGGTCCAACATTTTATTATTTTCTAATTTGTTTCATGCAGATTACATCTGCTATGCTGCCTGGGGTCCACCATACTCCATCAAACCCTTGCCATCAGATGTAAATCTGATCAAGATGGACGCATCTAGTATGCAAGCTCACCATGCAACCTTAAGGTCTCATCTCATATGATCATAAAGCAACATGGGCTTCACAATTTGGGCCCAGCGCTAATTCAATTTCAGCACCCCCCCCCCCCCCCCCCATTTCTAATTATCCTGGCCCATTTTGCATTGTTTTTGTCACTTTGCTTTATATATATATTTTTAATTTTAATTTGTTTTCGTCATTTATTTAATTAGTATAATATAATAATAAAATCACAAAAAAATATAGTTTTAGTTTTTTTTAATAATTAAATTAACTTTGTGAATTAATTAATAACTAGTTTAACTATTTTTCTTTAATTAAAAATAAATTAGAACTTAGGACTTAATTTATGTTTAATTATTTTCTTTAAATAATAAAAAAAACCAAAAAGAACTTAGACTATTTTTTCTTAATTTAACTTTATTTTCTAAATAGATTTTAGGGCAATTTTCATTGTTTTCTTAAATCAAAAATAAAAAACAACAAAAAAAGATTTTACTTTAGGTTTAGACGTATTTTTAACTTTCGCGCGTTATTATTTTCTCGCAGTTTTACATTATTGATGTAACTGTACACTGGATGTAATAGTTAATAGGATTTTATCCATTTTCTTTATTTTTCTTCCCCCAATTTTTGTACATTGTAAATCCCCTCCCCAAAGCCATGTAATAGCGTATGATTTACATTCCCGCACTTTACATTTCTGCACTTTAAATTTCTGTACATATTAACTTCTAGTAATTAGGATTGCATGACAAGACTGAAAAACAAAGTGTTAGTAAACTTAAACGCGCAAGATAAATAATTGAATTGAACATAATTACATATACACCTCTAGGGTACCCCACTTTGGTTGCCTTCGGAAAGCGGTCACAATTATCGAAATGTGAGAAGTTTTAGTGGCTGCCCTCTAGTTCGAAAGATCACAAGTCCCTCGATGACCCTTTCGATATTGCCTCGGTTAAAATTGATCTTAGAACTTTAGGACAGTTACTAGAATTTCTTGCTAAGTTGCTTTTGTGACTGTAATGTCCCTTCGATTGTCCCTCATACATCCAACGACAAGACTACCTACTCACTAATAGTAGGATAGCATTGTCTAAAGGAAAGGAGGAAAAGAAATACCTTTTCGAGTACAAGTAGATAGCTATTAGATACTTGCTCAAAATAAAATAGATTTTTTACACTTACACATAAACATTTTAAAAGACTTTCAAAAAAACATTTTCTTTGTAAACACTCTTGAGGGCTGATACAAGAGTTAACACAAAGTAAATCGCCGCACTAAGGCATTTCAAAACATCTTTTTAAAAGCACAAGTAATTTTCAAAACATGAGCTAGCATCTAAGAGCGCGTAGATAACTGCGGATGGAAAGGATGCTAACACTTTCCCTTTCCATAATCTACCCCCCTTACTCAGAAAATCTTGAAAAAGTCTTTTTCTGTTCTTTTCACCCTTTCCTTAATTTGGATAAAAGAAAACTCGATGGTGACTCTTGCTTACTGCGAAATTTGTGACGAAGGTTGTCGTATGTGTTCCGTCCTACCTACCGGTTGCCATCTTTTGAAGTCAGGTGTCCAACGCCTGATGGATAATAAAGAAATTCTGTTTGAGAAGACTTTTGTTCCTTTGGTTCCTACTGAAGAAGTTGCTATAATCACCATTTTCGACAATTCTTCCAAGGCTTCCTCGAGAAATCCTGTTAGAATTACATCTGTTCCAAGAATTGCACCATTGATCATCACCATTCTTGGGCCTATTCCCTATACATCAAATAAATTTGTCCCATGGCACTACGGGGATGACGTATATTATCACGGAGTTAAACAAGATTTGGATGCTGATACTGACGTCAACAATATTATTGGATCTAGTAAAGTCACCCGCAGTGAAAGACTTTTCTCCCCTGAGATCTCTACACCAGTTGTTCCGAAACCTGTTGTTATTACACCTGCCTGTGTACCTGTTATTGTCCCTGTTCAAGTTCCAATTCCTACCCCTGTTGCCGAGTCATCTGACACTCGGGGCAAAGAGACCACCGGTGAGCCTGCCCAGACAGAGGCACCGAAGAAGATTACCATTGAAGCCTCTAGACAAGAGATGGAGGAAATTTTAAAGATCATCAAAAAGAGTGATTACAATGTAGTTGAGAAGCTGGGGCAAACCCCGTCCAAAATCTCTATGTTATCTTTGTTGCTATGCTCAGAGGCCCATGCCAAGGCCCTGATTGCTTTCCTGAAGACTGCACACGTACCGCAAGAGACATCAGCTGATCAGTTTAAAGATTGCGTGGCTAGTCTGACTGTTGATAATGGGTTGGGTTTCTCTGACGCCGACTTGACTGCTAAGGGGAGGAATCACAATGACGCCCTGCATGTCTCCATTGAATGCAGGGGCACTACTCTTGCTCACGTATTGGTAGATATTGGTGAAGGAAAATTGCGATCAAAAACGCAGCGGAATATAAAATTTTCCTTTAGCGATCCTTACGAATGAGCATGGTCAGTGATAGAAATGTTTACCTCTTGTGGCGATTCAGAACTTTGATGTTGTGATCATGAGCGTTGATGAAGAACAACGCCTCTACTCAGTCCACACGAACAGATCGCTTCCGGTCATAGTGCTAGCTGATCACGAACGAAAACCTTGAGTGAGAGAGAGAGAGAGTCAAAAACGAAAATGCATCAAGTGAAATTGCTTCATCACAAGGGATCTATTTATAGAATCACTCGTGTGGGCTACAAGCTAAAAGCCCAATTAAGGCTATAAGCTAAAAGCCCAATTAAGCTTATGGACATCATACCTTATGATGTACCATATATCACTTATCCACGTGGTACCTTACCACTTTCCGTATTACACTTAAGTGCACTGTACCTTACGGTGTTCCTTATTTATTCTATCTCTCATCAACTTGTCCTTATGTGTGTGACCCTGTAGGTTTTCGCGACGTTGGCAATTATATTAAATCACACATTTAATATAATAAACAGTGAGCGGTATCTAGCAACACATCACTGTTACCCAAGTCACGAAAATGTCATGTGATCTGACCAAACCTTTTCCGTGATAATATTAGTGTTGTACAATTACCCTTTTGCCCTCATGTCTATATTGAACACAAGGCATACACTGTGTCACCCTTGTCCAGTTCAATATTGGGCCCTTAGACATTTATCCTGTTATGCAGGATGAGAAAATTCCATCTAGGTCACTCATGTCCCTTAGCATGCTTTGTGAAGTACCCATCAACCGTCTTTACAGTCATCCAGTTACAGATGATGTTTGATCAGCAATAAAGTACTTGACTCTACATCTAAGGTCCATAGTGGTTTCAGGTCGAAGGGTGGTATACACCATTATCATCATGAGAATAACTTATGACACTTTGCATAACATTCTATGTAGTATTCTCATAGCGGGTCAATCCAGTATAAATATTACTCCTAATATTCATACCTATGTCAAGACTTGATAACTCCTTATCTATGACCCATGAGATGCGATCATCAATCTATCTTCATAATAATCTTAATGCTTTAATGTTATCCCACTTCACATTAAAGCTTGACTACAGATACTTTAAGAATAGTGTCTTATGTTTAATGGGATCTCATGATTAAGTCACACTTAACATTTCATTAAACAAATAAACCATTCTAGGGACTTTATTATTTTGGAAAGCAAACATAATAAAGAAATGCCTTTTATTATTAATAAATAATTCGATACAAGTACCATAAGTATTGGCCTCTAGGGCTTACACCAACAATTGGACCTTCATTGAATGTGTTACCTAAGAAAGCTCTAGACCGGTTAGACTGTGAAGGGTTGGAGCTGAAACCAAGCAACATTGTAGTCAGGGCTTTTGATGGGTCCAAGAGAATGGTACACAGAGAAGCAGATATTCCGATTAAGGTTGGTTCTCAGGTTTTTGGATCTACATTCTATATGATGGACATCCGACCATCTTATTCTTGTTTGTTGGGTCGCCCGTGGATCCACAAAGCTGGGGCAGTAACGTCTACGCTCCACCAAATGCTGAAATACCCAGTCAAAGGGAAAATTATTACGGTATGAGGAGAAGGGGAGTACATGGTGAGTCACCTCAACTCCTTCCGATATGTAGAAATGGATGGGGAGTTCATTGAGACCCCGTTCCAACATTTTGAAGAGGTTCCCCAGACGCTGGAATCAACTGAAACTGTTGTTGAAGATCCTCCAATGAAGATGGCTTCCTTCAAGGATGCTCGGGCTGTTATTGAGAAAGGTGGTGTGAAAATTGGGGCCAACTCCCTGATTTTGCATATAAGACTAACAAGTTTGGTTTGGGTTTCACTGCAGAAGCTCAAAGAGCTGTTCGGAGTGCATGGATAGGAAGACCTCCCCTGTTCATCAGCAATTCGGGAGTGAATGCCATTGAAGACGATGTTGAAGAGTCTGAGTTTGACAGCTGGATTTATGCAACGGCCGACGGTGGATTAAGCAATTGGACGGCAAAAGACTTCGTCCCAATTTATTTTATTACCCAGTAATGAGACTTTTGTTTTGAATTTGTAACAGAAAATGTTTTAAACTTTACGGCCCGGTGTCTTACCCGGGGCACCGTGGCTTCATTTTTGAGGGCTTTATGTGTGTCATCTACATATATCATTAATGAAAGCATTGGACGTTTCTTGCATTTCAAATTTTACGCTCCTTGTTTTTCTTTTATTATACATTGCAAAACATCTATTTTACACACACTCACATATACAGGTCTACATCCACTCTGGATCCTACTGGTAACGACTCTGCTACTGCTGGTTATGACTTCGAAAGTCCGATCAACTTAGCCGAAGACGAAGGTGAAGATGATTGCGAAGTGCCTGGTGAACTTGCTAGACTGTTACTTCAAGAAGAGAGGGCCATATAGTCGCATGAAGAGCCTGTGGAATCAGTGAATCTGGGTATAGAGATAGACAAGAAGGAGGTCAAGATCGGTGTAAATCTGGAGTCCAGTGTTAAGTAACGGTTGATTCAGATGCTGCGGGACTACGTTGAGATCTTTGCCTGGTCTTATGAAGATATGCCTGGGTTGGATATCGATATTATGGTTCACTGCCTGCCTACCAAGGAAGACTGTCCTCCAGTGAAACAGAAGTTTCGTCGAATGCACCCAGAGATGTCTGAGAAAATTAAGGCTGAAGTAATGAAACAGTTTGACGCCTGTTTTCTAGCAGTTACTTCTTACCCACAGTGGGTGGCCAACATGGTTCCAGTGCCGAAGAAGGATGGTAAGGTTCGAATTTGTGTTGACTATAGGGATCTGAATAGGGCGAGCCCCAAGGATGATTTCCCTCTGCCTCATATCGACGTTCTGGTTGACAACACCACAGAGCATAAGGTCTTCTCCTTTATGGATGTTTTCTCCAGTTATAATCAGATTAAAATGGCTCCCGAAGACATGGAGAAGACAACCTTTCTTACTCAATGGGGTACCTTTTGCTACAAAGTCATGCCTTTTGGATTGAAGAATGTTGGGGCAATGTATCAGCGCGCCATGGTCGCTTTGTTCCATGACATGATCCATCATGAGATTAAGGTATACATTGATGACATGATTTCAAGATCCCAGACTGAATAAGAGCATCTTGACCACCTTCAGAAGCTATTTGACAGGTTGAAGTTGTAAAAGTTGAGGTTGGACCCGAACAAGTGCACCTTCGGGGTGAGATCTGGTAAGCTGCCGGGTTTCGTCATAAGCGATAAAGGTATTCAAGTGGATCCTGCGAAGGTGAAGGCTATACAGGAGATGCCAGCTCCCCGAACAGAAAAAGAAGTCAGAGGCTTTCTGGGACGTTTAAACTATATTGCCTGATTCATCTCGCACCTGACTGCTACTTGTGAGCCAATCTTCAAGCTGCTGAAGAAAGATCAAGTGGTAAGATGGAATGATGAATGTCAGGCTGCTTTCGAAAGGATCAAAGAGTATCTCCAAGAGCCTCCCATTCTGATGCCTCCAGTTGAAGGGAGACCTCTGATCTTATACTTGACAGTACTCGACAACTCAATGGGGTGTGTGCTGGGGCAGCATGACGAGTCAGGCCGAAAAGAGCATGCTATTTATTACCTTAGCAAAAAGTTTACCGACTGCGAGACCTGATACTCGTTGCTCGAGAAAACTTGCTGCGCTTTGGCATGGGCTGCTCGCCGGCTGAGACAGTATATGCTGACTCACACTACTCTATTGATATCAAAGATGGATCCAATCAAGTATATCTTCGAGAAGCCTACCTTGTCCGGAAGAATAGCAAGATGGAAGATGATCTTGACTGAGTATGACATCCAATATATGACCCAAAAGGCAATTAAGGGAACTGTGTTAGCAGATCATTTGGCACATCAGGCAGTGGATGATTACCAGTCTATGAACTTTGAATTCTCTGATGAGAATATCATGATAGTGACTGACTGTGAAACACCTGGACCGGATGAAGGACCTGAAGAGGGATCTCGACGGTCTATGTACTTTGATGGAGCTTCGAACGCTTTGGGTAATGGCATTGGCGCCGTGATCATATCTCCTAAAGGCTCTCATACTCCGTTCACCGCCCGACTATGTTTCAACTGCACCAACAATATGGCGGAGTATGAAGCGTGCATCATGGGTCTTCGAGCAGCAATTGACCTAAGGATTAAGTTCTTAAGTGTCTTTGGAGATTCCGCTCTCGTGATCAGTCAGATCAAAGTCTAATGGGATACGAAACACCCAAATCTTATTCCCTATAAGGAGTATGTGTTGACGTTGCTTCCATATTTCGAGGAGATAACCTTTGAACATTTCCCTATAGAGGAGAATCAATTGACGGATGCGCTGGCTACAATGTCTTCTATGTTCAAAGTCAATTGGGACAACAAAGCTCCCCGGATTGTCATTGAAAGATTGTATGAACCTGCACCTTGTTGTGACATTGAGACTGAAGAGGTGGCGGGTAAACCCTGGTTTCATGAGGTGAAGAGGTATCTCGAGGCTCAGGAATACCCCGAGGGTGAATCTGTTAATGACAAAAAGTTTCTGAGGAGGTTCGCGGCGAAGTTCTTCATCAGCAACGGTATCCTTTACAAGCGTAACCATGATTCAACCTTACTGCGATGTATGGATAAGAACGAGGCAGAGAGGATCATGGTAGATTTACATGAAGGTACTTTCAGAACTCATTCCACTTGACACACCATGGCAAAGAAAATCCTTCGGGCAGGATATTATTGGTCCATAATGGAAGCCGACTATTATCAGCATTCTCGGACTTGTCACAAGTGCCAAGTCTATGCTGATAAAGTACACATACCTCCAGTTCCTCTGAACGTCTTAACGGCTCTGTGGCCTTTTGCAATGTGGGGCATTGACATGATCGGCGAGATCAGACCTACAACGTCCAATGGGCATCGTTTCATCCTGGTATCTATTGATTACTTTATGAAGTGGGTTGAAGCGGCTTCCTTTTCTATTGTAACCAAGAATGTCGTGGCACGGTTCATTCGTCATAATTTGATCTGTCGATATGGTGTACCAGAGAGGATCATTACGGAGAATGGTACGAATCTCAATAATAAAATGATCACCGAGCTCTGCAAATAGTTCAAGATACAACATCACAACTCTTCTCCCTACCGGTCGAAGATGAATGGGGCTGTTAAAGCGGCTAATAAGAACATTAAGAAGATTGTGCAGAAGATGATGGTGACATACAAAGATTGGCATGAGATGTTACCATTTGCTCTTCATGGGTACCGTACCTCAGCGCGGACGTCAACAGGGGCAACCCCCTATTCCTTGGTATATGGCATGGAGGCCGTCTTGCCTATTGAAGTTCAGATACCCTCTCTTCGGATCATGAAGGATGCAGGTTTGAGCGAAGATAACTGGATTCAGACCCTGCTTGATCAGCTGAATTTAATCGAGAAAAAGAGACTTACTATTATTTGTCATGGTCAGACGTATCAAAAACGGATGATCAAGGCATTTAACAAGAAAGTTAGACGACAAGAGTATCAAGTCGGGGATCTGGTTATCAAGCGCATTATCCTACCTCAAGGTGATCCCAGGGGAAAATGGACCCCTACTTACGAAGGGCCATTTGTGGTTAAGAATATTTTCTCAGGAGGAGCTATGATTCTAACTACCATAGATGGTGACGACCTTCCTCACCCCGTCAATGCAGACATAGTGAAAAGATACTATGCATAATCAAAGACCCGCTAGGTCGACTGGCCTAGGAAAAAATAAGGGCTTCCCGACGAACCAAAAGGGTTCGGGCAAAAATAAGGGATGAAAATGAAAAAATCTATACATCCGGCAAGTCGAAAACCTGAAAAGGCGGCTTGGGCAAAAAGGGTATCCCGGTGGACTGAAAACCCGCAAGGGCGGTCCAGGCAAAAATTAGGGATCAAAGCGTAACACTATGTCTCATTGGATCACCTTGCAACCAGACTTCGGTATCGACTATCAAGCTCGGACGGCACTAATCAATCTGATCTATCTTCAACCCAGTAGCAAAGTGATGAGATGCTCGAGGACATAAAGGCAATAGAAGAGTTGGAACCCAGTGGGATTATTCACATAGCTGTTTTGTTTTCTTTTACACAAATTGTATAAACTATTTGTTCGGCGGTGTTCTCCTACTAGGACGTCAGCCTCTTGTACAAAAACGCCTATTTACAGGCCAAACTTCAAAATCAATACAATTCATTTTCAGAAAAAATTCAAACTGTTTTTCCTTTTCTGTTTTGTTTTGCAAAGAACGTCCAATGTTCATTTTTTATATATGCATTTGACATTAATGGCTGCTCATAAATATTTACATGCGAAACAAAAAAAAATGATTACTGGTAATGTTAGAAACAGGGGGCAATACAAATATCCAAATTGTACAGTTGTTCTATCCACCAGGTACAAAGGTAGATTTAGCTAAAGAATATGGCTAAGGTGCATTCACTCCCCGCAGAGTATGAAAGGACTGTAATGATAGCTCTCCCCAGCTGAGACTTGCAACTGTAAATGAATCGGTAATATTCTTCCCAAGCAGAGTTTATCTACCGTCAACACCGAAAGGTCTTAATATTCCACAACGGAGTATGAGAATATTCCCCGACAGAATACAAAATATCCCCAGTGGAGTTTGAAATTTTTCCCAGTGCAGTCTGAAAAAGCTTCCCTAGTGGAATTTGGAGAATCATCCCCAGTAGAATTTGGAAGATTGTCCCCAGCAGAACTCAAAGGATTATCCCCAGCAGAGCTCAAAAGATTATCCCCATTAGAGTCTAAAAGGTTATCCCCAGTGAAGTCGCAACTGAAAGATCAACCCCAACGAAGTTCTTTCCTTTCACAAACAAGAAACTCAATCCCCAACAGGATTTAATATCACCAGCAACGGTAATTCATCCCCAGCGGAATTTATCGGTGGAATCATCAGCAAAGCATCTCTTCTCCACAGAGTAATCTCCTTATCAGTTTATCCCCCAACGAAGTTATCCTCTCCTGCAGGTTTATTCTCACAATCATCTTCGTTCGTCATCCCCAGCGGAAACAAAGAATTCAACACTTTTCTCCAGCAGCTATCCGGGATTTATTTTCCCCAGCTAAAAACATTACATTTCCATACATCATGACACATGCATATGCGCATCATACAACACAATCTCATTTATTTTGAGAACATCATTGTTTGATACATATTATACATTTCATACAGCTAACCTTTACATTTCAGGAAGGATGCAGTTAAATTCAAAGCTATGAAGCTTTTATCTCAGTCGAATTACTGACCGGTTCTAAAATCTCAACCGAATTATCCTCAGTTGAATTACAGATAAGGTTCTAAATCTCGGCAAAGTTCCTCCGTCGAATTACTGACAGTTCTTAAATCTCAACAAAATTATCCTCCGTTTAATTACAGACAAGTCCTAAATCTCGATGAAGATGTTTCCCTCAGTCGAAGTACTGACCGGTTCTTAAATCTCAATTGAATTATCCTCGGTTGAATTACAGATAAGGTTCTAAATCTCGACAAAGTTCCTCCGTCGAATTATTGACAGTTCTTAAATCTCAACAGAATTATCCTCGGTTGAATTACAGACAAGTCTTAAATCTCGATGAAGATGTTTCCCTCAGTCGAAGTACTGACCGGTTCTTAAGTCTCAACTGAATTATCCTCGGTTGAATTACAGACAAGTCCTAAATCTCGATGAAGATGTTTCCCTCAGTCGAAGTACTGACCAGTTCTTAAATCTCAACTGAATTATCCTCGGTTGAATTACAGATAAGGTTCTAAATCTCGGAAAAATTCCTCTGTCGAATTACTGACAGTTCTTAAATCTCAACAGAATTATCCTCCGTTGAATTACAGACAGTCCTAAATCTCAACGAAGATGTTTCCCTCAGTCGAAGTACTGACCAGTTCTTAAATCTCAACAGAATTATCCTCAGTTGAATTACAGATAAGGTTCTAAATCTCGACCAAAGTTCCTCCGTCGAATTACAGACAGGTTCCTAAGTCTCAGCAGAGTTTTCTTAGTTGAATTACGGGCAAGTTCTTAAATCGTGACGAAGATGTTTCCCCCCAGTTGAATTACGGACAAGTTCTTAAAACTCAGCGGAGATGTTCTCTCAGCTGAAGTACAGGCAAGTTCCTAAATCTCAACAAAGATCAGGCTTCCCCAGCAGAATCTTCCACAACAACAGGTATGCAAGTTCTCTCTAAGGAATCTCTTATGCGATCGACACTCTTGCAGATGGAATCTTTAAGCCCGTCCTCCTTCCAGCAACCTCCAAATGGCATCTGTAAGCCCATTCCCGAGATCACAAGGCTGATACCACTTCATGCGAGTGCAAATTTATGGGAACTCTAGTGTTCAATCATCTTCCACCTTCGGTTTAAGAAGATTGAATAGGGGCAGCTGTTGTACCCCAAAATTTTCCCTCCCATATTTCTCAAAACATTGCAAGAAAAATCTCCAAGTTGCTCAAGTTTGCTCAAGGGTTGGACAAGCAAGCTATCTCATAAGACAGTCAACTCCAAATTAGGGTTTTGTGTTGCATCAAGATCCTTGAGTCCAAATGACCTCAAATTCTCACCAATGTCCTTATATTCTCTCAAGATCATCCATGTCAAATTTCAAGCCTTGCAGAGGAAGTTTGCTCAGTCAATTGCTTAAAGGGTCCAAAAATCGATTGTGCTAGGGCAAAAGTCAACTGTGACCTACAAAAAGTCAAACTTCAAGATTTTTGGCCAACATTCTCATTTTGAAGGATATTTCATCATTTGATCAAGGGTTGATCATGATTCATCAAGGATTGCTCAAAATTCATCAAGACTCAAAAGTTGCTAAATTAGGGTTTTATAGGAAAAGTCAACTCAACTTTGACCAAGCATAACTTTCTCATACTTTATGAGAAATGATCCATCCAAAGTTCATTTTGAAGAGGATGCAATTTACTACAATCCATCTTCATACCCCAAGATCAAAAAATGCACTCACAAGAAGTTATGATTTTGGACATTATAGGTCATTTTTGAAAGTCAACAAAAACACCTTTTTTGCAAAAGCTTATAACTTGAGCATGGAATATCAAAATGAGATGATACCAAAAGGGTTGGTTATAAGACATCTCAAGATTTCTAAAAAGTCAAGGAACACTTCCAAAAGTTAAAAATTGAAGAAGTTATGCATTGTTGAAGTTGGACTTTTTTGCAAAATTGCCAAAAGTCAACTATCCCCAAAACTTCAAATTTTGTCAAATGGGCCCATTCTTTTCTACTAGATTTGAGCTTGCATAGTTGCCCATGTGTCCTAGCTTCAGCCATGAGCCCATATTTCATTTTTATTATTTGATTTTTAATTGAATTTATTCATTTTAAATCAAATAAAATCATATAAAATCCAACACTTTGATAACACAAGATCTTTTGGCTATTTCAAGCTTTGATTACAATCATTATCATCATCAAATTCGAATCAAACCAAATCATGTGCAAAAAGATTGGAATTAGGCAAAATTGGCAAGTTTGTAAAGGGAGATAAAATCAAATATGCAAGCATTGATAAGGCAAGATTTGGATCAATTTTGTTGACCTAATGCACTGAGCATTACATAAGGAAGGCAAAGACACGAAAACAAGGGTTGGAAACTATTGAGAGAGGCAGAACAAGAATTGAAAAATTCTCAAAAAAGTGGGAGATCAAAGTCCAAGTTAGAGACAATTTCAGGACACGAGACTTGTCCCAATCGCTTCCTGGGCATTCACACAAGCTACCTGGATCAAAAGCAAGCATTTCCAGGCCTCTACAAGCACTGTAAGTCTCACGAAACCGATTTGACTTGTTCTTGCATCATTTGAGAAAACTATTGGCATATTTGTAATCATAAGAACATTTCCAAGCTATTTGCATCATTTAATTTCATTTATATGGTCTGTATTGCAATTCGCCATAGCTAGGTTTTGCTTGGAGTTTTTGGGCGTTTTTATTTCAGGAACAATTGACCTCCATGAAGGGTATGGTTATGACCGGGAGGTTGAGACGAACATGACTATGCCTTTGGAAATCATTTTTATGGCTTGTACAGGATTTTAGAGGTGGACTTGCTTATAGCTACAGACTTCTGTCCGTTGGTATAGGTTTGTGACCTTTTAGCCACGGACGAAAGGTTGGGGATGATGCGTGGCGTCCCATCATTGGGCCATTCAAACCAAGCGTTCGCTTTTTATTATTTTTCTGGCAATTATTTTGTTTTCATATAATATTATTTGTTTATATCATAGTAACAATTGAAACAATGTGGTGTAGTGGCAACGCAAGCAATGTATATCCTTCAGGATCTGGGTTCGAATCCCAAGTCCTCCACTTTCTCAATAATTTTGCTTTTCAGGTATTCCCATAGAGGCGCCTATATGCAGTCCATCATACTCCCTCATGCATCCAAGAGCCAGATGGCCATTGGCCAGATCTGATGGCCAGGGTCTGAAGGCCCATAGAGGCGCTGGTCAATGCACATGTACTGGATCCCAGAAAGTCCACAAAGGCCAGCTGATAATGGGCCACAAAATTGCTACTCACACCAAAAAAACAGGCCCAATCCCTCTACTCTTATATTTATTTTCTTGTTATTTATTTTAATTGTTTTATTTAATTTTTCTAACCAATCAAAAAATTCTTTTTTTATCAAATGAAAACCACAAAAAATATTTTTATTCAATCAAATTTTAACTTTTATTTTTTATTAATAAATACTAATTAATTAATTTAGGTTTTAATTCCAGAATAACTTTAACCTATTTTGCAAATAATTAAAATTAATTAGATTTAATTAAATTTTAATTACTAATTTAATTAATTTTATTTTCTTTCTTAAAATAACAAAAACCAAAAGATGTCATTAATTTATTTTCTCCATTAATTAATTAATTTAATTTAATTTAGTAATTAATTAAGGGTTAATTTCTTTCTTAAAATTAAAAAAAAAACAATAAAAAGATGGCATTTTCTTTCAAAAGGGTCAAAACCCTAAAATTTGCACTCGGTCTAATTTCTCGTGCGCGTTATTTATTTTTATCCAATAATGTACCTGTTTCCAGATTGTAATAGTTAAATAGGACATTTAATTATTTTTACCGCTTTATTTTATTTTTCAAAGGGTTTGTCTTTGGCGATGTAAATACCCGACGCCTTGTAATTTAATTTCCGCACTTTTAATTCTGCAAATTATAACTGCTAGATGTTTGATAATAGGGTTTGCATGACAAGACTAAATGCTTAATCTTAAAATCAAATTAGATCACCTTTCACATGTACAAAGATAAAAATAAACTGAAAACAATACACTCGCACATGTGCACTCTTAGGGTACACCCCACTTGGTTGCCTTCGTACGCGGTCATTGAGTATAGGTCACTTTAGAGGTCGTCCTCTTGTCTAAAAGATCATAGTCGCCTCGAAATGGTTGCCTCGGATATTGTTGCCTCAAACAAATGATCTAAGACATTAGGGTTACAGCTAAGGCGTCCTAACATTGCTTTGGTGACCGTAAGTCCCTCATTTGAATTGACCCTCAAACTCCAACGACGGTGCTACCTACTCATCAATAGTAGAATATCATTGTCTAAAGGACATTAGCATAGAACGATTCCTTTTTCGAGTAAGTATATGGTTCTTATATACTTGCTCTTTCAAAACAAAACAAACTTTTACACTTACACTCCTTTTCGAACAAAGTTTTCAAAAACACTCCATACGCTCTTGAGGACAGAAGTAAGAGTTAAATCGAAGTTTCAAACAAAGACTTTTTCAAACCCACAAGCACAAAGAAAACAATTTTGAAAACAAAGAGCAAGTACCTAAGAGCCCGTGGATAACCACGGATAGAAAGGGTGCTAATACCTTCCCTTTCTATAATCTACCCCCCGAACCCGAGAAATATCTCGAAAAAGGAATTTTTATGTGATTTTTTCCTTTCCTTGTTGGATAAAATAAAATTCGGTGGCGACTCTTGCTTACCGCGACATTTTGCGAAAACAAATGCAAAACGCAAACCAGTATTCCAAAAAACAGTCAGTTCTTCCCACTGTATCACATTATCCATCAGGCGTTGGACACCTGACTTTAAAAGATGGCAACCGGTAGGTAGGATGGAACACATACGGCAACCTTCGTCACAGCCCGAAAATAAACTGGCTAACAGAAGGTTCTTCTTCACAGTCATCAATGGAGTAATAATATCTTTCACAGAAACCACAAACGAGTCTTCATCTATAGCATTCACTCCATGCTTGGGCATCGGAGCAGTCATAACATTAGGCCTTTCAGGCGCTTCGAACTCAATCTCCTTAGCATCAATCAAGTCCTGTACCTTATTCTTTAAAACCCAACAATCATTCGTATCATGCCCCGGGCTATCGGAGTGAAAAGCAAAGTGGGCGTTAGGATTGTACATCGGTGATGTTGTGTTGGGATTCTTCGGGGCCTCCTTAGGAATCACCAAGTTGGTCTTTAATAACTATGGCAGAATTTGAGATAAAGTCATGTTGAGCTGAGTGAATTATCTTCGCGGCCTCTCGGCCCTTGGCTGATTGTTGCGCTGAGGAGCAACAACAGGTCTTGATATAACCAACGCGTTAACTGATTGGCGGTGTTCAGGTCTATTATGGCTTTTTAAACTGTAAACAGCACTGGACTCCTTCTTAAAAGGCTTCTTCTCGGTGCCTAATGAAGCACCCTTCTGTATTTTACCGGATTTGATACCAGCCTCAATTCTTTCCCCGGTCATAATCAGCTCTATAAACCCGGACGAAGAACTCCCAATCAGATGGTTGAAATACGGACCAGACAAGGTCCCCAGAAACATATCCACTAGCTCCCTATCAGCCATGGGAGGTTGCACTCTTCCAGCAAGGTCCCTCCACTTCTGAGCATAATCTTTGAAACCTTCATCCGCACCCATACACATACCCTAGAGTTGGGTACGCGTGGGAGCGAGGTCGGCATTGTATTGGTACTGCTTGTAGAAAGCAGTAGCCAAATCTTCCCAATTACGGATACTATCTCCTTCCAGCTGGTAAAACCATTCAAGCTGAGTCCCTGAGAGACTGTCTTGAAAGAAGTGAATCCAGAGATTCTTGTCAGCGATGTATGGATGAATCTTCCTAACATACGAACAGAGGTGTAGCTTTGGGCAAGAAACCCTGTCGTATTTAGCAAAGATTGGTGCTTTAAACTTGTGGGGAATTACCACCCCAGATGACAAACCCAAGTCCCCAAAGTCCAGACCAGGCACTCTATGAACTTCTATCGCGCTCAACCGGTCTTCCAGTTGCTTATATCTATCCTCAGCCAGAGGATACTGGTCTTCGTCAAAGTCAGTCTCGTTGTCGGAAACCACAGGGCTAGGAGCCCTCCTTTCTTCCTGATTATCTCCCCCTCCAGATGAGTGAGTCAAATCAACCTCTTCTCGCAAATTGTTTCCAAATCTGCGACCCATATTCAGTAGGACCGTCTTCTTCTTCTTCTTCTTTTCTTTTAGGATAAGGGTCTTAAGATCTTGCTGACCCTTAGCCAGGTTCATGAATAATTTCTGGAACTGGGCATTTTAAGCTTGCAGAGCCTTGATTGCTTGTTCAGTTGATGTTTCAGAAGATATGATGCTGAAATAAACAGCGAAGAAGATGAGAAACCTGTAAGGGTACCTGTTATGAGGTGTATGGGAATGATATGTGTATGATATGATTTCAAAGACTTTAGAGATTCAAATTCGTAAACCAAAATGAAACACACTTTTATTATATAAACTTGAAATTTAATTGTTCAACAGATGCCTTTAAGGCGTTACAAGAAAGAAAAACTGAAAATTAAATCAAAACTAGAAATAACAAAAAGACAATCAGCGCTCCCATGGTCGTTTCCCGCCGGTGCAGACATAGTCGTTGAGGATCTTCTCATTCTCCAATTGCCTTGTCAACTTTTGAATCTTCTGCTCTTGCTCGTGATACTTTTCTCTGTAAGTATCCCGCTCTTCTCTCAGTTGCATCCAAGATCTCTTTAATGCCCCAATGTCAGTAGGCATGTATGGATGGAGGATGGTAGGAGGAACCCCCTCTTCATCAGCAACCTCAACAATTATAGGCAAGACGGCTTCGTACGACATTCCCAGCTTTTGGGCACGGATTCGAACTCATTGGAGATATGGCTCCATCAGAAGAGAAGTCTTCGCACCTATCTCGTGTGGATCAGACCTGTGTACCCTATCCCAGGCTCGTATGAACCTGCAGCGTTTCTCATCATTATCCCCTTGGAAGTCAAAGACAATGCTTGGCATCAACAACTCATGAGGTCCTTCCCTCCTTGCTCGCCCAAACTGACGTAAGGCCAAGCACGGATTATAAGTGATCCCTCCATTGATTCCTAGAAGTGGGACATTGGGGTATTCCCCACAGCGATCAATAATAGCCACATCCTCCATGCCCTTAATAGTCCAAATGATGTCCATGTGAGAGAGGGACATAATCTTGTAGCCCAACCCATGCCTTCCTTGTTCTTCAAAACTGATTTGGGGAGGTGAGAAATAAACCACCTCGCCAGCAATGGTGCACAACACATAAGGGTTCCCTGTTTCCGAGCAGTACGGGCATAAAGAGAGCGCAAAATGTCACCCAAGAGAGTGGGCACGGGATTACCGGACATGAAAATCTTCACTGCATTCACGTTGACAAAAGAATCTGAGTTAGGAAAAAACACCAAACCATATATGAGAAGATCCAGAATGTCTTCAAATGCCTGAAATTCTAGACTTTCCCAGAACTGATTAGCCCGATCAACCAAGAATTTATCCAAAAAGCCTTTTGTCCCACTACGAGTTTCCCAGTTAGACATTACCTCAGGCTTTGTCAGATGGAGGGCTGAAGCAATCTCTTCCGGCCTAAGGACTTTCTCCCAACCTGTGAACGGGGTCTGCTCTAGAATGGAGATGCCAACCAGATCAGAGAACTCTTCCAAGGTAAGGACCAACTGGTAGTCCGGAAAAGTAAAGCAACGGTACAGTGAATCAAAGAAATGAACTAAGACACTCATCATCTGTTCATCCATCTTGGAGGTGACCAAACCAAGGAGGTGCCCATGTCTTCTGATAAAATAGGAAGTATCTGGAACCTTTGCCACCAATTCCTTAAGCTGAGTAGGAATCTGGACAAAGTTGATCTGAATAGTGTTTCTACGCATGGGTGCCATGACCTACAAAACAGAACAAAGATGAATCCCCTCTGTCTTTGAAATGAGTTAGTCCAATGCAATATGTATGCAATGTCATGATGTCATGCTAGAAACACACCACAAGTATTCACAAATAGCAAACATGGTAAGGGCACACAAGTCACACAGATAGCCCTTAGATTTCAGGCTGGCAAGGAGCTTAGGTACTACCCTCTTTCAGTTCAGTTGGTTCAAACCTATCCTAGAAATAGTAATCGGGTTCTAGAGGATCTCAATATCACTGACCACCCTCAATCGGTCATAATTCCAGTTTAGCAACCTTTTCTTGCGGTCGAAATCATCGCGAGAGTTTGGTCTCAATGAGTGTAGCATATTGCTACTGTTATATGGCCAAGTTGGTCAATTACAGGTGCTAAGGTCAGTTCATGCTTAATGACCCCTTATAAGACCCATATTCTCCTCGTTGCGCCACAAGGGATATCGGTACAAACTAAAGTGCCACACCAACGTAGCTACTGCTTCAACCGTATCGGTCTATGCCGTATAGTTCCTTCACAGTTTATTGCTACTTACCTAAAAGGTATCCCCCAGATCCGAGTTAGGATCTATAGTAACTCCGATTCAAAACCCACAAAGATAAAGCATACAAATCAAACAATTGAAAACAATATGAACTAATCATAAGGTACACCCTACTTATTAACTTCCCCAACAGAGTCGCCAGTTCTGTGATACGGTGGGAAGAACTGACTATTTTCTGGAATGCTGGTTTGCATTTTGCATTTTGTTTTTGCAAAATATCGCGGTAAGCAAGAGTCGCCACCGACTTTTATTTTATCCAACAAGGAAAGGAAAAAAGCACAGAAAAATTCCTTTTTCGAGATATTTCTCGGGTTCGGGGGGTAGATTATAGAAAGGGAAGGTATTAGCACCCTTTCTATCCGTAGTTATCTACGGGCTCTTAGGTACTTGCTCAATTGTTTTCAAAATTGTTTTCTTCGTGCTTGTGGGTTTGAAAAAAAATTTGTTTGAAAACTTCGATTTAACTCTTGCTTCTGTCCTCAAGAGTGTAATGAAGTGTTTTTGAAAACTTTGTTCGAAAAGGAGTGTAAGTGTGAAAATTTTGTTTTATTTTTAAAAGAGCAAGTATCTAAGAACCATCTACCTACTCGGAAAAAAAATCATTCTATGCTAATGTCTATTAGAAAATTCTATCCCATTATGAATGAGTAGGTAGCACCGTCATTGGAGTTTGAGGGTCAATTCGAATGAGGGACATAGGGTCACTAAAGCAATGTTAGGACGCTTTAGCGGTAAGCCTAATGTCTTAGATCATTTGTTTGAGGCAACAATATCCGAGGCAACCGTTTTGAGGTAAATATGATCTTTTAGATAAGAGGACGACCTATAAAGCGACTTATACTCAATGACCGTGTACTAAGGCAACCAAGTGGGGTGTACCCTAAGAGTGCGCATGTGCGAGTGTGTCGTTTTCAGTTATTTTTATCTTTGCACACGTTAAAGGTGATCTAATTTTATTTTAAGATTAACATTCAGTCTTGTCATGCAAACCCTATTATCAAACATCTAGCAATTATAATTTGCGAAAATAAAATGCGGAATTTAAATTTCAAGGCGTCGGGTATTTACATCGCAAAAGACAAACCCTTTGAAAAATAAAGTAAAGCGGTAAAAAATAATTAAATGTCCTATTTAACTATTACAATCCGGAAGCAGGTACATTATTGGATAAAAATAAATAAAGCGCGCGGGAAATTAAATCGAGTGCGAAATTTAGGGTTTTGACCCTTTTGAAAGAAAATGCCATCTTTTTGTTGTTTTTATTTGAGAAAAGAGATTAAGTCCTAAATTAATTACTAAATTAATTATAAAATAAATTAATTAATGAAAAATAAATTATGACATATTTTTGGATTTTTGTTATTTTAAGGAAGAAAATAAAATTAATTAAATTAGTAGTTAAAACCTAATTAAATCTAATTAATTTTAATTATTTACAAAAAATGAATTAAAGTTTTCTAATTAAAAAAAAAACCTAATTAATTGATAAGTTTATTAAGAAAAATAAAAGTTTAAAATTTGATTGAATAAAATATATTTTTATGATTTTATTTGATAAAAAAAAGAATTTTGTTATTGGTTAAAAAAATTAATTAAATGAAATAAACAATTAAATAAAATAACAAAATAAATAAAAATAGATAGGAGTTGGGCCTGATTAGGAGGTGTAAGGAGCAATTTTTTTGCTGGCCCATTTGGACTTTTTCTAATCTAGTACACGCATGTTGACCTGGCTCATGGTGCTCCTTTGATTGCTGACCATCAGATCTGGCCATTGGCCATCTGGCGCTTGGATTGGTGAGGGCATATGGTGGATTGCAGATGAGCGTGTGTATTAGAACACCTGAAAAATAATGATATTGAGAAAGAGGGGGACCTGGGATTCGAACCCAGGTCCTGAAGGAGAATACATTGCCAAGGTCACCACAAAGCCAAGCTGTTTTGATTGTTGTAATAATAAGCATAAAATATAATATAGTAAAACAAAATCAAGTGGTCAGGAAAAATAAAAACGTGCGCTATTTTTGAATGGTCCAATAGAGGGATGCCACGCATCATCCCTGACCTCCCGTCCGTGGCTAAAAGGTCAATCACCTATACCAACGGACAGAAGTCCGTAGCTATAAGCAAGTCCATCTCCAAAATCCTGTACAGGCCACAAAAATGATTTCCAAGGGCATGGTCGTGTTTGTCTCAACCTCCCGGTCATAACCATATCCTTCATGGAGATCAATTGTTCCTGAAACAAAAACTCCAAGCAAACCCTAACTATGGCGGATTGCAATACAGATCATATAAATGAAATGGTGCAAAAAGTTTGAAAATGTTCTTGTGATCACGAATATGCCATTAGTTTGTTCAATAGATGCCAGAATAATTCAAATCGAAATCAAGAACAAGGGTGAATTCTGTGAGACTTACAGTGCGTTTGAGGACCTGATAATGCTTGGTTTGGATCCAGTTAGCTTGTGTGAATGGCCAGGAATCGATTGGGACAAGTCTTGATCCTTGAAAACGCCTCTAACCCATATTTTGGTCTCTCACTTTTTTGTGATTTTTCTCACTTTTGTTCTGCCTCTACCAATGCTTTCCAACCCTTATTTTCGTATGCTCTTCTTCCTTATGTATCACTCAGTGCATTAGGTCTCAATTGATTGTCCAAATCTTCCCATATTAAGGCTTGGATATTTGATTTGATCTCCATTTACAAACTTTCCAAATTTGCTTAATTCCAATCTTTTTGCACACTATTCACTTGATACGAATTTGATGATGATAATAGCTGTATTTGGAGCCTGAAATGAACACAAGATCTTGGTTATCAATGCCTTTTGATTTTTATTTGATTTATTTTGATTTAAATCAAATTAATTCAAATAAAAATCAAAATAATTAATAAAAAATGATATGGACACATGGATGGAGCTAGGGCACGTGGGCAATAATGTAAACTCAAATCAAGTGGAAAAGAATGGGCCCATTTGGCAAAATTTAAAATTTTGGGGATAGTTGACTTTTGGCAATTTTGCAAAAAAGTCCAACGTCAACAATGCATAACTTCTCCAATTTTGAACTTTTTGAGGTATTCTTGGACTTTTTAGAAATATTGAGATGTTATCTAACCAACCCTTTTGGTCTCATCTCATTTTGATCTTCCATGCTCAAGTTATAAGCTTTGGAAAAAAAGGTGTTTGTGTTGACTTTCAAAAATGACCTATAATGTCCAAATTCATAACTTCTTGTGAGTGCATTTTTTGATATTTGGGTGTGAAGATGGATTGTAGTAAATTTCATCCTCTTCAAAATGATATTTGGATGGGTCATTTATCATAAAGTATGAGAAAGTTATGCTTGGTCAAAGTTGAGTTGACTTTTCCTACAAAACCCTAATTTAGCAACTTTTGAGTCTTGATGAATTTTGAGCAATCCTTGATGAATCATGATCAACCCTTGATCAAATGATGAAATATCCTTCAAAATGAGAATGTTGACAAAAAATCTTGAAGTTTGACTGTATATAGGTCACAGTTGACTTTTGCCCTAGCACAGTCGATTTTTGGACCTTTGAGGATTTGACTGAGCAAACTTCCTCTGCAAGACTTGAAATTTGACATGGATGATATTGAGAGCATGTTAGGACCTTGGTGAGAATTTGTGGTCATTTGGACTCAAGGATCTTGATGCAACACAAAACCCTAATTTGGGGTAGACTGCCTTAGGAGATAGCTTGTCTGACCAATTCTTGAGTAAACTTGAGCAACTTGGAGATTTTTCTTGCAATGTCTTGAGGAATATGAGAGGGCAAATTTTGGGGTACAACAAGCCCCTTGTGCCTTTCTTCTCTGGTGTTATTCATGACACCCTTAAGGAAGCCACCTTTTGGGGAGGGTAGATCAATTGTAGGTCAAGACTAAGGAACCTACCTTATAAGGGTACTTATTACAAAAATTCCCATCACTCAACCTTACACCCACGCATTCATATATTTCATGTATTCGTCATACATTCATCCTATATTCGTCACCCAGAGTACAAAAAAATTTTGAGATCTCGCTGACTGTCTTTGAAAAATGGATACCGAAGGAAACAACTTGTATGCGTCAGTGCACCAAACATGTCTGAAATCAAGGCCACAAAAGGGAAATAACGTGCTGAAGACTTTCTCAAATTTTGTCAAGCAACAATGGATGGTTTCAAGAGCAGATATCTGCAGGCGCGCCTAGAAGACTTATTTCCTTTTTGCCTGATTTCACGCAAATAAAGTTTTGGCTTAAGAATGTAATATTTTTCAATATATGAATTACGTTACTTTCAATAAAGGCGTTTTGTTTCCACACACCGTTTGCGTATCTATTTTAAAGATAGTCTCCAAGTAAAATAATAAAGGAAAAGCATGTACCCAGATGAATAAGACATTCAAAACAAGTAGCCATTTCATATTCATATGTATTCATTCACACGCATGCATTCACGAACACCCGCATATCATGTCAAAACTCATTTTTCAAAAAACATCTCTCCAGTTGAACCATTGGTAGAAGAAGGTCTCCACCTCCCTGGCCTCCATATCAAACAAGGGCCTACCAACAGAAAGCAATGGAAAAAATCGAGGAAACTCAAGCTGGGTTCAAAGAGGATCTCGATCAAGTAAAGGGTGACGTCACTTCAATGAAAGGAGATATGACTCAAGTCCTCCTAGCTTTGAAGAGAATTATTGACCGACAATATCAAATTCCCATGGCATCTTTCGAAGAAGTAGCCCAGACCATTGGTGCATCAAGCGGTCACCAACTAAGGAAAGAGTCTAGGGAAAGACTCTAGAATCCCGTCATGGCCCGACAAGAAGCTGAAACTGAAGGGTTTATCCCACCTCCGCCAAAAGCAGGGGAATCTCATACCCTACAGATTCCGACCAATGATGCAGACAATTACTTGGACCTGCATTACAGAGACCATAACACATAGGATGCCAACCAAGCGCCCTCAAAGACGACTGATACTCATGTTGTTGATAATCCATTAGTGATGAATCAGTACAAAGCCCTGGAAGAAAGATTAAATGTTGTGGAGGGTTTCGACGCTTTCGAAGTGGACGCTCTCGAAATGGGCCTAGTTTCTGAGGTAGTGATCCCACTGAAGTTCAAAGTACTTGACTTTGAAAATTACGAGGGGATCAAATGCCCAAGAAATCATCTTCGCATGTATTGCAGAAAGATGCATGCCCATGCCCATGATCAGAAGCTGATGATTCACTATTTTCAAGATAGCCTGAGTGGGGCATCTTTAGACTAGTATATAAAATTGGAGCGAACGCATATTCGAACCTGGGCAGATCTTGCTAATGCTTTCCTAAAGCATTACAAATATAACCTGGACATGGCGCCTACCCGCATGCAACTCCAGAATTTGTCCCAAAAGAAAGAACAGTCCTTCAAGGAGTATGCTCAAAGATGGAGGGAATTGGCATCTCGTGTGCAACAACCACTATTAGAGAAGGAGTTAGTAGACACATTCATGGGTACTTTGCACGGGCTGTATTATGAGATGATGGTTGGAAGTATCTCTTCGGGGTTCTCAGACCTAGTAACTATCGGAGAAAGAATTGAGATCGGTATAAAAAGTGGGAAGATATCAGGGGGGCCATCAAACGCTCCCTACAATTCAAAACGGTCTGCTTCAAACTTCACCAAAGGAAAAGAGGGAGAAATTAATAATGCAACGTCACAACCCAGGGTACAACAACCATTAGTGATCCCACTAGGGCAGAAGCAAGGCAGAAGGCCACCCAGGAAATTTGATCCACTCCCTATGCCACCTAGCCAGTTATTGCAACATCTAGTTAAGGCATCCTTAGTGGAGCTCAAGCTTCTAGCTCCTCCAGTCGGGCCACTCCCACGAAGATACGATGCCAACGCCAGATACGAGTATCATGCTAATTATCCTAGACATACCATAAAATAATGTTGGCCTTTTAAACACAAGGTGCATGATTTATTGGAGTCTCAAGACATCACTTTCGAGAAGCCCGACATTACATCAGAACCTACACCGTCGCACGATGGGATAACAATAAATGCAATCAAAGTAGTCACTTACTCTGGGGAAAGTAGACAAGCAAAGACCCCGGTAAACCCGCTGAAAGAATATCGGTTGGAATATGGACTCCCGCTAGAACACAACGAAGCTTTCGAAAGAGCTCTACAAAGGCTAAGGGACCAGGGCATAGTCCAGTTCGAACAAGACCCTGAAGAAAAACATAAAGCTACTTTGAAGGGCAAAGCATATTTTCCTCCGATCCAAGAGACTTTTGTCAACAATGGAGTAGTGCATGGCAGACATGGGGAAAAAATATTCAACAAAGCCAACACCAAAGGGGCAACTGAATTCATCCAAGAATGCGCCCCAAGAGAAAAAACTCAAAAGATGGACGACCATGGAGATTCTTGAGATCTTTTTCTTTCATAATTAATTTTTCTTGTTTTCGAAAGAACCTATGTCAAGCCCGAGACATAGGGGTTGCTTGTAAGGGTTTCCCCGTTTTGTTTCAGACAATATTTATGATTAATGAAAGTTATTTTTTTTTCAATTAAGATCCCTTTTCTTTCTCTTGCATTTATATCTTAAATTTAAAAATGGAAATACTTTCTCTGCATATGCATTTTCAAATGTTCATATACTAAATCGGCACCAAAACATTATAAAGCTGCAAATTCATGTCCAAAACCATTGATAATGCTACTGCTACAATCCGATATAATTTTGATGCTCCTATCAATCAAGCTAAAGAGGAAGATGATAAAGATATTGAACTCTCTGAGAAAACGACGAGGGAAATAAAAAGAAAAGCTAACAATATGCAACCATATCAAGAGGTTATTAAGACCACTAATCTGAGCACAAGGGAAGACCTGGAAGAAACCAAGTTAAGGGGCAATGTAAAGAGCGGAGCCACATAGAAGTTGATCAAGTTATTACGCATATCTACGGAAACAGGCCAAGGTCAAATACAGACAATGCTGTAAAAATAAGCAACTACAAAATACCAAGATTTGACGAAGAACCCGAGCCAGGGACACGTTGGGTATCCACGTTCTACGAGGCTCCAAATGTACCGGGGAAAGATATAGGGGAAGTATTGACTTCTCCAAAGAATGCTCATAATCCATACACCAATTCAATGGTGAACGGGATACTAAACACCCAAGACTGGTTCCATATCGGGATCATGTTTTGAAAACTGACTGTGGAATTTGCAAAAATCATTTTTAGTCACGTCCCACGAAAAGGAAATCAAATGACAGACACCCTGGAAACTATATCGCCTATATTCAAAGTAACTTGGTCAAACCACGAATCGCGCATCACAAACAAACACTATCAAGAGCCTGCATTTTGTCTTGCTATAAAAAAAAGACCGGATGACAAACCTTGGTTTTATGACATCAAGGAGTACCTGGAAAAACAAGGACATCCAGAAAATGCCTCTAGCATTGGCAAGCAAAGTCTACGAAAATTATCCTCGAAATTCTTTCTGAGTAACAGTATGCTGCATGAGATGGATCACGACATGGTCTAGTGCTCCAAAAGTTTTTGCTACCCTGCCTCAACTCACGTGGTAAACGGACCCCCAATTGCGAAGGTCCATACATAGTCAAAACAGCATCCTCTGGTGGTAATCTTATCCTCACAACAATGGATGTGGAAAAACTACCACATCTGGAAAATTCAGACGCAGACAAAAATACTATGTATAGGAAGCTCGCTAAGCTCGAACCTCAAACAGGAGACTTAGGCAAAAAGGAGCGCCCCGGTGGATCGAAAATCCTAAAGGGCGATCCAGGCAAAAATTAGGGGCATATAAACAAAAAAATTATCCCGGCAGATTGAAAACCCGAAAGGACAATTCAGGCAAAAGTTAGGGATTTCATACAAAGAAATAAAGAACAAAAAGACTGCGATCTAAGAGCTGCGACTATGAACCACGAAGGGAGAGATAGATCTGAATCATTCAACTCAGAAGCAAAGGAGATAAGATCATTAAAAAGATATTGGGGAACAACAGTAGCAATTATCATTTTTATTGCCATTTATAGTTTTAAAACTTCCTGTAATTACCTCTTTCTAGGAATTGCACCGTGTACTCTCGCCTATTCAGAGGCATATCAATAAAACAGTTGCTTTCTTTGCATCTTTCAAATTACGTTTTTATTTTCTCATACTTGTTTACAAAATACTACGATCATTACTTATGAATATTGTCTTGAAATCATTTCGGGGGATTAACAAAATAAAAGCATTTGATAAAACATCGAAAAAACATTTTGGTTAGAAAAGTATTGAAAGAAAATCCACGTCTACGTCCATGCACATGGCTATGCCCACATATACGCTCACAATACGGGAACTATACACACGTCCACGCACATGGCTACTCCTACGTCTTGCAACACAAAAGTCTATACGCATGTCTACGCCTATGTCTACGCTCACGATGCAAAAAGTCTACGCCCACACATACGTCTACGCCTATGCTTGCACTCACAATGCAAATTCTACACACATGTCCATGTCTACGCCTGCGCTTACAACATAAAAGGCTACACATATGCTAATACATACGCTTACGCCTGCGCTTATAACATACAAATCTACGCATATGCCATTACCTACGTCTACGTCTACGTCTACCCCTGCACTTACAATACAGAAAATCGATGCTCAAATTTTTGCTAACATTGTTCTCTGTGTTCAAATTCAACAAAGTTGCGATGACACAACATACAATGCTAGGGAATTGGTAACTCTAAGCCAATGGTTTAAAGGAGAGAATGCTAGAAATAGTTTTCATAACATTTCAAGGCCTATGCACATCTTACACATATTTCATACGTACATTTTTCATATCCAAAGCATACGTACACTATACATTTTAACATTAAATACACATACACTCAGGGGTCCACACATCAAAAATCATACATTTTGCATGCATACAAACATTCAATACGAATGCATACGCAAGTATCACATAGCAAATAAACAAACAATCTCGCCCTCGATTTAGCTATCTAAGGGTCGACCAACAAAATACTTCTCCTACCATTCAGCCTGTCACCTAAGTCTTCATGCCGTGACACATTCATCCCATTACCTAAGTCTTCATGCAATAATGAACAACACTTGGTACATTGCCTCTAAGCCGCAATGTATTATCCAAACTCAACTCATTTCCTCTAAGCCGAAATGTATTATCCAAACTCAACTCATTCCCTCTAAGCCGCAATGTATTCGCAAACTCAGTGCATTGCCTTTAAGCCGCAATGTATTCTCAAAACTCAACTCATTGCCTCTAAGCCGCAATGTATTCGGAAACTCAGTGCATTGCCTCTAAGCCGCAATGTATTCTTAAAAATCAATACATTGTCTCTATGCCGCAATGTATTCTCAAAACTCAATACATTGCCTCTAAGCCGTAGTGTATTCTCAAAACTAAACCCATTGCCTCTAAGCCATAATGTATTCACAAAACTCAGTAAATTGCCTCTAAGTCGCAATGTATTCTCAAAACTGAGTACATTGCCTCTAAGCCGCAATGTATTTGCAAAACTCAGTACATTGCCTCTAAGCCTCAATGTATTCTCAAAACTCAGCGCATTGCCTCTAAGCTGCAATGTGTTCTCAAAACTCAATGCATTTCCTCTAAGCCACAATGTATTCTCCAAACTTGTTACATTGCCTCTAAGCTGCAATGTATTCTCAAAACTCGGTACATTGCCTCTAAGCTGCAATGTATTCTTAGAACTCATTACATTTCCTCTAAGCCGCAATGTTTTTGCAAAACCTAGATCATCGCCTCAGACTTCATGCAGTGATGCTCAAAAACAAAACCTAGCTTATCACCTCAGACTTCACGCAGTGATTTGCAAACCTAACCCATTGCCTCAGACTTTATGCAGCAATGTATTTCTTATTCTGCGACACAGATCATCGCCTCAGGCTTCACACAGCGATGTCTGAAAACCAAATTTAGCTTATCACATCAGACTTCACGCAGTTATTTGCAAACTTAACCCATTGCCTCAGACTTCATGCAGCAATGTGTTTCTTTATTCCAAAACATAGACCATCGCCTCAGACTTCATGCAGTGATGCTCGAGAACCAAATTTAGCTTATCGCCTCAGACTTCACACAGCGATGCTCGAGAACCTAATTTAGCTTATCGCCTCAGACTTCACGCAGCGATATACAGGTTTAAGCTCATTGCATGAGACTTCATACAACAATGTGTTTCTTTATTCCGTAACACAGATAATCGCCTCAGACTTCATGCAACAATGCTCGAAAGAAAACAAAAACTCTAGCCTATCGCCTCAGACGTCATGCAGCGATTCGCGAACATAACCCATGGCCTCAATCTCCAAGTAGCCATGCATCATAAATTATTATTGTATTCATCCTCCAAATGGATGAATAATTATAACCAAACCAAGACATACAAAACTGCGCTCTTAAGTTTAAAACCATTTGCCTCGCAATCAAAACCTGGTAAGCGATACATCATAAACTTTGCCTACTTCCTTGAGACTCGTAAGGATATGCTATATCAGTGTAACCTTATGTTTATCAGAAAAAATTTGGGATACTTCAAGTATTCAATAAACTTCCAATCAGAATGCGCAAGACTCGAGTTTTCTCACGCCATTCGACTGGAAGATAATTGAATTGGGGAAACTATCGTACCCCAAGTTAGTCCTACCTCGATGATCTTATCAAAATAGAAGTAATATTTAATTAAGGATGGTACAACAGTATCTGATGGCCCATCCTTATCCAAGACTAGGGGTTGTATTTTAATCCGCGAAAATGGGGCTTTCTAAAGCAGAGAGACCCATGCATCTGTGAATCCATTCGCGAAGCATGTTGACCAATGGCCCATGCGATTCAAAAATAAAACTATTTTGAATCATTATCAAGTTTTTAATTACGGTTGTTATTAGTAAGAAGAGGGGTGTGCTTATCAATTTATACACTCATTTAAGATTCTAATAAGACTAATTCCTTTTTGTGGTTTGGCATTATTATTGCTTTAGAAAAAAATATTAGTATTAAAACTTTTTTTATTTTAAAAATAAACAAAAATATATTTCTTTGTTAGAAACGTAATATATTTTTTGTTACTGATCGACCTTTTATTACAATAATGTTTTTGTTAAATATTACTTTTATAGTTTGTTATTAAAGTTTTCTTTTGTTGTTTTGAAAAAAGGCCAATTGGGCCAGTTGTATTAAAAATCTTTTTCTTGTTGTAATGAAAAAAAACAATGTTGCTGGATTGAATAAAAGAAATAACGTTGGTACAATGCACTAACATCTATTGTACCAATCATCATCAAAACTCACGCGCATTTTGTGCCAATTAACATCTACTGTGGAGATCTTAAACAAAATTAAATCTTACAGCATTAATTTATACAAATTCAAATCTATTTACAGGATTAATCAATCAATTACATTACAATAAAATCCAATATTCAAAACCAATTACAGTATATTCTCAATCAATTACAACATGAAATCCAATATCTAATTCTTTCTAAACTTCCTAAATCTATGCTAATCTGTAACAACAAATTCACAAAACCTAATGAAAAAACCTATAAGTACATAAAACAAAAATAAAGTAAGGGGGGATCGTGAAACATATACATAGAAAGAAAATTCGATACAGAGAAATAGGGTGGGGAGTTACAGAAAGGACGGAGCAGAACGAAAACCTTGAAGAACAACACCGCGAGGATTGGATAAAACCGAGGAACAGGGACCTCGCTGAAAAGAGAGAAGAGCGATTAGGGTTTTGAGATCTGAAACCCTAATCGCTAGCCACTAATCGGCCATAGCCTCCTCCGCGCCATCATCTTCAACCTCTCGTTGTCGCCTCATCATCACCAAGCCTCGCCGGAACCTACAAGCCAGAAGAAGGGATTAGGAAAAAACTGGATTAAAAAAGAATCAAAATCAGAACAAACACACAAGGGTAAGGTTTTTAGCTTTTATGTCGTTTTGGGTCTAGGGGTTGATTGAGGGTGATTGGGTTGGGGTAGGGAGAATTTGATTTTGGTGGTCGTTGCGGTTGGGTTTTGAAGAGGTGGACGAAGGTTAAAAGGGTTTGTGCATTGAGAGAGAGAAGAAGATGCATGCTGTAACTAAAACAAAACAATAAGAATGTAATGTTAATTCGTAAATGATCCAGTGCTTGCGTGCCCATAATAATAATCGTGCGCCCTTTTGATCTCATCCATTAGATCCTAGGTGGATGGCCAAGAGGCTAGGTCCACCGTAAGACCATGCATCTTTGCAACATCCAAATCACTCAGGCCTCTCTCCAAACCTCGTTGGGCTTAAACCCACTACTTTACACACCCCCTCCTGCAAATTATTAAACCACAAAATGAATTACACCCCCTTGTTCAGGATGCATAATGGGCCTAACCCAAACTGTTTTTAACACCCCCCCTGGTTACTGCCATAATTAAAAAACTGCACCCCCTAATTTAATTAAATTATTTTATATTTTTAATTATTATATTTTTAATTCTGTATTCTTTTATATTATTTATTTGTTTTTTCCTTTTTTCCTTTATAATAATAATAATAATTATTATTATTAATATTAATTTTTATTATTATATTATTATTTATTATATCATGTGAATAAATTATTTTTATTTAAAACTCATGAATATATTATTTTCTACATATTGCATTAATTTTTTTTTTATCATGCATTAATCAAGAGCTTTTGCAGTTAATGCGATTAAAAAATATTCGAAAAACATCAAACTATTTTTCACAACAAATTAATCTAAACAACTATTTTTTGTAAAAGGGTTTCAAACGGATTTTGACTAATCGCGCATTTAGCCAAAATCTTCGCAATCACTACAACCAGACAAAATGTGAGGTGATTCAAAATACATTTGCAACCCCTAAAAAACACCAACCACATACGAACTACGAATTGGGACTCTTATTCCTCATAAGAGGATACGTACATACGATCAAAAATCGTGGCGAGTCTTTCTAATTAAAACTTAAAATCCAGTTTACCCCAAACATAAACCTAGAGTCTAATATCCTTGCGAACAAGGTGGATGAAAGGTGCCTAACACCTTCCTTTCGTCTAATTCAGTCTGAAACCTAGAATCTCTGTCTGCGAATTAGTGTTTTCTATTAGATTCTCTTCCCTAGGATAAAAACTAATAATGGCGACTCTTGATTAAAAAACTAGTTGCTACACACCCCTCACCAAAAGAGTCACCTGGCCGGCAAGAGCGCAAGGGAGATTAAGGGGGTGTAAATCATCACATATCCCAATAAGAGAAGTGGAATATGTCTGTATTTCTTATATGTACGTATCCCGTTAGAGCGTCAGGCTACATACATTTTTCTCTAGCAGGTGCTTCTCTTTAGGTTACTGATCAGACCAAAAAGCGTCCCCTCGACTGACTCCACCAATGGCCAAAGTAGCAGATGCATATCGAGTGTAATGCATCAGATTCTCTAATTCCTCCTCCAGGGCACGCCAGAATAGGTTGGCTAAGTATGAGAAGTCCCTATCCGAAGGTAGAACTCAGTGTTCCTTAATCGCATGGACTCGACCCCGTCAACGACATGAGGATTGGAAGATCCAATGCACGCAGCGGCTGCTAAGGAGAATTCAAAGCAGCAACACCCCAAAGGGATCTGAAGTAGTAGAATAACTCTCTAATTTTTTCCCTAGACAGATTATGCGATGATAAAGACAAGCGCTTCCTCATTTTTCATTGAATTTGCACATAATCATTACCGAATAAATACATCATAAGTAAGAAAGTTGAAGGCAAAGAAGCCAAGAGCATTTGAGACTTACCAAAAATAACCTTCATTTCTTCCCTAGTTTGGTCATCTATTAGTAAGTGGATGTTGATGAAGCGTTTCAAGTGTTTCTGATAAGCTTCATCCTAAAGAGTAATGCCCCGGGATAATCCAGATCTTTGATAAAACTCATCATACGTTTATTCATATACAGTTCTTCTTGGGAAAGGTCATCCCCTTTGTAGACGTACAACCCATTTCCCATCAGGAAATGACCCCCATTCCAGTATTTGGGAAACAATTCGGTATATTTACCCCATAACTCCATTTCCAATAATGCATATTGTTGCATGAGCCTTCGGGCAGATAGGGATAACCAGGTAGAATGGGTTTTCAAAATGTTGTAAGTCCTCTGGAAAAAGCCCCGAAGCCGCAGACTATTGTCACTAGGGAAATTAAACCATGACCCCGTGCTTGATCATAGGGCCACACTGAACTCATAATAGATGAAAGAAAAGGGTTAGACAAGGTCTCCCATTCAAATATTTTACCAAATACTAGTAGTCTTTCACATGCGCCCAATTAGCAAGATGAAGTTACGACGGAGCAACTATCAAGTGCTTAAGAACTTCCATTTCAAAGCCATTGAAGGGCATTCAAAGATCCAGGATCGAGGAAATGCACTCATAGAAAGGGAAGGTGCAAGAACTATACTCGTTGTATATTCTTTCATTTTCATTAGGGGTCAAGACACCTTAATTTAAAGATGGACACACATCAAGAAAGGCCACATCATGATTATCCTCTAAGGCAAAGCAAGAATCAGTTGAAGAGTAAACAAAATCCACCCATGAAGTGCGAACATCTTCCTTAGACTTTTGACTCATGATGGATGTGATTTTCTCCAAGCGAAAAAATGGAAATACCAAATGAAAGGAGATAGCAAAGAAACACGAAAGAAACTTCAAAACAAATGAGAAATTGACTCTTCAAAAATCATGTGATGGCATAAGTCACTTACACGCAACACTCACTTGTTCTAGTTCCCAAGGGTCATTGTGAGGAAACCTCCGAAAATGCATTTGAAGCATGATTCACATTAAAGGCGCTGATTCCCAAGAAACCATAACACCTTCTCTTGACTTTTAAGAGCAGTTGAAGGAGCAGTCGGTAGTCGAGGAAAATATGACAAACCCTTACACTGTCATGCAAAAACAAGGGTTTATAGGGAAATTATTCTGGCCCGACTATAATGGTCCCTAACCGACCTCTCAGAAGGCTGTTATACCCCAAATTTGTCTTACTCTTTCATTTTTGTCATTTGGCTTGTACGTATCATAACCGTCATGTACATAACTTCAATTAGGTCATACAATAATTCATGCATCATCAATAAATTTAGCATGAGATCAATGTTTATGAATGGAATTAGGGTTTTACCCTGATTTGAGGTGTACAAATCAAATAAGCTCGGATCATTTGGTTCTCTTATGAATCATGGATTAGGGAAGTAGGGTTTTGATATGATCATTCATTGTGGCCTTATTTCTCATCAAATTACAGGGTGTGCTTCTACCAAGATTTATCTAGGGCAAGTGCTTAGGGTTTTATCAATGTTTCAACTAAGAGTACTTTGAGTTAGGGTTTTGGTTCTTTCTCTACATCTCAAGTCATTTCTTCATCAATGTGTATTCAAAGCATGAGATTAGGGCTTTATCTTCATCAAAGGGTTTTCTCAAAGGCATTACTTTGGTGTTGAGATCATTGGTCATCAATTCAAGATGTGAACCATGGTGCAAGATGTTGAACTTGATTATTCTTTATGTTCAAGGCATAATTATTCTTTCAACTACTTGTTGTTTCAGTCCAAAGTTAATTCAATTGAGGATAAGGTTCATTAATCAAGCATGGAGTGTATTGGACTCATTTTCTCATGGTATAGTTGATTTAAGAGTTTATATGTGCTACGAATGCAATATTTCCATGTGATATCAAATAATGCGATTCAAGGTATTAGTTCATGGATTCTTTATGATATCAAGGATCTCAAGCATATGTTTTGGTCGTGATGTCTGAGAATTAGTTCAAGGAAGATTGAAAGATCCACTCATGGTTAATCTCTTAAATTCAGGTTACAAATTACAAAATCAATAATATTGCATGCAAGGGTGATTCAAGGCATACATGGACAAGGTCCTTCTTAAGTTATTTTTGTTTAATTAATGACAATGGTCCAAAGTTTGCAAAGTAGGAAAGCATGGTAATTGTAATTGGAATATAATCAAGGGAAAAGGAAATGCAAACTTCATTCGAAGAGGAAAATATTACAAATCCAAGGCATTCAATTTATGATATTCCATCCATTACAATATATGATGGCAATTTAGTCAAGAAGACCACAAACTTGCAAGTTTTGACCACAGTCCGTATCATCTTTTATGGCTCTCTTACCCACCCTAATTCAAAGCGCAATTCAAGTTAAGGCAAAGTCGATATCATTTCAAGTTCAAAAATTCATTCGACTTTCAAATATCCAAATAACATTCTTCATACAATTTTCAATGTTCATTAAAAATTCAAGTTTAAACCAAATCCACATAAACCTGCTTTTGCTAAAAACTTTTTGATCCAAAACATGAACATAAACTCTTGATTCAAAATAGTTCCAGTAGCCAAAAATCATCACCATTTACATTTCCAAATTTCAAGAATATTACAAGATGCATTTAAATCAAAACCTAATCACAAAATCTAGCCTAAGCCTTAACCTCTATTTTCAAGCGTTCCACAATCTTCAACATTCCAAATTCTTCATGCCAATATTCAAAAGCCTTTCACAAAACCTTGCAAAACCGTGTCTTGTTGCACAAGAACTATGCATAGACCAGCCCCGCAACATAAACTCAGTTCAGAAAATACCAATTCAAAACTATGTTGCGCATTAATACTAAACCGCCTTGCACCAAATAACCAATTCAAGTCAATAAATCAATCAGTTCAAACAGTCCATCAATAAAGCAGTTCACTCATTCAACAAACAGAACCTGCTACACATTCTCTCAACCAAACTTGGGATTACCCGAACCTATGCTCAATTAAAACCAGCCATAAACTCATGGATCCACACAATAACACCTAAATAAGCATCAAACTAGAAAAAGCAGAAAAAGGATCACAGTAAACTTTGAGAAACTCGTAAACAGAAAATCAGAACTATGTGAGGTATCAGAATTCGTTTGCCAGCTCTTTAATAACCAAAACCAACTTAATCACTAACAGTTCACAGTTTAACTTCTTATTGGTTCAAACTAACTATAACATATTTTCCAGCTCACAACTAACTGAAGGTAACTTCTGTAACTAACTCAAAACATAATCATAGCTAACCTTTATCAGATTCATCTCATTCATCGGTTTTTAGTAAATAACTCTCTAACTGCCAATGCCAGCTCATACTAACTGTCCATAATAGCTAATAGATTCTAACTCTCTAAATAGCTTGCAACTAACCTCAATCTTACCCTTAATCTCCATAACAAACTCTCATCATCCAAGGGCTCAGGTTCACTCTTCCTATAACCGATTTCAGATTCCCCTTTAACTATACAATCTCAACTCCCTCCAAAATCTCATGGATGATTTTTTTCTCACTTTTCTTTCTTCACCTTCAACCTCACTTTTCTTTCTTCACCTTCAACCTAACTTTTCTTCCCTACCAATAACTTCACTCTGATTCTCTCTGCAACATTCACATAATCACTCTTCTCATAGAACTTCATCTTCAACCTAACCTCTCTTCCTCTGTAACTTCACGCATCTCTACTCTCTGCTTCAATCTTCGATCATCATCATCATCATTTTGTTTCTCTCTACGCACAACTTCACAACACATAGCATCTTCATCAACAATTCTGCGATTCCTTAAAGATTCAATCGCGACAATTCTATTCTTCAATCTTCATCGTTCTTCAATCCTCCATTAAACAATCGCCACATTGCCTCCTCATCGCAACATAAACGCATTACAACAATGATTCAGGGCAGCGGAGAATCGCACAAAGTTTTAAGAAATAAGAAGAAGAAGACCATAATAAGGTTAATCCGAAGGGAACATACCTGGTCTCTATATTTCTCGTGTTATCGGCGCCATTAAAGAGTCACCGTAATTTTTCCGATAGGTAATTAGCTTCAAACTCATTCACCTTTTCCTCTTTTTGCTTCGTTTCTAATAAGGTCGCGTAGAGAAGAACCTTGAGAATTAAACCTCCATTAAATCATACGCTAAAGCCGTGTTTGGAGTATTTAATTAAATGTTGAAGAAGTTAGGGTTTTAGTTTGTTGATTAAACAGGAATCGGCGGTGAGGAAGAAAAAATGAGAACGGTAAAGATGAAAGGCTACAACGACGATGTTTGAGAAGGTTTGCGAAGGTGGAAGCATGAAGGAGAAGAATGACACCACTGGAATTGAGGGAGGGAGTATTTCTGTTTGGAAACGAAGTTACAGAGTCACTTGGCTTCTTACCCTAAACCCTCTCTCAATTTTCTTTGCTTACCGTCTCTTTTATTCGTTTTTTATAATAATAAAAATAAAATGGAGATGAAAAATAATATTAATAAAAATGGATCAATGTTGTTTGGATCCATTGAGTGGACCAAACCATTAGCCCTCTAGGCCTATATCTTGTTTTTTTTTGGCAGCCCGAAATTCAAACATAAATAACTGTCATTGGACTCATTTCTGATTGGGCTTTTGGAACCTGCTTACTACACCACTGGATCTTACTTCCATCCCCTGAGTTTACTAATTCTTTGTTAGATTTATGACTTTTTCTTTGTTAATTTTTCCTATGACAAAATTGCAAAAATCAATAAAAACTTGTTAGATCTTCTTAGTTGATTTTAGTAATTAATTCTTTAGTTTTTGATAGAACTTTCCTCATATAAAAAACTAATAAAAAAATACTTTTTCTTCTAGTTTTTGTTCATATTTTACACCATTTTGCCTTGTTATGTTTGACATGTTTGTTCATTGTGCAAGGTACGTTTTGGTGCTTTCGATCATGTAACATAATAAGTTATTATGTGATCGAAGCATATGGCTTATGCTCGCTTCTGATGCGACACGCCTTATTTCTCATCGTCATGATAAATTCATATTATATTATATGTTTTCCAGATGCATGTGATATTCGGTGATACTTTGTGCATGAACTTATGATTACGCGTTGCATTCGTAACATGCATGTGCTTTTATCTTAGTTGGATATTGTAATACGGTGGGAGAACTGACTTTACTAGTTTTGCGTTTTATCGTAAATGTTGTGGTTAGTAAGATTCGCCACAAACTTTTCTTTTATCCAATAAAGGAAAGGGTGAAAAGAACATGAAAGACATTTCGAGAATTTTTCTGAATAAGGGGGGTAGGTTATGAAAAGGGAAGGTGTTAGCACCCTTTTCATCCGTAATTATCTACGGGCTCTTAGTTGCTAGCTCACTTTGAAATAAAAATTTGTGTAAGTGTGTTTTGAAAATATTTTGAAAAGATGACTTAGTGCGGCAAACTTTGTAATGATTCTCGTATCGTTGAGAACGCATACAAAGTGTTATTGTCTTTGAAAATATTTAGAAAAGAGAGTGTATGTGTGAGAAATTTATTTGTTTTTATGAGCAAGCAAGTAAAATCTATCTACCTACTCAAAAGATATTTGTTCTTTTCCTCTTTTCCTATAGAAAATGTTATCCTAATATTAGTTAATAGGTAGCTCTATCATTGGATGTTTTGAGGGACAGGTGCGGGTCATCGTACAGTCACGAAGGCAAATCGTAAGACATTTTAGCAATTACCCTAAGGTACTAAGATCATTTACCGATGCATCATCGAAGGGTCATCAAGAGACTATGATCTCTTAACCAAAAGGTTTTTGCTAAAACATCCTACGTTTGAGAAACATGACTGTTGTTTTCTGAAGGCAACAAGTATGGGGTACCTTGGAGGTGCGCGTGTGTGAAGTGTGTTGTGTTTTAGTTATGTTTATATTAGATGTTAGGTTTTCTACCGTTTACTTTTAAGTCTTATCATCCAATCTTATTAATCTAGCAATTAGATATATACATAAAGGAAGAAAATAAAAGTGCGGGAAGTAGCTATGCTATTACATCGCTTCGGGGATGGGAGAATACAAACCAAAAAAATTGGGGAAGGAAAGTATAAATGGTCCTAATTATCTATTACAAACTATGGACAATTACAATATTATAGAAAATGATAATATGAAAAATAAATAAATACGCGGAGATGCAAGAGGGGAAAAAATCTAAAACCCTAAAAATTCTAAGTGAGAAAGTATTTTTGGTATTTTTGTTTAGAAAAAACCATTTTTTTGGTGATGATTAATACCTAGTTCTAGTTAAATTTTAATTAGTAAAATAAAAATCAAGTGATTAAATTAATTAATTTATTTGTGAAAATTAAATTAATAAATTAAATCCTAAACCTAATTATTTATTTCTATGATTTTTATTAAAAGAGTTATTAAAAAGAAAAAAAGAAAAAAATTAAAACTAAATATAAAAAAAAACTACAGGCCGGCACTGCAAGAGAATTGGAGGGGGGTGTTAGAAACAAAGAAAATCCAGGCCCATTAACAAGGAGTCCAGAAGCCTGCGCTGTATCCAGTGGGCAACATTCCTTGGAGTGCATTGTGGTCATGATTGCTTTGGAGCATTGGATTTGAGGTTTGAGATCTGATGGCTCAAATGGAAGACGTACCACGCATGCTAGCCTTTGCATGCACTGGATCTGTAACGAAAATCAAGAAGAAAAAATGTCTCGCGCTTGGCTCGATCCCAAGACCATGCGCATATAAGACTTTAAGTGCATGTGTGTTGCCACTGGGGTGGCGTGATTCATCAGGTAGTATAACGCAAATGAATGAATATATGACAAAACTCAATCATATTTTCCATTTTAAAACATGCCGCCCAGGTGGACTTGAATGGACCAATCGGGTGATGGCATCTAGGCTAACGGAGTCAGCACACCAAAGTCAACCTTCCGGTTGTCTTCTCTGGTCGCTCCAAAACGTAAACCTGCAAAAATGGCTCAAATAATAAAAACAAAATAGCCAGGTCCACTAATTTGGACCTTGCGAATCTGACGCTAAATTCAATTTGGCCTAAAAATGGATGGATCTAGAGATTCTAAGCTCCTTTAATATCTTTCCCTAACAATGGCATGATCTCATCCCTGCGTCCAAACTTGCATGTAACACGTTAGTTTTAATCCAGATATCACAAATAACATGAATGTATGTGTAACATGGATTTAAATTACATGATTTAAAGAATTTGAGATTTAAATCTTTACCAAAATGGAGGTATGGTGTAAAGGAATTCTGGGATGTGTTGGGCTCAATTTTGGACTCTGGGGGACTCCTGGGAACTTCAAGAACAGTTTGATGGTTGTTGTTTGGATTGATATGGGCTGGGAATGCAGGTGAAATTTTTTACAACTTTTGGAATTTTTGAGAATTATGGGGAACTTTGTTATGCAGTGGTTTCGTGTCTCTCGCATGGCTTGGCTTGCATATATAAAGAGAAGGGAAGTGACTCCACAAATACGGAGCAAATTCAAGCCATGATGGCCTTAATCAAAACAAAATAAAACACTTTGAATTTTTCCATTTTGAGATATTCTCTTCCTTTTTGAACCTTGCACGGAATTGCATGTTGACAGGCTTGCATGAGTTCATAATGGGCTTGTAATGGGATGAAATAAAGAGGCCCAAGTCCTTACACATTTATCTCATATTTTATTTTGATTTTTTTTCTTTTAAATGAATAAAAAATCCAAATAAAAGAAATAAAATCATGAAAAATATGTGGATGATTTTAGAGGTCGTATAGCATCTTATGAACATGTTTGAATGTTAAAAGTTAGGCCCACTAGTTTAAAATCTCAAGTTTGCTCATTTTGCATTTCATGAATTTTTTCAAAATTTCCCAACTTGTGCAACTCATAACTTACTCAATTTTCATTTTTGAAGGTGATATGTGACTTTTTGAAAAGCTCAAGATGTCCTCTACACTTTCTCTTTTGATCATTTTTGCATTTGGAGACATTATCTTGATGTAAGTTTCCTTGACAAAAAGTGTCTTTTGTTGACTTTTGAAAATAACCTATAATGTATTAGCTCATATCTTTCAAATGAAGCATTTTTTGTACTTGAGCATAAAAGCAAACTTGTAGAGAATTGGATTTTCTTCAAAATGGGCTTTGGTTGGGGAAAGTTTGATGAAGCATGTGAATGTTATGTGTGACACGGTGGCAGAACCGACTGTTTAATACTGGTTTGTATTTTGTATTCACAAATGTCGCGGTAAGTAAGAGTCGCCACCGACTTTTCTTTTATCCAACAAAGGAAAGGGTGAAAAGAATAAAAAAAGACCTTTTTCGAGATTTTCTGAGTAAGGGGGTAGATTATGGAAAGGGAAGGTATTAGCACCCTTTCCATCAGTGGTTTTCCACAGGCTCTTAGGTACTTGCTCATTTTTGAAAACTGCTTTCGTGTTTGTGTGTTTTGAAAAGTTTTGTTTGCTTTATGATAACTCTTGTATCAGTCTTCAAGAGTGTGATAAAGCGTTTTTGAAAAGAGTTTTGAAAGTGTGGTGTGAAAATGAATTAGATTTGAGCAAGTACTTAAGAACTATCTACCTACTTGAAAAGGTCGTTCTTTTTCTTCCAACCTTTAGACAGTGCTATCCTACTATTAGTGAGTAGGTAGCCTTATTGTTGGATGTTGAGAGACTATTGAAAGAGACGTTTATGGTCATTGAAGGCAACATGTAGAGATACCTTAGCAGTTCGAAGGGGCTGTCATCATATATTAGTAGGCAACATCGAGGGACAAGATCATTTCTCGTAGGCAACTCGAGGGACATTAAGGGACTATGATCTTTATGATGACTTTTAAACTGAGGGTCTTTGCTAAGAGTATCCCTACGTTCGAGGGACATGATCATTTCTGAAGGCAACCAAAGTGGGGGGTACCCTAGGAGTGAGAGTGTGCAATAGTGTGCTTTTTCAGGTATTTTTATCTTGATGTTAGTGATCTAATATTGATTGATTAGTTGTTTCCATACACGCCTAATTTACTAGCAGTTTATATACAAGCATATAATATAGTACAGAAAGTAAAAACTACGAGTATTACAGAGCTTTGAGGCAGTTACATTTATATCTGACTGGAAATGTAAAGTGCGGAAATTAAAAACCCTAATTAGGCTATTACAAATCGGGCACAATTACATAATAATTAAAAAAAAAATAATCGTACGAAAAATAACAGCACACAAAAATTAAAACGGGAATAATTTTGAAACCCTACAAAAAACCTAATTACTTATAAAAATATTTTTGGTATTTTGTGAAAAAAACTTGAAATTTAACCTTATTTCTAATTAATTTTAAATTAAGGCAAACAAGTTAAAATTAATTAAGTAAAATTAATTTGCAAGGATTAATTTTAATTAAAAAAACCTAAATTTTTTTTTATTGTGATTTTTGATGATTTTATGATTAAAATAAAATTGGTTTTAAAAACATAAAATAATGAAATAAAATAAAAAATAAGGAAAATAGAAAATGGGCCTGATGTATGAAGCAATTTGGGGGGGTGCTGACTGAATTTTCAAGGCCCAAATCAGTTGGCCCACCACTGCGTGAGATCCCATGCTACTGCATCTGGAAGGTCTATGATAGGGCTGCACCCAGGAGCGCTGGATGTGGAACAATGGAGATCTGATGGCGATGGTGTGAGCATACATGGTGTGCACGCTGGAGCTTGAAGCGCTGGATCCATATGAAACCTGTTAGAAAAACAAAAACTCTAGACCTGGGAATCGAACCCATGTCTTTCACTTCACACGCGTTCTTCCTTACCACCAAGTCATTTTGTCATTCCTTTATATAAACACAAACAATAATATATATGTGAAATTAGGTCAATCATATCAACAAATAAAACGCGTGGGCTGAGTGGGGCCCTAGAGTTTAAATGGACCAATTGAAAGAAGGGATCGTGCCATGCATGCACCGGTGAGTCTGACCACCCTTCACGGTGGTCAACTCTTTCTTCTCCGCTAATACCAAAAATTGAAATCTGTAAAATAACACAAATCAAAGCAAGATATTAAGCCTACCCACCCTAAATCATATGTTGCAAGTTCAATGGTGGTATCCATTTGCCCTAAAAGTCCCTGTATTGTAAGGTTCGAAGGTTTCAGTTTGCGATGCCCTAACAATGGCATCCTGTGATTCAAGCATCAAAGCTCTCATGCGAAACGTTTAACCTGTTCTAATGGATGTCCTAAATATAAAACAACACATCAAACATGTCAACAATGCATGGATTATTAATTTTGAATTCACGAAAGCATACCAGACCGGTGACACTTAAGGAAGAGATTACGGGCACGATTTGGCTTGAGTAATAGTTGAAACAAGTTCATGGGAACCTCACGGTGATAATATAACACCTTAAATGGATTAAGGATGAATGGATTGTGTGATACAAGTTGCACCTCTCTTTGAGAAAATTTGGAGTTTTGCTAGGGTTTATGGAGGCAGCTGCGTATGTGCTTTAGGTCTGGATCGTTTGTGTATATGTATGAGACCATATTAAGTCAACAAAAACAACCATGAGATCAAATATGATCATGTTTTTTAATGTCATGAATATTTGATCCAAACTTTCCAAAATAATAAAATATTTCCCTCCTCTTTCCTTGTGCATTTTGGCAGATATTTGTGAGCTTTTTGGGCCTCCAACATGACCAAATGTCCAGCCTTGTACGCCTTATACACCAATCTTATATTTATTTAATTTATTTTGATTTTATTTGAATAAAAATCAACAATAAATAAAATAAAAATCAAACTTATGCATGGTTGATTTTATAGGTTCTTGGACATGTTAGGAATAAGTTTTAAATGTGAAAAGATAGGCCCATTTGGAAAAAAAATCAAGTTTGATCAATATTGGTTTCATGCACTTTTCCAAAAATTGGTCAACTTTAGCAATGCATATCTCTCTCATTTTTAATCCTAAGATGGTGTTCTTGGACTTTTTGGAGAGCTTGGGATGTCCTCTAGACAACCCTTTTTGTTTCATTTCAATTGGATCTTCCATGTTCATGTAAGGACCTTTGACCCAAAAGGTGTTTTTGTTGACTTTTTGAAAGGACCTATAATGTATGAGCTTGTATCTTTTAACTTAGGAATTTCTTGATCTTGAGGGATGAAGAGAAGTTGTAGGGAATTGGATTCTATTCAAAATTAGCTTTTGTGGATAAATTTCTGATAAAGTATGAGAAAGTTATGCCTGGTCAAAGTTTGTTTGACTTTTCCTATAGAAACCCTAATTTGTTGTTTTTTACTTTTGATGAATTAGGAGCATTTCTTGAGGAATCATGATCAACCCTTGATCACATGATGGATATTATTTCAAAATATTGATGTTGACCAAAAATCTTGAAGTTTGACTGTATACAGGCCACTGTTGACTTTTGACCTAGTATAGTTGATTTCTAGGCATTTTAGCAGTTGACTGAGAAAACTTGTTGTGCAAGGCATGGAATTTGGCATGGATGATCTTGAGGACATATTAGGGTCATGGAAAACATTTGGGACCCTTGGAGCTCACACACCTTGATGATAACTGAAACCCTAGTTTCAGGTTTATTGTCTTAGGAGGAGAATTAGTCTAGTCAATTCTTAGTCATCCTAGGGAAAGTTGGGGATCTCAATGGGCATATCTTGAGTAAAATGAGAGGGAAAATTTTGGGGTACAATAACTTCCCTTGTTCAATCCTCTTAAACCTGAGGATGTAGATTGGTTGGTCTGCCCTTCGTGATCTGAAGGTGGAAGATGATTGAACACTTGAGTGCCCAGAAATTTGCACTCGTCTGAAATGATACTTGACTGTGTAGATAGTATTAGGAATAGGCTTATAGATGCCATTTTGAAAAGATGACGGAAGATCGTCGGAGATGGGCTTAAAGATGCCATCTGGAGAACAATGTTGAGTTCATGAGACATTCCTTTGTGGGGATCCCTATTCCTGTTGTTGGGGAGGACTCCGCTGAGGAATGTTGGTCTTTGTCTTGGGAAATAGAGTTTAGGAGATTCAATTGTCCATCACTCTACTAGGGAGTATCTCTTGATTGAAGAGACGAAGATGAACTGCTATCTGGTCAGGATCCAGGCTTCACAGTGACTTGTTAAGGATAATAAGGCTGACTGCTATTTGGTCTTATTCCAGGCTTCACAGCGACTTACTGGGGGAACGCGAACTTAACTGATATCTGGTCAGACTCCAGGCTTTGCAGTTTCTTTAACTGGAATAGAAATCAGAAAAATACTAGTGTCGATTTAACTGAACTAGAGAAAGGTCTTGAGTTGTCTTTAACTGGAATAGAAATCAGGAAAATCTTAGTATCGATTCAGCTTAACCAGAGGAAGGTCTTGAATTAACTTTGACTGGAATAGAAATCAGAAAAATCTTAGTGTCGATTTAACTGAAGCAGAAAAAGGTCTTGGGTTATCCTCAACTTCAACAGGAATAGAAATCAAAAAAATATTAGTGTCAATTTAACTGAACCAGAGGAGGTACTTTGAGAATATCTTTTCGAGGAAAATGCTGAAATAGCCCTTCATCAGACGTAGCCTTTGAGAAGACCACCAGGTCATGTAGGTAGTCGATGATGTTTGTTGATTTGATCTTTCGTGCAAAGGTAAAGAGTTAGTCGTATGCAATGTCATGATGTATGAAATGCATTGTGTGATAATGTTCTCAAAATAAATGAGATTATGCTGTATGCGATGTGTATACGCATGCCATGATGTATGAATATGGGATGCTGATGCGATATTTCCTAGTCTGGGAAAATAAGTCCCTGACTGCTGATGGGGAGTACTGGGAAGATGAATCTTTCATTTCTGCTGGGGATGATGAATGGAGATGATTTGTCGGGAATTTGCTCTTTTTGTTTGAGGATATTCTGCCGGGGATCTTTAACTCCTGCTTGAGAATGACTCTGGAGAGAAATGATGCTTTGTTGGAAGGTTTTGCCAATGTAGAGAAATAAATTCTATTGGGGGATAAACTTTCGCAGCTAGAGAAATAAACTCTACCGGGAATAAGGTTTTATAAACTATTTGAGATTATAAAACTCAGATGGGGAATACAGATTTCACCTCTCTGAGGGAACTTGGTTGGAGGAAGTCATTCCTGCTTGGGGAGGCAAAGGTAAGGATTTTTGTTGTTTTTACTCTGCGGGGACATAAGCATCACTAGGACGTTTGCTAAGGATGTGACAAGAGGATTCCCCTGTTCCTATTGGAAAGAGTAATTGTCGGGACTACAAATGGCTTTTTTAGACTTTGCCCCATTTCTTAAAGTCATTAGCAACTGTCTTTCTGTTTCTTATCCAAGTATTTGTAAACAGTAATCGTATTCAAATGCATATGTCAAAAATAATCACTAGACGTTTTTGCAAAAAAAATAGAAAAATAGAAAACAAATAGTTTTGTACTTTAAAAGATATGATTTGTATTTATTTCTGAATTACGCCCATAACAGGCATTTTTGTACAAAGAGACTGACGTTCTAGTAGGAGAACGCCGCCGTGAAAAATGAAAAATATACAAAATAATGTACAAAGAGAGAACAACTATGTGTAATAATCTCATTGGGTTTCAATTTTGCTATTTCCCCTATGTCCTTGAGCGTCTCATCACTTTGCTACTTGTCTGAAGCTAACTGGATTGGTCGGTACTGTTTGAGCTTGATAGTTGATACTGAAGTCTGGTCACAAGGTGATCCAATGGGACATAGTTATACGCTTTAAACCCCTAAGTTTTTCCTGGGCCGCTCTTTCGGGTTTTCGATCCACCGGGATACCCTTTTTTACCTAAGCCGCCCTCTCGGGTTTTCGACTTGCCAGGTGTACGGATTTTTGTATTTATCCCTAATTTTTTCCCGAACCCTTTTGATTCGCCGGGATGCCCTTATTTTTGCCAAGGCCAGTCAACCTAGTGGGTCTTTATTTATGCGTAGTATCTTTTCACTATGTCCGCATTAACAGGGTGAGGAAGATCGTCACCATCCATGGTGGTTAGAATCATGGCTCCACCGGAAAATATGCTTTTTATTACAAATGGACCTTTGTACGTGGGAGTCCACTTTCCCATGGGATCACCTTGTAGCAGTATGATGCGCTTGATTACTTGATCACCCACTTGATATACTTGACGTCTGACCTTTTTGTTGAAAGCTTTGATCATTCGTTTTTGGTACATCTGTCTATGAAAGACAGCGGTAAGCCTTTTCTCATCAATCAAATTCAGTTGATCAAGTCGAGTTTGGATCCAATCATCTTCGTTTAAACCCGCATCCTTCATGATCCTCAAAGAAGGGATCTGGACCTCCATAGGTAGGACAACTTCCATACCATACACCAGAGAATAAGGTGTTTCCCCTGTTGACATACGTGCTGAGGTGCGGTAACCATGAAGAGCAAATGGTAACATCTCATGCCAGTATTTGTATGTCACCGTTATTTTCTGTATGATTTTCTTAATGTTCTTGTTAGCAGCTTCCACAGTGCCATTTATCTTCGGCCGGCAGGGGGAAGAATTATGATGCTGGATCTTGAATTGCTTACAGAGTTCGGTGATAATCATATTGTTGAGATTTGTACCATTATTTGTGATGATTCTTTCTGGCACACCATACCGATAGACAAGGTTATGCTTGGTGAACTGCGCCACCATATTCTTAGTAATAGTAGCAAAAGAGGCAGCCTCAACCCACTTCGTGAAGTAATCAATGGCCACTAGGATGAAGCGATGCCCATTGAAAGCGGTAGGTCTAATCTCTTCGATCATGTCAATGCCCCACATTGCAAAGGGCCAGGGATCCGTCAAGACATCCAAGGGAACCGGAGGTACATGTACTTTATCAGCATAGATTTGGCATTTGTGACAAGTTCGGGAATGCTGATAACAATATGCTTCCATAGTGGACCAATAGTATCCTGCCCGTAGGATCTTTTTAGCCATGGTGTGTCCTCTAGAGTGGGTGCCAAAGGTACCTTCGTGTAAATCTGCCATAATCCTTTATGCTTCGCTCTTGTCTACACACCGAACTAAAGTAGAGTCATGGTTGCGCTTGTAGAGGATTTCATTACTGAGGAAGAACTTTGCAGAGAACCTTCTCAGAAACTTCTTATCATTGACAGATGCTCCCTCAGGATATTCTTGAGCCTCGAGATACCTTTTTACTTCATGAAACCAAGGTTTGTCTGCTACTTCTTCAGTATCAATCTCATAGCAGTATGTTGGTTCATCCACTCTCTCAATAGTGATCTGAGGAGCTTCGTTATCCCATCTGACCTTGAACATAGATGACATAGTAGCTAGCGCATCCGCTAACTGATTCTCTTCTCGTGGAAAATGTTCAAAGGTGACTTTTTCAAAGTGTGGAAGAAATGTCAGCACATGTTCTTTGTAAGGGATGAGATTAGGGTGCTTCGTGTCCCACTCCCCTTTGATTTTACTTTTTACCAAGGCTGAATCCATGAAAATGCTCAAGAACTTGATCCTTAAGTCAATAGCATCTTTGAGGCCCATGATGCATGCTTCATACTCAGCCATATTGTTGGTGCAGTTGAAACATAATCTGGTAGTGAAAGGAGTATGACAACCCTCAGGAGATATGATTACAGCACCGATACCATTGCCAAGTGCGTTGGAAGCTCCATCAAAAACCATAGTCCATCGGGATCCTTCCTCAGGTCCTTCATCCGGTCATGGTTCTTCATAGTCAGTCACTAACATGATATTCTCATCCGGGAATTCAAAGTTCATGGATTGGTAGTCATCCACGGCCTGATGAGCCAAATGACCAGCTAATACACTCCCCTTGATTACTTTCTGGGTCATGTATTGGATATTGTATTCGTTCAAAATCATTTTCCATCTCGCTATTCTTCCGGAGAGAGCAGGTTTCTCAAAGATGTACTTGATCAGATCCATCTTAGATATCAACAGAGTAGTGTGGGTCAACATATACTGTCTTAGTTGGCGAGCAGCCCATGCCAAAGCGCACCAAGTTTTCTCGAGCGGTGAGTCTCTTGTTTAACAGTCGGTAAAATTTTTGCTTAGGTAGTATATCGCATGCTCTTTTCGACCAGACTCGTCATGCTTCCCCAACACACATCCCATTGAATTATGTAACACTGTTAAGTACATTATCAAAGGTCTTCCTTCAACCGGAAGCATCAGAATTAGAGGCTCTTAAAGGTATTCCTTAATTCTCTCGAAGGCAGTCTGGCATTCGTCATTCCACTTTACCACTTGATCTTTCTTCAGGAGTTTGAAGATTGGCTCACAAGTAGCAGTTAGATGGGAAATGAACCTGGAAATGTAATTTAGGCATCCCAAGAAACCTCTAACCTCCTTCTCAGTGAAAGGAGCCAGCATCTCTTGTATAGCCTTCACCTTTGCAGGGTCTACCTAAATGACCTTGTCACTGACAATGAAACCTAGAAGATTACCAGACCTTACCCCAAAGGTGCACTTGTTCGGATTTAACCTCAGCTTGTACGTCTTCAACCTATCAAACAACTTTTGTAGATGATCAAGGTGCTCCTCTTCAGTTTGAGACCTGGCTATCATGTCATAAACATAGACCTCTATCTCATGGTGAATCATGTCATGGAACAAAGCTACCATGGCTCGCTGATAGGTTGCCCCAACGTTCTTCAATCCAAATAGCATCACTTTGTAACAGAAAATGCCCCATTGCGTAACGAAGGTTGTCTTCTCCATGTCTTCGGGTGCCATCTTGATCTGATTGTAACCAGAGAAAATGTCCATGAAGGAAAAGATCTTATGATGTGCGGTGTTGTTGACCAGAACGTCAATGTGGGGAAGCGGGAAATCATCCTTGGGGCTTGCCCTATTCAAATCTCTGTAGTCCACACACATCCGTACCTTGCCATCCTTCTTAGGCACTGGGACTACATTAGCAACCCATTGCGGATAGGAGGTGACAGCTAAGAACCCAACATTGAATTGTTTCATAACCTCTGCTTTGATTTTCTCTGACATTTCTGGACGCTTACGATAGACCTTCTGCTTTACTGGAGGGCAATCTTCTTTAGTTGGCAGACGATGAACCATAATATCTGTGTCTAGTTCCGGCATGTCTTCATATGACCAGAAAAGATCTCTACATAATCATGCAACATTCATATCAACCATTGTTTGACACTAAGTGTAGCGGTAGAAATGTTTAAGACTAAGCCATTAGATTGACTAGACATATATAAATCAAAATAAAAATCGCCAGCGCGCTTTATTGTTTCCAAAGGAATGGGAAAATAGCGAATAACCTAAAAGAGGGGGAAAATATTCAAGGTAAGGGGGTTGGTTATGCAAAGGGATGGTATTAGCACCCTAAACATCTACAGTACTCCACAGGAACCTCTTTGTAAAATCTGTATATTTTAGCTATGAAATGTTGTATAAAAATAGATGGTGGAGGTGAGAAAAGAAATATTTTTATAATATTTTCACCCGCCGCGGTTGCGAACCTTTAGTGCCTACTTACCACATTTGGTGCAATAGGGGATCGGGGTACATGTTGGTCCTCTTTTAAAGATTTTAAAACACAAGTGTGTTGGTTGATTTTAAGAGATAAGACATCATCGTCATTGTCCGTGTGGAAAACATACTTACTACCCATAATCATAAGAAAGGAGAATTTGCATCATCTCAAAGTGGAGGATATGGCTTGGATTTTAAAATCAACAATGCCTCACTCAGCACCCAAGTGGAAAATATCTCACTTCACTATATACTGTAGAAGTATAGTTGTTTGCATCACTACAAGGATTGACAAGAGTCCAATCTTTTTGAGAAAAGTTTAAAGATAAAAGCGAAAGTGGAAAAATAGTTTGAAATGAGATTGATTGACTTTTAGTCTTCTCACAAAAACATGTCAAAGTATTATTAATATTATTGAAGTTTATTTATGAAAATGTTTGAAAATGCATGGACCTAATTCCAAGTTTATTATGAAAGTGGTTCAAGTTTAAAACAAGAAGAGTTTTCAAAAGGAGGGAGAAGATTTTTGAAATTAAAGAAGATGGGAGGAGAAGAAGAGGCTATCCTAAAGCATAAGGTAAAATCTAGGGATAAGAACCATCTGACCAACAAGAAGACAATACTTGACACTATGAGCCAAGATAGAATTCCATTGTTTGGATTGAAACCAAGAAAGCAAAGATACTAGACCTCTTGAGGGAACCAAACCTCAAGTGTATTAAGTCTTCACAAAAAGTGGGCAGAGTAATGGTTGTATACGAGTGAATTCCAGATTACAAACAAAGAGTGTAATCACAATAACCTGCACACAAAACAAACAAACAACCCAATGCCTTAAGGTAAACCTCAAGAGCTCCAAACAAAATAATCAGATAAGGTCACAAGGTCTCCAATCATAGGCCAAGGTTTCTAACCCTAAGTTCAAAAAGTCCAATGCTCCATAATGCCAAGGATAGTAACCAAATAGTCCAAGTATCATTAAAGATTTTTAGGGTTTATGTTGATTATTAGGTGTTTTGGAAAATAAAAGTAAAGCTCAAGTAAGCAAAAATAAAATGACAAGAAAGTAAATACTCAAATGAGAAAAGATGAAAATGGCATGAAATGTAAATTCTAAAAGTAAATAGTGCATAAAAATAAAGGGGCATATAATAAAAATAAAGGATAAAGTCAATTGTTAGTGATTAGTGGTTAGTTGGATGATCATCTTGAAATTTGCATTTGGAACTCATTAGAGGATTGGTAGAACCAAAGCCTCCATACAACAAGTTGAATTTGCTTTTTGTCAAGTATATCATCCATTTGGAATCCTCATGAGTACCATTTAATGATCAACAATGTTTAAGTGATTCGCGTTGACCAAAAGTGTTGTAGATCTATTAGAGGATTGGTAGAACTAAAGCCTCCACACAATGAATCTCATGGTTATTGGATCAAAGAGATCAAATTAACATACTTGGGCTTGCAAACATAAGTTTGGGCCACAAATGATCATTTATTCGAATCGGGACAAAATTTAGCGCTATGTTAAGCAATCGTAAGTGGATTTATATAGAAGTCGCACCTATTTTGAGGTTGGTCAATAGCAATCTATGCACCATTTATTTTGAGACATGATATAGAGATCATGCTGCAATAACACTTAGTGCAATAAGAAAAGGGATGAGATGAAGAGGGGTGACAGAGAATATACAAACCATTTTTGAATTAAATTTAATCAAACTTTTATTAAAATCATTCATCCATTTTTGTGGAGTTAGACTTAACACCGTGAATCCAATGATGTTAATAAAGTTCATGATCAAAAATTTAACCCAAGATCAGCCAGAAAATAGTCACAAAATAATATTACATTTAATATATACAAAAAAAGGTTTTAAAAAAATGTTTTAAAATAAAAATAAAAGATAAAAATATCAACTATGTTCAAATTGATCAAGAAATAAAAAGTAAGTCCAAAGAAAAATCAGAAAAGGACTCAAATGATCTCATAAATTTTTTGGTAATTTTTTAAAGTCAGAAACTATTTTTAAAATTAAAAGAAATGAGTAAAATAAATTAAAAATGATAAAAAATACCAAAGTTAGAAATAAAAATAAGTGAGGTCACCAATATTTGTCACAATATCATTGGATCATTCCATAATTTTTTCAGAATTTAAAAATGCATAAAAGTATGTTTAAACATTTAAAACAATTCAAATAAAGTGAAAATTTTATAAAAAAACACAAAAACACAAAATTAAATTGTGAAAAAATAAAAATCATAAAGAGATTAATCAAAAATATTTTTCATAATTTTTTCAGATTTTTTTGACTTAAATGAATTTTCTATGATTTTTTGAAGTTTAAAACAATTAAATATAAAAATCAGAAAAGAAAATAAAAGTAAAAAACATGTGGGCCATTGGATGTGAGTCAAAACGCATTAGTAATCAAATTCAAGGGATCTGGCGCGCTGTGCATATCATGGTCATTAGTGAATAATGCATAGGATCAATAATTAAATCAGATTTCAAAAAATATAAATGGCGTGCCATCATTGTTTAGAAGATGACACGTAGGTTATCTTAAACCTCCAACCAACGTGAATTGCAGGTCTCTTAAACTGTAAAATCAGAAGCTCAGACCTATGACATTCGCTTCGTCTCTTCAAGATAAAGACAACCACACCCTCGCGCCAAATTTATATAAATTGTAGCTCAAGCAATTTGGAAGGAAAGTTTTAAAAAGGGATTTGAAATTTCATGGTCAAAACGTGTTTCCAATAAATAGCAAGTGTTGCAACTAGAACCAGGGCAATGAGAGCATCACAATGATATCAAAGTTTTGAAGAATTGATGAAGGAATATACCTATTAAAGTTGAGTTGCAAAGCTCTGAAACTGGACTTCTATAGAGCATTATAGGGCACGATTCTTGAATGTAATTATATGGTTAGCTTCAGGGAAGATTAAGGAAGGTGAATTGATGAAAAAATTGGATTGGAAAAGTCTTGAGAATGGATTTAAAAGTTGCTGAATTTTGAGTTATGGAACAAGTTTGGCAGCGTGATTCTGGCTATCCAAACTTGAGGAAATGAATGGGGAATGAACCTCTATTTATAGGGAATCAAATGGAATGTCCAAGCATGTGAAATGATGAAGTATGGAGGGAAGTCGTGTGAAGTTGCAAACAAGAAAAGTGTGACTTCTAATTTGATCAAAACTCATCCAAAACGCGCGTTTTGCTATGCTAATCACTTCTGGAACTTCATTAAACATGTTTAGAAGCATAAACGCGCAGGACAAAGTGTTTAGAAGCTAAACCAATGATTTCAAACTTCTGACTCAGTGAAAAATACAGTTTCAAATTGCCAACTTTTGACCAATGGCATTCTCAGCTCAAGGGGTCTTAGGGCATGATTCTTGATGCTTTAGAAAGGTGAGGTTACAAGCTTTGCAATATGGAAAGAATGGAGACAAATGGATGCTTGAGCTGAAAGTTATAACGAGTCAAAGTTGGAAAAAAATGTTGACTTTCCATACTTAGAAATATTTCAAATTTTCCTTCAAAAATGACTTATAATGTCTTGCATCCAAACATAGCCTTCCACTTGGAATTTTATCTTGACCAAAAAATATGGAATGAAGTAGATATCTTGAATGAAATTTTGAAACTTGAACCATTCAAAATATCCAAAAATTGAGAGAGTTATGACTTATTGAAGTTGGAAAAATTTCATAAAATAACCTATAATAGTTTGTATCCTTGATGCAACTTCCATCCATTTTCTCACCTTGCACATAAAAGAAGGCATAAAGTTCACATCCTCAAGATCATTATGGAAAAATAATGGGCTCAAGGTGATAAAAATTGACCAAGTTATGATTATTTGAAGTCACACATGGAAAATTGGGGGGTGCATTTGGAGAACTTGTAATCTTTCTTCTTCATCAAGTTTCTTCCACATGAAAACTCCTTGGAAATTTTGAAGGGATTTTTTGATAACCCTTTAAAGAGAAGGATGTCTTTGGAATCAATCAAAAATACCAAAAGATGAGCAAGATATACTCCTTTGAAGTTCAAAACCCTAGCTCATAGATCAAGAAACATGCCTTGAGGAACTTTGACAATTTTGAACAAACTTCTTATACCAAAACAAATGCTTTGTAAATATAAGTTGTTGAGGATGATAATTAGAAATCATAGCAACCACAACCACTTCCATATCTTGATAATTGAGAGAAATATGCACTTGTGACCAAATGGAACAAAGTCTTGTCCAAACATGACTATTTTTTTAATCAACCCCTTGTACTTTTTGGATCAAATTTGATAATCTTGAAATATGGTGAACCAAAATAAGCTTTCCATGCCATTTCCTCCAAAACAACTTCAATGGTGAGGCTTGAACTTCTCAAGATTTATTAACTAGGGCATGGAAATAAACTCATGAACCCATGGGGCAACTTGTTAAATCTCATTGCCTTTACCTACATGGATAACAAGCAAGACAACCCAACATTGCATTTTAATAATTAAAAGAAAAAATCAAGACAAAAAATATTCATGATCACAAAAGGACACAAGTCAAGGTGCTTGGTGATTCCTCAAAGAGCAAAGCTAAATATAGGGAGGGGAACCAAGAATCCTAATGTGATCTTGTTGTGATGGAATCAACATGGTATGATGAAGGGATCTTAGGGGCAAAAATTAGGGTACAACAGCTGCCCTTATTTAAGTTTCTTCTATTCGGAGATACGAAGGTTAAAAATCTTTGTGTCGACGCGATCGAAGATACTTAAATATAAAAAAACCTATTTTTGGCCCTAAGATGCCATGCAATGCTTATGAGCATGAATGCATATGAACAAGACCAAAGAGACGCAAAATGCCACTGGGGATGTAATAAAAAAAATAAAGAAACAAGAGAGTAACCCAACTAGGAAAATAAATCACTGGTGGATCGAAAAGACCTGAATCAGAGAGGATGGTAAAACGGTCAAAGGATACACCAACTTCCACTAAAGGCGAATCTACCAACGTTCACTGAAGGTAGAAAGAGGAAAGAAATAGAAACACCGACGTTCACTGACGGTGAGCTACCAACGTTCACTGAAGTTAGAAGAAAAAGAAATATCATAGCATCACCGTTCACTGACGATGAACTACCAAAGTTCACTGAGGGTAGAAAAAAGATAACAATCATCGATGTTCACTGCCGATGACTTACCAACTTTCACTGAAGGTAGGAAGAGAATATATCATAGCACCGCCGTTCATTGACGATGAACTACCAACGTTCACTGAGGGTAGCAAAAAGATAACAATCATCGATGTTCACTGCCGGTGACCTACCAACTTTCACTGAAGGTAGGAAAAGAATATATCATAGCACCGCCGTTCACTGACGATGAACTACCAACATTCACTGAGAGTAGAAAAAAGATAACAATCATCGATGTTTACTGCCGATGACCTACCAAGTTTCACTAAAGGTAGGAAGAAAATATATCATAGCACCGCCGTTCACTGATGATGAACTACCAACGTTCACTGAGGGTAGCAAAAAGATAACAATCATCGATGTTTACTGCCGATAACCTACCAACTTTCACTGAAGGTAGGAAGAGAATATATCATAGCACCGCCATTCACTGATGATGAACTACCAACATTCACTGAGGGTAGCAAAAAGATAAAAAGTTTCCCTAGAATTATGACGTTTCACCTAGAATGGGTCTCAACCTCTTCTTTAACCGAGGCACTCCTCCTGGAAAGGGTAATACATAAGCTGTCTGAAATAAAGACATCCACTTGCAAAGATTTCACAACGAATTGTCTCTATGATATAGAAAGACTTTCCATCCACTGGAGTAATTTGACAACAAACTGCAAACTATCCACTCATAGAGAAGATAGAAAAAAAGTAACGTCGACTTTTACGGGGAAGTACAAGTTGCTCAAATAAAGAGACCGGCTACTTGCTATTATGGAGGATTGTAAAAAGAAATGACTTTGTGGGGAGAACAGTATGGCTTCCTGGGGAAAGAAATATGACTTCCTGGGGAAACACCACAATATTCCTGCTAAGGATATAAAGTCTTCTTGTGCAAAATAAATGCACGAACCAAAACTCGAAGCTTTCAAAAATCCATAGTAAATAATATTACTGGGAAACCAAAAGATTCAAACCAGAAATAAACTGGAATGAAACAATCAACCAAAATACATCCTTTGAGAAAAAAACTCAAGAGGGAAAACCAAATCCATCCAAACAAGGAGCTGTACAGGAAGGCTAAAGCAAAAAATCTTCCACGAGGGATAACTCAGTGGGGAAATTGAAAGAATATACACTTTTTGCTTAAGGACAACACTCTATTGAAGAGAAGACAATGTAACTCTGCAAAACAGGGTGATATGTCAAAAAAAAAATTAACAAATGTTAATGAGCAATGATTTGCCAATTTTAGCTATGCATGATGTACGTATGAATGTATGAGTGTTATCGTACGTATACTGACAAAACAGATGTATAACACTGGGAGTAACCAGACAAAACCATCTCAGGCACAAGCAACACTTGGCTAAATCACATCCAAGATGATCATTCCAAGAAAAAGTAAGCGCCAACTGAGGAAACATAACCTACTGCCTGCTTCAGCTTTAGTGGGGAGAAACATAATCCCGAAGTAAACAAAACAAAGTGACAGAATAGTATAGATACAGGGATAAAACATCCTTCTCCAGGCTTCACCAGGGAAACAAATGTTTTCAAAAGTAACACTTCTACTGGGGATTGCAAAACCAATCTCAAGTAAAGTAGATGGACACCAGATCATCAAAACATTCACTGGGGAATTCAGGCCCACTTCATTGGGGAGGTTAACACCATATTCACAAAGGGAAAACCAAAATGCATTCTTCACTGAAGAAGACAGAGGTTCGTGTTCTTCGAGAGTAATCATTGTACCGACTTCTCTGGAAAAAAGAACTTCTATTAGAACGAATGAAAACTTCACTGGAGAAATCTCGGATTAAAACCTTACATCATGAAAACTCAGACAAGGAGGAGGAATGAAATTAAACTTGAACGAGGATACCGGAGTTTCGAACCCAATACTGTGAATCATCCTGAGTAAACTTTCCCGAGGGGAACAAAAACTTCTTAAAACAACTGGAGTTTGTTCATTCCTAGGATCACCATTTTTGTTGTTATTATTTTTTTTCGCATCACAAATTCTAAAGTAAAAGCAAATTGTAAATTCTTTTTGAAAAATTGATTTTGTTATTTAATATTTTTGCTTTGAAAGTTATTATCAATAATAAATGGAGTCTTTGTAAGATAAATAAAATAAGAAACACAAAGAATTGGGTAATAGCTCAAACTTTATTAATAGAATGGTAGTCTGCGAATGGCGAGACTCCATAGATGATTACAAAGTTTGGAAAATGGTAATATATAATGGAAAAGATACATTGAGATACAATGACCACTATCCCCTCTAACAATTTTTGAAATCCTGGGTTGTAGCTTCTGTTGAAGTATGATGAGGATTCGAGAAGATTGTTGCTTCAATGATCAGATCTTTCATGATGCAGTTACTTGCCAAGAAATTCCCTTTCTTTTGCCTAAGCTGCCCTTGAGGGTTTTCAACTTAGCGAGAAATTTATTATGTTTATGTCTCTAACTTTTGCCTAGACCGCCCTTTCGGGTTTTCGGCCTACCGAGATGCTCTTTTTTTCCTAAGCCACCCTTTCGGGTTTTCAACTTAGCGAGCTGTTCTTTTATTTCTTTAGGCAAAGTATTTCTTGACTGCACCAACATTCATGGGACGTGGGAACTCCTCGCCATCCATAGTTTCAAGAATTAATGCACCGCCAGAGAAGGCTTTCTTGACAACATATGGGCCTTTAAAATTGGGAGTCCACTTACCCCTTGAAAGACATGATCTTCCTGAGCACGAGGTCGCCTTCTCTGAATTCACGAGGTTTGACCTTTTTATCAAAAGCTTTCTTCATTCTTTTTTGATATAACTATCCATGACACAAAGCTTTCATCCTCTTCTCTTCGATCAGACTCAATTGGTCAAACTGGTTTTGGACCCATTCAGCCTTTGTCAACTTGGTTCCATTATCACACACAAAGAGGGAATCTCAACCTCGACTGGGAGTACAACCTCCATTCCATACACTAGATAGAACGGGGTTGCTCCTGTTGAAGTGCGGATAGATGTTTGATATCCATGTAAAGTAAAATGGAGCATTTCATGCCAATCCTTATAAGTAACGACCATTTTCTGGATAATTTTCTTGATATTCTTATTAGCAGCTTTAACAGCCCCATTCATCTTTGGCCTATACAAAGAGGAATTATGATGGACAATCTTGAATTCCTCACACAGTTCTGTCATCATTTTATTGTTCAAATTCGAGCCATTGTCGGCGATAATTCTGCTCGGCACACCATACCTACATATAAGATTATTCATGATAAAGTGCACAACCACCTGCTTAGTAACATTGGCATATGAAGCAGCCTCCACCCACTTGGTGAAGTAATCAATTGCTCCCAAGATAAAATGGTGTCCATTCGAAGCTTTGGGTTCTATCATCCCTATCATGTCAATACCCCACATAGAGAAATTCCATGGGGAAGAGATCACATTGAGAAGTATCGGAGGCACATGGACCTTATCTGCATAAATCTGATATTTATGACACTTCTTTGCAAATTTATGATAATCAGATTCCATTGTCAGCAATAGTAACCTGCCCTTAGCATCTTTTTAGCCATCGAATGTCCATTGGCATGTGTGCCAAGTGAACCTTCATGAACCTCATGCATCAACATGCCTGCTTCGTGTCTATCCACGCATCTGAGCAAGACCATGTCATAATTTCTCTTATACAACACATTTTCACTGAGGAAGAAACTGCCAACCAATCTTCTCAACGTCTTTCTATCCTTCTTCGATGCACCGATCGGGTATTCCTGAGTCTGAAGAAAATGCTTGATGTCATAATACCAAGGTTTTTCATCTGCTACCTCTTCTGTTGTAAACACATGAAAGGGCCTATCCAGTCGCCGAACCATAATTTGAAGTATATCATTTCAAGTATTCACTTGGTACATAGAAGCCAGAGTTGCCAGAGCATCCGCCATCTGATTTTCATCTCTTGGAATATGATGTAATTCAACTTTATTAAAGAAGGGTAACAACCTTCTAGCATAATCTTTGTAAGGGATCAAGCCGGGGTGACGAGTATCCCATTCCCCTTTAATCTGGTTTATTACCAAAGCTGAATCACCATACACATCTAGAATTTTAATTATGAGATCAATAGCTTCCTCGAGACCCATGATGCAAGCCTCATATTCTACCATATTATTTATACAATCAAATATTAACCTTGCGGTGAAAGGAATGTGCGATCCATGTGGAGTGACAATCATAACACCAATTCCTTTAGCATAAGCATTCACAGCTCCATCAAATATCATACTCCAACGAGATTCAGGGTCAGGACCTTCCTCAGGCAATGGTTCATTACAATCTTTCACTTTCAGGAACATCACATCCTCATCGGCGAATTCGTATTCTACAGACTGATGGTCCTCTACTGGTTGGTGAGTAAGATAATCTTCCAACACACTGCTTTTAATAGCTTTTTGAGTGTGGTATTCTATATCATATTCAGATAGCAACATCTTCCAGCGTGCAATTCTCCCAGTAAGAGCAGGCTTTTCAAAAATGTACTTTATTGGATCCATTTTGGAGATCAACCAAGTAGTGTGATTCAACATATACTACCGCAAACGCTTTGCCACCCAGGCCAAAGCACAACATGTCTTTTCCAGCATGGAATACCGCGACTCACAGTTAGTGAAATTTTTACTGAGATGATAAATGGCGAACTCTTTCTTCCCTGTTTCATCCTGTTGTCCTAGAATACAACCCATGGAATCATCTAACACTGTCAGATACATAATCAACGGTCTTCCTTCGACAGGAGGGAGCAAGATAGGAGGTTGAAGCAGATATTCTTTAATACTTTCAAATGCCCTTTGGCAGTCATCCGTTCACACACAACCTTGATCTTTCTTTAATAACTTAAAGATCGGTTCACATGTTGCAGTCACGTGGGAAATGAATCTGGAAATATAATTCAAACGCCCGAGGAACCCTCTGACTTGCTTTTCAGTTCTAGGCGCTGGAATCTCTTGAATTGCTTTGACTTTGTCAGGTTTAACTTCAATTCCTTTCTGGATAACAATAAAACCCAACAATTTCCATGATCGAACACCGAACGTGCATTTATTTGGATTCAAGCGGAGACGATACTTCCTCAAACGCTGAAACAACTTCAACAAATCTTCTACACGCCCTTCTTTAGTATGGGATTTAGCAATCATATCATCAACATATACTTCAATTTCCCTGTGCATCTGATCATGGAATTGGGTTGTCATAGCCCTCTGGTACGTTGCACCAGCGTTCTTCAACCTGAAGGGCATCACTCTGTAACAGAATGTTCCCCAGGGTGTGATAAATGTTGTTTTTTCCATGTCCTCTGGAGCCATTCTTATTTGATTATAACCGGAAAATCCGTCCATGAACGAGAATACTTTGAATTTTGCTGTGCTATCCACTAACATATCAATGCGTGGCAATGGAAAATCATATTTTGGACTAGATTTATTTAGATCTCTGTAATCTACGCACATGCAAACTTTTCCATCTTTTTTTTGTACTGGGACAATATTGGCAATCCATTGAGGATACACTGACGTCACAAGAAAACCAGCATTAATCTGATTTAGAACCTCCTCTTTGATCTTCACTTCCATATCTGGGTGGGTTCTTCTGAACTTTTTTTTAATTGGCGGACACTCTGGCTTCAACGGCAAATGATATTCTACAATATCTGTATCTAGACCAGGCATATCTTGATAAGACCAAGAAAAAATATCCACATACTCTTTCAAAAGCTCAATCAACCTACTCTTCACATCAGGATGCAGCAATGCTCCAATCTTGACTTCCTTCGGATCTTCTTCTGAACCCAAATTGATCACTTCCAATGGCTCTTTATATGGCTGAATGGTATTCTCCTCGTGCTCAAGTAACTGTGAGACCTCTTCTGGAATCTCATCATAATCTTCTTCTTCGGCCCCATACACAGGACATTCAAAGTTGGTAGAGAGTGCAGGGTCATTGTATTCAACGGGTTTTTTAATTAATGTGCACATATGATTTATGATTGCTTTTAGAAACTGACACATATAACAAGTGATCATGAAGATTGAATTTCAGTTATTTATTTATTTTTAAAGGTTTTTTTTCTTCTGATTACCATTTTTCAAGAAAAATCAGAAAATAAAGACACAATTTGGGAAGCAAATACAACTTTTGTTATTGATTTTAAAAGTCACAGCAAACAGATAAGCCCTACAACATTAATACTTCCACCATGGGAAGAGTGAAAGCTTTTCAAAAAGATTAACAAAACAAATTACTTTGAAACATGTATGCAAGAGGGAATATCAATGGTGATCCAGTTCTGAACCCTAACTCTGTGCGTCACATAATTTGGCATTTCCTGCTCTGCTTCATCTTCTACAATGGCATTAATCCTGGAAATAGTTGGATGAAGATAACCCCCGCTACGGAAGATGTCTTAATACTTGCCTGCAGCAGACTTCGACTTCATGCTCTTACCTTTGTCATTCTTCAAAGAGAACCTCAATCCGACTCTGTTCTTGTTCACAGGTGGATCCACAATCTTTCCAGATACCTCGCTATGACCTTTTCGCACAACTTGCTGTGCATCCTTAAGCGAAACCATTGAATTCTCATTTCATCTTATGTTATCAATGGATAAGGCTTGGAACTGAGTTCCGACAGTAGCTTCATCCGCCTCCACAATGCTGAAAGAGGACAAATGAGATATCAATAATGTCTGTTCCCCATTTATGATTACCACTTTCCCTCCGCGTACAAACTTCATTTTCTGGTGTAAAGTTTAAGTGACAACCCCCGCTTCATGAATCCACGGCCTTCCTAGCAAACAACTATAAGCAGGTACAATATCCATGACCTGGAAAATCATCTGAAACAAATGTGGTCTTATATGAATAGGCAAGTCCACTTCACCAATAACAGATTTCCTTGATCCATCAAACGCTTTCACAATGATGCCACTCGGGCGCATAGGCGTTCCTTGATTTTAAATTCATAAGAGTGCTCCTCAGTATAACGTTCAAAGAGGATCCACTATCAATCAGCACATTGGATAGTGAATCATTCTTGTAATTCATAGAGATGTGGAGGGCCAGGTTATGATTCCTTCCTTCCTCTGGTAATTCATCATCGCAGAAACTCAAATTATTACATGACGTAATGTTCCCTATTACGCTGCTGAATTGGTCTATGGGCATATCACTCTCCACAAAAGCTTGGTCCAATATCCTCATCAAAGATTCTCTGTGAGCAGATGAGTTCATCAATAAAGCCAAGATAGATATTTTTGAAGGAGTCTGCAGTAGCTGGTCTACAATTCTGTAGTCGCTCATCTTGATTATCTTAAAAATATCATCCACTTCTTTCTCTAACGTAGCCCCACTAGTCTCACCCGTAGCCTTCTTGGGTTCAACATTCTCAGCAATTTTCTTTCCAACACTAACATCTCCTCGAACAACTGGTGCAAACACACGACCACTGTGGGTCACCCTGCTATTTTCAGCAATATTTCCGACATCAGGCATTAGCTGGATGGGAACTTTCACTCCATCCTCTAAGATTGTAGAGTTGTATTTGTAGGGCATAACCTTATCTAACTTGTAGTGGATAGGACCTGACAAACTAATCACCAAAGGGGTAACAATTGACTTGCTATAATACTCAACTTCAAAATGGGAAGGTGCGCCAAAACAAGGCACAATAACGTTTTCCCCTTCTTCAACATAATCATTCATTATTGAGTCATTTTTGGAAAACAAATCCTCATCTGAGGAGAAATACTCATCTGCAGATGCATACTCTTCATCCGACTCTTCTTCAGTCAAGCAAACCTCAATCAAATTAACTTCATGGTAATCATTCCTTTGACCTGTAACCTTGATAGTTCCATTATCCAACAACAACTGAACACCCTTCTTCACGATTGAACATCCTCGGGAGTCCCGGTAGAAAATTCGGCAAGACCCATACTGGTGTTCTACCTGACCAGCCATATGGCAGAAAGTAGCATGCAATTGCACAAGGTCCTCATTCATATACTCTACATAAAAATTATGAATTCTCCAGGACATCCAGAAACCATATTCACCTCCTCTTCATACTCTTCCCTAGGCCTGATTATGTGGATGAGGCCCTCATCCATCATCTCATGTAAATTAGCCTTTATCTTATCGCAACCCTGTATGCCTGTACTGCAAATAGCACAATCAGAATGGTCATGCGTATAGTAGCTAAATTCACAAAGGTCTGCATGCATTTTCCCCAAATCTCCTCTAACCAGATTGATATAAAAAATACGGAAGTCGCCTGGACAACCAGCCATCATATTCACAGCATTTACTCCTCCATGCTTGGGTAGAGGATTGTCTTTCACATTAGGTCCCAAATCCTTGAAAGGTAGAATACCATACTTTACCAATTTATGCACCTCAGTCTTCAAAGGATAATAATTCTCAACATTATGCCCTGGTGCTCCCTGATGAAAAGCACATGTTTGGTCTGCCTTATAATACCACGACAACAGTGACGGTACAGCGGGAGGTGGTCGGGTCTGAACCAACTTCTTCTGAATCAATTCCAGTAGTAACTCTGTATATCTCATAGGAATAGGGTCATAACTCTCCCTCCTCTGATTATAACCTTGATTCCCCTGCTGGGATGGTCTCTGATAAGCAACGGTAGTTGGAGCTGCACCCACAACTGGAGTAACTGAGGCGACTTGCTGATGACGCTGATAATTCCTTCTAGGAGTATTAACCCTCATCTCTTGCATAACAATATTTACATCCCCTTCCTTCTTCTTGGTAAACCTATAAGATGGTTTCTTCATACCTCCATAACTTTCACTTTTCGTTAAACGACCCTCTCTTACAGCCTCTTCTACACGGATACCCATTCCTATCATTTCAGTAAAGTCACTTGGCGCACTTGCTACCATCCTCTCGTAGTAGAAAGCACCCAGCATTTTTAAGAAAATCTTATTCATATCCTTCTCCTCCATGGGAGGAATCACTTGGGCGGCTACCTCACGCCATCTTTGTGCATATTCTTTGAACGATTCCCTGTCTTTCTGAACCATGGCCCTAAGTTGATCACGGTCAGGCGCCATGTCCACATTGTACTTGTATTGTTTGATGAATGATTCTCCCATATCATTGAAAGTATGGATGTTAACACTGCCCAAACTCATATACCACTTCAGCACAACACCGACCAAACTATCCTGAAAAAAGTGAATCAACAAACGCTGATCATCAGTATGGGTAGACATTCTCCTTACATACATCACCAGATGAGCACGAGGGCAAGTGTTGCCCTTGTACTTATCAAACTCCGGGACCTTAAACTTAGCAGGTATCTTAACATTCAGGACCAAGCATAACTCATTCACATTCTGCCCAAATAGCTCTTTTCCCCTGAGGGCCTTCATCTCTCTTTGCATCTTGTCAAACTGATCTTGAAAGTCATCCATTCTGTCATAAAGACCTAAGTCTTCACTCGGTGGAGGGAAAGGACGACACACATCATCGTTAACAAACTGAACCATATCCACTTAAGGAGGTGCAGCAGGAGTAGCATGCACCACAGGAGGTGCCGGAGTAACAATAGTCTGAACAATTTAAGAATCTTGAGGACCAAGGTTGAAACTTTCAAGCGCAAAATTCTCATGCATTCCCCAAGGGTGACCTTGAGGCATGCGATTTTGAACAACAGCTGGAGTAGCAGATACGGGAACAATCGGAGCTTCAGTAGTTGCCCTTGTTGGTTGAGGTTGAACACTCGGTGGCTGATTCTAAGAAGCCACCCGAGCTTCCATCAGAGCAGTCAAATTGGCCATGTCGGCCTTCAAAGCAGAAACCTCCTCGCGCAGCTCGTGATTCTCTGGTTCTAGATTGTCCATCTTTTTTCTGAAATTAGCCCGAGTGTTGTAGTGGTGAGTCAGCTTGCTGAACAAAGTAAAGAAGCTTGGTAAGACACCTGGATATGCATAACAAATGCAAGAAATATGTGGAATATGATGCATGATATGCAATTCACATGATTTTATTTTTTTAATTTAATATTTCAAGGGATTTAAAATATATGGACATATTGCAAATATCAAAGTAATAACACATTTGAAATACTGAAAAATTTCATTATAACAACTCCAAAATGGATTACAAGTTTCAATGATCCCAAGTACAAGATGAAAATAAAATCTAAAACCCTAAGAAGTAAAACTGATGGAGATCACTCTATACGCTGGCGCTTCCCCGTGAGCCTGTCAATCTGAGCCTTCAACCTCTGGTTTTCTTCGGCATATCTGGTGGCAATCTCCTTCCAATCACCTGAATCAGGAAGTGAGTAATCAGCATCTGATTGAGGCTTAGGAGAAAATAAATCCCCTTGACTCTCCATGGTCTCTACAGCCCGACTTTCAAGGATCTCAATTAAGTCGTCTTTCTCCTTTAAGTCTGCTCTATAGGAAATCTCTAAAGTTTGGCACTTATTCTTCCAAGAATCCTTTTCCTGTTGCATCCTGACCAAAGCAAGTTGCAGTCTTCTAGATCATCTAATAAGGGAGGAGTGGTCTTCACAAATATATCAGGCATAAGTGTTTCCCGGGAATACGACATCTTCAACTGAATAGCTCTCGTTTGGACCCACTGAAGATACGACTCCAAAGAAACAACACCCCTAGGTCACAAATCCTTCCTACTCTTCTTATGAACGTGACGCCAGGCCTTTGGAATTTGCTCCCTATCTTCCCTATGGTCTTCTCCCTCCTTCAGAAAGAAACTACTCAAATGAATACTATTTGGTTTATCCCTCATCGATAACCAAGCTGTCGTCGTGCAAGAACAGGGTTATAGTTAATTCCTCCCTTTGTACCAAGAAGAGGTACATTGGGGAAACTACCACAACTATCAATAATCTCTATATCCTGGTAAGCTCGATGATACCAATCAATATCTGAGTGAGTAAGTGCCATGATCTTAGGAGCCCAACGAGGTTCCTTCCTGACATCCCAGAAAGCATCAGACTGAGGCATATGAGAGATAAACCACTGGTACAACATGGGTGTGCAATAGAGAATCATCCCCCCATGATAAGAATTCCTAAGATGAGTAGAGTAATAAGTATCACCCAACAAGGTAGGAACTGGGTTTCCAATCATGAAGATCCTGATAGCATGAACGTCAACAAACTTGTCCACATTAGGAAATAAGAACAACCCGTAAGCAAGTAGAGCAAAGATGGCCTCAAAAGTGACTGTACTCTTCATCCTGGAAAAGTAACAAGCTTTCTCTAATAAGAACTGAGCTGGTAATCCTCTAATCCCTCCTTTAGTAGTCATATGGGCTTCCACCTCAGACTTCCCCAGATGAATCAAAGTAGCAATCTCATGTGGTTTTGGCTCACTCTCCAAACCAGTAAAAGGAACACGATCGGTAACAGGTAAATCCAATAGATAAGAATACTCCTCCAGTGTGGGCATCAACTGATAGTTGGGAAAGTAAAGCAATGATACATAGGATCATAGAACTATACCAAGGTCGAGAGAATACCCTCCTTCATCTCCAGCTTCAAGAGAGGAATGATGGATCCATACTTCTTCCGAAAGTCTGCAGAACACTCGATCTCGGGAAATAGACTGACCAACTCATCTATCTTGGGATCTTTGAAACTGTATTTCCCGGTCTTTCTCTTTCCAGAACCCATGGTTAAAAGGTACCTGAGATATTCATAAATGGTCAACTTTTTAAATCCCTTGAAATAAGATCTCTTCAAAAGATGCTTATGAGTGCATGGATGCATGATGCAACAATCACACACAAGATCGCACATATAGGGTTCATAGGTTCAACGTCACGAGCATGAGGTCGAAGGTACTACACATAAGGTATTGGTCTAAAAGTTATCACCTGCCGAACAAGGTTCTAGAGGTTCCCAGAGTCTACACCCTTCCTTCGGATATTACCAACTTCCCGATTAACTCGGTAATTAGTAATATTTTCAAGAAAAACTCGTCCGAGCGTAGTATCGCGTGACAACTATTTCCAGATTTCTCCGTCATAGCTTCCACACTACACCTAAAAGGCCAAGATGGGTTTGGTATTCTACGGTCCTCAGTTTCAGCAGGCTCCCAGGTTGAAAGCGGTAGGTCTTCCTGATTACTCGGTAAATGACACTATAGTCAAAGGGGCCTCCACTGATTGGGGGATCTCATGCCTCCTTTTTTGGGATTACTCCCTCAAAGTTAACATGACTATACCTCCCGTCCTATCTTAAAGTTTGCTCAAGTCCGGGTATAGGACTTATAAGTAATCACCAAGCACCCTGAAAACCAGGAAAATCCAGGCAAACATATATACAATAAATAATATAATACATAACCAACAATAGAACATATATAGATATAAAAAAAGATAGGCTCAACCCACTTAGGGATGGACCAGCAAGAGGTCAATCTTTCCCCAGTGAAGTCGCCATTTTTCTGTAGCAGTAGCAATGTTTAAGACTAAGCCATTGGATTGACTAGACTTATATAGATCAAAATAAAAATCGCCACCGCGCTTTATTGTTTCCAAAGGAATGGGAAAAGAGCGAATAACCCAAAAGAGGGGGGAAAGATTCAAGGTAAGGGGGTTAGTTATAAAAAGGGAAGGTATTATCACCCTAAACATCTAAGGTACTACGCAGGAACCTCTTTGTAAAATCTGTATATTTTAGCTATGAAATGTTGTATAAAAATAGATAGTGGAGGTGAGAAAAGAAATATTTTTATAATTTTTGCACCCGCCGCAGTTGCGAACCTTTAGTGCCTACGTACCACCTTCGTGCAATAGGGGATCAGGGTACACGTAGTTCCTCTTTTAAAGATTTTAAAACACAATTGTATTGGTTGATTTTAAGAGATAAAACATCATCGTCATTGCCCATGTTGAAAACATACTTACTACCCACAATCATGAGAAAAGAGAATTTGCATCATCTCAAAGTGGAGGATATGGATTGGATTTTAAAATCAACAATGCCTCAGTCAGCACCCAAGTGGAAAATATCTCACTTCACTACATATTGTAGAAGTATAGTTGTTTGCATCACTACAAGGATTGACAAGAGTCCAATCTTTTTGAGAAAAGTTTAAAGATAAAAGCCAAAGTGGAAAAATAGTTTGAAATGAGATTGATTGACTTTTAGTCTTCTCACAAAAAAAATGTCAAAGTATTGTTAAGTTTATTGAAGTTTATTTATGAAAATGTTTGAAAATGCATGGACCTAAGTCCAAGTTTATTATGAAAGTGGTTCAAGTTTAAAACAAGAAGAGTTTTCAAAAGGAGGGAGAATATTTTTGAAATTAAAGAAGATGGGAGGAGAAGAAGAGGCTATCCTAAATCATAAGGTAAAAGCTTGGGATAAGAACCATCTAACCAACAAGAAGCCAATACTTGACACTATGAGCCAAGATAGAATTCCATTCTTTGGATTGAAACCAAGCAAGAAAAGATACTAGACCTCTTGAGGGAACCAAACTTCAAGTGTATTAAGTCTTCACAAAAATTGGGTAGAGTAACGGCTGTATATAGGTGAATTCCAGATTACAAAAAAAGAGTGTAATCATAATAACCTGCACACAAAACAAACAAACAACGCAATGCCTTGAGGTAAACCTCAAGAGCTTCAGACAAAATAATCAGATAAGGTCACAAGGTCTTCAATCATAGGCCAAGGTTTCTAATCCTAAGTCCAAAAAGTCAAATGCTCCATAATGCCAAGGATAGTAACCAAATAGTCCAAGTATCATTAAAGATTTTTAGTGTTTATGTTGATTATTAGGTGTTTTAAAAAAGAAAAGTAAAGCTCAAGTGAGCAAAAATAAAAATGACAAGAAAGTAAATACTCAAATGAGAAAAGATGAAAATGGCATGAAATGTAAATGCTAAAAGTAAATAGTGCATAAAAATAAAGGGGCATATAATAAAAATAAAGGATAAAGTCAATTATTAGTGATTAGTGGTTAGTTGGATGATCATCTTGAAACATGCATTTTGAACTCATTAGAGGATTGGTAAAACCAAAGCCTCCACACAACAAGTTGCATTTGCTTTTTGTCAAGTATATCATCCATTTGGAATCCTCATGAGTACCATTTAATGATCAACGATGTTTAAGTGATCCGCGTTGACCAAAGGTGTTGTAAATCCATTAGAGGACTGGTAGAACCAAAGCCTCTACACAATGAATCTCAAGGTTATTGGATCAAAGGGATCAAATTAACATACTTGGGCTTGCAAACATAACTTTGGGCCACAAATGGTCATTTATTTGAATCGGGACAAAATTTAGCGCTATGTTAAGCAATCGTAAGTGGACTTATATAGAAGTCACACCTATTTTGAGGCCGGTCAATAGCAATCTATGCACCATTTATTTTGAGATATAATATAGAGATCATGCTCCAATAACACTTAGTGCAATAAGAAAGGGATGAGATGGAGAGGGGTGGGAGAGAATATACAAACCATTTTTGAATTAAATTTAATTAAACTATTATTAAAATCATCCATCCATTTTTATGGAGTTAGACTCAATACCATGGATCCAATGATGTTAATAAAGTTCATGATTAGAAATTTAACCTAAGATCATCCAGAAAATAGTCACAAAATAATATTACATTTAATATATACAAAAAAGTTTTAAAAAAATGTTTTAAAATAAAAATAAAAGAGAAAAATATCAACTATGTTCAAATTGATCAAGAAATAAAAAGTAAGTCCATAGAAAAATCAGAAAAGGACTCAAATGATCTCATAAATTTTTTGGTAATTTTTTAAAGTCAGAAACTATTTTTAAAATTAAAAGAAATGAGTAAAATAAATAAAAATGATTAAAAAAATACAAAATCAGAAAAAAAAAATAAGTGAGGTCACCAATATTTGCCACAATATCATTGGATCATTCCATAATTTTTTCAAAATTTAAAAATGCATAAAAGTATTTTTAAACATTTAAAAAAATTCAAATAAAGTGAAAATTTATAAAAAATACCAAAACACAAAATTAAATTGTGAAAAAATAAAAATCAGAAAGAGAATAATCAAAAATATTTTTCATAATTTTTTCAGATTTTTTGGACTTAAAATGAATTTTCTATGATTTTTTGAAGTTTAAAACAATTAAATATAAAAATCAGAAAAGAAAATAAAAGTCAAAAATTTGTGGACCATTGGATGAGAGTCAAAACACGTTAGTAATCAAATCCAAGGGATCTAGCGCGCTGTGCATATCATGGTCATTAGTGAATAATGCATATGATCAATAATTAAATCAGATTTTAAAAAATACAAGTGGCGTGCCATCATTGGTTAGAAGATGACACGTAGGTCATCTTCAACCTCCAGCCAACGTGAATTGCAGGTCTTTCAAACTGTAAAATCAGAAGCTCAGACCTATGCCATTCACTTCGTCTCTTCAAGACGAAGACAACCACACCCTCGCGCCAAATTTATATAAATTATAGCTCAAGCAATTTGGAAGGAAAGTTTTTAAAAGGGATTTGAAATTTCATGGTCAAAACGTGTTTCCAGTTAAAAGCAAGTGTTGCGACTAGAACCAGGGCAATGAGAGCATCACAATGATATCAAAGTTTTGAAGAATTGATAAAGGAATTTACCTATTGAAGTTGAGTTGCAGAGCTCTGAAACTCGACTTCTATGGAGCAATATAAAGCACGATTCTTGAATGTAGTTATATGGTTAGCTTCAGGGAAGATCAAGGAAGGTGAATTGATGAAAAATTGGATTGAAAAAGGCTTGAGAATGGATTTCAAAGTTGCTGAATTTTGAGTTATGGAACAAGTTTGGCAGGGTGATTCTGGCTATCCAAGCTTGAGGGAATGAATGGGGATTGACCCTCTATTTATAGGGAATCAAATGGAATGTCCAAGCGCGTGAAATGATGAAGTTTGGAGGGAAGTCGTGTGAAGTTGAAAATAATAAAGGTGTGACTTCTAATTTGATCAAAACTCATCCAAAACACGCGTTTTGCTTTGCTAATCACTTATGGAACTTCATTAAACATGTTTAGAGGCATAAACGCGCAGAAACAAAGTGTTTAGAAGCTAAACCAATGATTTCAAACTCCTGACTTGGTGAAAAATCCAGTTTCAAATTGCCAACTTCTGACCAATGGCATTCTCAGCTCAAGGGGTCTTAGGACATGATTTTTGATGCTTTATAAAGACGAGGTTACAAGATTTTCAATGTGGAAAGAATGGAGACAAATGGATGTTTGAGCTGAAAGTTATAACGAGTCAAAGTTGGAAAAAAATGTTGACTTTCCATACTTAGAAATATTTCAAATTTTTTTTCAAAAATGACTTATAATGTCTTGTATCCAAACATAGCCTTCCACTTGGAGTTTGCTCTTGAAAAAAAAATATGGAATGAATTAGATCTCTTGAATGACATTTTGAAACTTGAACCATTCAAAATCTCCAAAAATTGAGAGAGTTATGACTTGTTGAAATTGGCAAAATTTCATAAAATGACCTATAATATTTTGTATCCTTGAGGAAACTTCCATCCATTTTCTCACCTTGCACATAAAATAAGTCATAAAGTTCACATCCTCAAGATCATTGTGGAAAAACAATGGGCTCAAGGTGGTAAAAATTGACCGAGTTATGATCATTTGAAGTCACACATGGAAAATTGGGGGGTGCCTCTGGAGGACTTGTAATCTTTCTTCTTCATCAAGTTTCTTCCACATGAAAACTCCTTGGAACTTCTGAAGGGATTTGTTGATAACCATTTTAAGATAAGGATGTATTTGGAATCACTCAAAAAATACCAAAAGATGAGCAAGATATATTCCTTTGAAGTTCAAAACCCTAGCTCCTAGATCAAGAAACATGCCTTGAGGAACTTTGACAATTTTGAACAAACTTCTTGTACCAAAACAAATGCTTTATAAATATAAGTTGTTGAGGATGATAATGAGAACTCATAGAAACCACAAACACTTCCATATCTTGAGAATTGATAGAAATATGCACTTGTGACCAAATGGAACAAAGTCTTGTCCAAACATGACTATTTTTTCAATCAACCCCTTATACTTTTTGGATCAAATTTGATAATCTTGAAATATGATGAACCAAAATAAGCTTTCCATGCCATTTCCTCCAAAACAACTTCAATGGTGAGGCTTGAACTTCTCAAGCTTTATTAACTAGGGCATGGAAATAAACTCATGAACCCATGGGGCAACTTGTTAAATCTCATTTCCTTTACCTACATGGATAACAAGCAAGACAAACCAACATTGCATTTTAATAATAAAAAGAAATCAAGAAAAAAAATATTCATGATCACAAAAGGACACAAGTCAAGGTGCTTGGTGATTCCTCAAACAGCAAAGCTAAATATAGGGAGGGGAACCAAGAATCCTAATGTGATCTTATTGTGATGGAATCAACATGGTATGATAAAGGGTTCTTAGGGGGGAAAATTGGGGTACAACACTAAGCTCCAGATTTGCACCTATCTTGACTTCTATTATGTCCTCTCCTGTGCCCAAGTTCACTGTCTCAACTGGCTCTTCATGAGGCTGTATAGCCCTTTCTTCCTGCTGTAACAGCCTAGAAAGTTCTCCGAGTACCTCACAATCTTCCTCACCTTCGTCCTCGGCTTGGTTGATTGTATTTTCAAAGTCATAACCGGAAATAGCAGAACTGTTATCAATGGGATCCATAATGGATATGGATCTGCAGTTTGATACGTGAGTGTGTGTAAGAGCATAGCTGTATAGATAAAGTAAAAAGCATAAAAGAAAAATAGAGAGCGCAAATTTTGTATGCAAAACGTCCAATGCTTTATTAATGACATATGAGATTGAAACATGATAACCCTCACAAATAAACCATTGTTCCCCGGGTAAGACACATGGCCATAGAGTTTATATTGTTTAATAATTACATATCCGAAAATAAGAAAGACAATTACTTCTAAACAAAAGTAATCGGTACAAAATCTTTAGTCGTCTAGTTATTGGGTCCACCGTCTGTAGTAGGGAAGATCCAGCTATCCATGTCATAGTCACCATCATTGTCTTCCAAAGCGTTGACCCCATGGTTGCTGATGCATAGGGGAGGTCATCCCGCACGAGCACGACGAACAACCCTTTGAGCCCCTGAAGAGAAACCCAAACCAAACTTATCAGATTTGTATGGAATGTCAGGGAGTTGGCCCCAAATGGTACACCCACCTTCTTCAATAATTTCTTTGGCGTCCTTGGGAGAAGCCATTTTCAAGGGAGGTCTGGTGATCTTCAACATATTGGTAACAGTCTCAGTTGCAGCCATGGTCTGAAGCACCTCTTCGAAGTTCTGACACGGAGTCTCGATGAACTCACCATCCATTTCTACATACCTGAAAGAGTTCAGGTGACTTACCATGTACTCTTCTTCACCATGTACTGTGACAATCTTTCCTTTTACGGGTAATTCATCATCTGATGCAGAGTAGACGTGACAGCTCCCGCCCCATGGATCCAAGGGCGACCCAACAAACAAGAATAAGATGGCCTAATATCCATCACGTAGAAGGTGGAGTCAAAGGCCTGAGAACCAACTTTGATGGGGATGTCCAACTACCCATGCACCATTCTTTTTGAACCATCGAAAGACCTCACTACAATGTTGCTGGGTTTCAGGGTCAAACCTTCACAGTCTAATCTATCCAGAGCCTTCTTGGGCAGCACGTTCAATGATGAACCAATATCTACTAGAACATGGGCCAAAGTAGTGCCCCTGCATTCGATGGAGACATGCAGCGCATCATTGTGTTTTCTTCCTCTGGGTGTCAGATCAGCATTAGAAAAACCCAAACCGTTATCAGCCGTCAAACTGGAAACACAATCTTCAAATTGGTCAACGGAGGTTTCCTGTGGCACATAGGCAGTTTTGAGAAATTTCACCAAAGCCTTTGCATGAGCTTCAGAGCATAATAGTAGGGCTAACATAGAAATCTTAGAAGGGTCTGCCCCAGCTGTTCGACCACATTGTAGTCGCTCTTCTTTATTATTTTCAAGATTTCTTCCATTTCCTTCTTGGAAGCCTCCGGGATAGATCCTGATTGTGCCTTCGTCTAGACAGGCTCAATCAATATGTATTTTCCTCGAGTCTCGCCGGACTCGGTGAAAGGGGTGGAAACAGGGGTAATCACCGGAGTTGCGGTGGTAGTATCAGTGGGAACAACACTAGGAATGATCACAGGAATAGTAATGGCTTTTGGAGGAGAAATCTCATGGGAGAACACTCTTCCACTTCTTGTTATTTTACTGGTCCCAACGATGTTGCCAATGTCGGGATCAGTATTTTCAGAAACTTGGTCTTCAACAGCCAACAGGTCTTGCTTGACACCATGGTAATAGACGTTAACCCCATAGTTCCAAGGAACAGCCTTGTCCGAGGAGTATGGGATTGGCCCTTGCATAGTGATGATCAAAGTAGCCAACTTCGGAGCAGATGTAATCCTGACGGGTCTTTTGCTGGAGACCCTGGGAGGATTGGTGGAAATGGTTATGATTGAAACATCCTTACAAGAAATAGTTGTGACGGGAGTCTTCTCAAATAAGATCTCTTTATCATCCATCAGGCGCTGAACACCTGCTTTCAATAAATAACAACCATTCGATAGAGATAAACATAAGTGGCAATCTTCACCACAACCCGGAAATAAACCGGCTTTTAACAAGTTCCACTTAACGGTCATGAGAAGAGTAACAAGTTCCTCAACAGAAGTAACAAATGTATCATTGTCAACAACATTAACACCACTGTTGTGCTTGGGCATGGGAGGAGTTATAACATTTGGAATCTCGAGAGCGTCAAATTCAATCTCATCCGCCTCAATAAGGTCTTGCACCTTGTTTTTCAAAGCCCAACAGTCATTTGTATCATGACTTGGACTTTCTGAGTGGTAAGCACAACAAGCATTTGGGTTGTAGCGAGGAGATGCAGTGTTTGGATTCTTGGGAGCTTCCCTCAAGGTGACCAGATTGGATTTCAGTAGGTGAGGCAAGACTTGAGACAAAGTCATATTTATCTGGGTGAATTGCCTTATAGGTCTTTTTGCTCTAGGATGATTATTTCGTTGTTGAGTAGCTGCCAGCTTGGATATCATAACAGCCCCTATCGTGGGACGACGCTCAGTTCTGCCATGATTTCGTTGATTGTAAACAACCATGACCTCTTTTTTTCCTACGAAAGGTCTCTTTCCCGCACTTGAAGAGGCATCCTTCTGAATCTTGCCACTTCTAGTCCCAACTTCCACTCTTTCTCCTATCAAAATCAACTCAGTAAAGCCAGCTGAGGAGCTTCCAATCAGATGATTGAAAAACAGACCAGATAGGGTACCCAAAAACATATCCACTAACTCCCTATTAGATAGGGGGGTTGGACTTTTCCTGCTAAGTTCCTCCACTTCTGAGCATAGTCTTTAAAACCCTCGCTCGAACCCATAAACATACTTTGGAGTTGTGTAAGGGTGGAAGCAAGGTCTGCATTATACTGATACTTCTTATAGAAAGCAGCAACCAGGTCTTCCCAGTTACAAATATTGGTCCCTTCCAGCTGGTAGAACCACTCTAGTTGAGTCCCAGATAAACTGTCTTGAAAGAAGTGGACCCATAAGTCCTTGTCTGCAGTGTGAGGCTGAATCTTCCTCACATAAGACCGAAGATACATCTTAGGACATGAGACCCCATCATATTTAGCGAACACCGGAACCTTGAAATTCCGCAGGATGACAATCCTATAAACCAAACCCAGCTCTTCAAAATCCAGCCCAGGTACCTTCTGGATTTCCATTACATTCAGACACTCTTCCAGTTGTTTGTATTTTTCATCGGCTGGAGGATACTACTCCTCATTATAGTCAGTCTCATTATCAGATTCCCTTGGACTGAGGTCTTCCTCTCTTGTTTCCCCTTTCTTGATTGTCTCCTTCCTTTGACGAAGATGCTAGCTCTACCACTTGCCTTAACGGTCCTCTGAAACTCCTTCCAAAATTCACCACACCAACTGGCTTCTTGGGTTTCTTGGTCTTCTCTTTAACAATCAGGGCTTTCAGTTCCTCTTGCCCCTTGGCCAGAGCCATACTCATTTGTTGAAACTGAGCATTTTGAGTTTATAGATCCTTCATTGTTTGTTCGAGATCCATTTCTTTACTGCTGAAATAAACAGCGAAGAAGATGAGAAACCTGTTTATGCAATGATATGTATGATATGTGTATGCAATGATTTCAAGGATTTCGGGAAATTTAAATTTGTGAACCAAAATGAAATAAAGATTTTATTAGTATAATTCAAAATACAATTGCCTTTTAGGCGTTCAATTGAAAATTCTAAAAACTAAGAAATCAGGTTTCCCATGGGCGCTTCCTCTTTGTTCCGAGATAGACATTAAGACCTATTTGCTCGTGAAGTTGCTTCGTGAGCTCCAAAACTTTCCTCTCATGGGAATAGAAATGATCTCTATAGGTATCCCGCTCTTTCTTCAGCTGAATCCAGGATCTCTGCAGTTCTTCAAGATCAGTGGGCATATTAGGATGAAGAACTGTATAGGGAACATCCCCTTCAATAATGGGCTCCACAATCACTGGTAAGATGGCTATATATGGCATCATAAGGTTCTGAGGACGAGTTCGTACCCATTGGAGATAAGGTTTCATAAGGATGGAAGTCTTCGGCCATAAAGTCTTAGTGTAAAATTTGTTTACCATGCCCCAAGCTCGTATGAACCTCTGAGGATACCCTTGAACATCATCCTCGTAGTTAAACACAATGCCCTGGACAAGCATCTTATGAGGACCATCCCTTCGAGCGTAACTAAATTGTCGCAGAGCTAGACAATACTGTTTTAGGGAGGTGAGAAATAAACCACCTCTAAAGCAAAGGCACACAACACATAAGAATCCCTCTTTTCTTCATGGTACGAGTGTGGAAGGTATGCAAGATGTCTCTGAGTAAAGTGGGCACAGGGTTGCGAGAGAGGAAGACCTTGATAGCATTCACGTCTATGAGTAAGTCTGGATTAGGGAACAATACTAACCCATAGATTAGAAGGGCCAAGACCTCCTTAAAATCCTGGAAATCCAAATCATCCCAAAACAGCCGAGCCTTCTCTATTAGGAACTTGGCTAGAAAACCCTTAACTCCACTTATTGTTTCCCAGTTGGATACAATGTCAGACCGTTTCAGGTGCAAAGCTGCTGCAATAATCTCTGGCTTTGGAGCTTCTTCCAAACCGGTGAAAGGCAACTGATCCAAGATAATCCAAGATAGGTATACCCAATATATGAGAGAACTCTTCCATGGTGGGTACCAACTGATAGTCTGGAAAGGTGAAGCAATGGTGCTTAGGTTCAAAGAACTTAAAGAGCACACTCATCATCTTCTCATCAAAACCTGAGGTAACTAGATTGAGAAGTCAACCATATTTCTTGGTGAAAGAAGAAGTATCATAAACCCTTAATAATAGCTCTTTGAGTTGAAGGGGTATTCTCACAAAGCTGATTCGGATGGTATTTCTACGAGCGAAAGCCATGATCTGCAAAACAGAACAAAGATAAATTCCCCTAATCCTTGAAATGGTTAGTGTAATGAAGAATGAATTTTTATGATGCATGATGTCATGTTTAAGCAAATTAATCACACACAAGCAAAGCATACAATAGACCTTAGGTTCAAAGGCTTGCCCGAGGTTTAAGGTAAGTACCCTCTTGAAGTTTAGTTGGTTTTAAACATGTCCTATAAATAGTAACCGGGTTCTAAGGAGTCTCAATATCGGTGATCTTTCTTTATTGGTATTATTTCAACTTAGCAATTTTTTCTTATGGCCGAAACATCCCGAAAGTTCGATCTCAATGAGTGTAGTATCGAGTATCAACCGATTTCCATCTTTACACTGAGACCGACTATCTCACTACTTTCTAATGGCCATGTTTGTTCAACTAAGGTTCTAAGGTTCGTTAGTGCTTCACGACACCACGCGGCGGCCCCGTATTCTCCTCTATTCGCTACAAGGGATACCGGTACCAACCAAAGTGTCACACCAACACAGCTATCGCTTCAACCATATCGGTCTATTCCGTACAGTCTCCATGATCTATTGCTGTTTACCTAAAAAGTGTCCCTAGATCCGGGTATAGGATCTATACAAGAATACCCCAACAAACCCTTAAAGATAAAGAAGTCAAGGAAAACAAAGAAAGCAATTTTAAAATGATCTAGACCCTAAGGTAAACCCCACTTTATAATCATCCCCAGCAGAGTCTCCAGTTCTGTGATACGGTGGCAGAACCGACTATTTAATACTAGTTTTCATTTTGTATTCACAAATGTCGCGGTAAGCAAGAGTCGCCACCAACTTTTCTTTTATCCAACAAAGGAAAGGGTGAAAAGAACATAAAAAGACCTTTTTCGAGATTTTCTGAGTAAGGGGGTAAATTATGGAAACGGAAGGTGTTAGCACCCTTCCCTTCCGTAGTTTTCCACGGGCTCTTAGGTACTTGCTCATTTTTGAAAACTGCTTTCGTGTTTGTGTGTTTTGAAAAGTTTTGTTTGCTTTATGATAACTCTTGTATAAGTCCTCAAGAGTGTGATAAAGCTTTTTTGAAAAGAGTTTTGAAAGTGTGGTGTGAAAATGAATTAGATTTGAGCAAGTACTTAAGAACTATCTACCTACTCGAAAAGGTCGTTCTTTTCCTCCTAACCTTTAGACAGTGCTATCCTACTATTAGTGAGTAGGTAGCCCTATCATTGGATGTTGAGGGACTATCGAAAGGGACGTTTATGGTCATTGAAGGCAACATGTAGAGATACCTTAGCAGTTCGAAGGGACTGTCATCATATATTTGTAGGCAACATCGAGGGACAAGATCATTTCTCGTAGGCAACTCGAGGAACATTAAGGGACTATGACATTTATGATGACTTTTAAACTGAGGGTCTTTGCTAAGAGTTTCCCTATGTTCGAGGGACATGACCATTTCCAAAGGCAACCAAAGTGGGAGGTACCCTAGGAATGAGAGTGTGCAATAGTGTGCTTTTTCAGGTATTTTTATCTTGATCTTATTGATCTAATATTGATTGATTAGTTCTTACCTTACACGCCTAATTTACTAGCAGTTTATATACATGCATATCATATAGTACATAAAGTAAAAACTACGACTACTACAGAGCTTCGGGGCAGTTAAAATTATATCTGATTGGAAATGTAAAGTGCGGAAATTAAAAACCCTAATTAGGCTATTACAAATCGGGCACAATTACATAATAATTAAAAAAATAATCGTACGAAAAATAACAACGCGCAAAAATTAAAACGGGAATAAGTTTGAAACCCTGAAAAAAAACCTAATTACTTATTAAAATATTTTTGGTATTTTATGAAAAAAAACTTGAAATTTAACCTAATTTCTAATTAATTTTAAATTAAGGCAAACAAGTTAAAATTAATTAAGTCAAATTAATTTGCAAGAATTAATTTTAATTAAAAAACCTAAATCTAATTTTTTTTGTGATGATTTTATGATTAAAATAAAATTGGTTTTAAAAACATAAAATAATGAAATAAAATAAAAATTTAGGATAATAGAAAATGGGCCTGATGTATGAAGCAATTTGGGGGGTGCTGACTAAAATTTCAAGGCCCAAATCAGTTGGCCCACCACTGCGTGAGATCCCATGCTGCTGCATCTGGAAGGTCTATGATAGGGCTGCTCCCAAGAGTGCTGGATTTGGAACAATGAAGATCTGATGGTGATGGTGTGAGGACACATGGTGTGCATGCTGGAGCTTGAAGCACTGGATCCATATGAAACCTGTAACACCCTAATTCTACCCCAAGCAATTATATAAAATAAATCAGAGCTATAAAGTTCAATCATGCAACCGAACCAGGGTGTCACAAATTCTTCTATAAAACTCATTGCATTCATCGTGGATATATAACACTTTCAAAACATCGAATGAACCATCATAACATCTTAATTAAGTAACTCAACATCTACGCAGCGGAATTCTCAATAACCATTTTATCATCAATACAACAACTTCAAAACAACACAATTTAATAATAATCAACAATCAAAAACAGCAAGCGTTCATCCCCCCGAGTGTTACATATCAGAGCAATGACACCGACTCGAACTACTGAAGGTATACAGCCTTCACTCTCGATTACCTGCACGTTACCAACATAAGGGCAACATTCAAACAGAAGGGGTGAGATATCTAACAATATAATAAAGCGCATGATAATTAATATATTAAATTAGATCAATACACATCACCACTTCCCATCTCGTAATCAACAATAATCACAACAATAATATACATTCACAACATCATCACACACTTCTTTATGCAATCATATGTTGCGACTCAATACTATACAAATGCATGTGGTACCATTGGAGCAGAACTCCCATCTCAAAAATTTGCCAATTAATAGAGGCATCAACAAGGCATAAGCCTTCACCTCAAAATTCGCCAATACAGGCCATCTCAACGAGCATATGCTCCATCTCAAAAAAATGCAATGTATGCGACACAATAATGAATGTAATAACAACACCCAAGTTAACAACATCTCGAATTAACAACATCTCAAAAGCATCTCAACGTCTCTTCATCAACATCTCATATCATCATAATAATTTATCAAACATCATTTATTTATTATAATTCATTAACACAACATCATTAAAAACTTCTCACTAACAACTCAGTTGTACATTAATACCACAGTAATTCGTACTGCTATTCTGTAATTCTTACGTCATTACTGTCACTAATCCTACTGTTATGATTCTAACAGCAGCCTCTAGGAATCTAGTTTGATTCATTCTGTTCAAAACCAACGCAACACTCAACATGGGAATTAATTCTAAACCCTAAATTGGCTACTAGGATAACACTTCCTATTATTCATTCTAATCCTCTAGAATAATTTTCATCGCGTTAGCTATCCAACACTTCGAACGGCATCTCAAACGGCATCCTAAAACTCAAGTTACAGCACTTTAAAACTGAATCTGACAAAAATCAGGCATTATGGGTCGACGCAAAACCCCTTGGATCGACGCATACTACTCTAACTGCACAACATGAGTCGACGCATCCTCTCATGGATCGACTCATCCTGAGTCTTGCACACAGCATGTATCGACACATGCATCCCACAGATCGACTCATCCTGAGTCTTTCAACCTTTATGTATTGACGCAAGCCTCTTTGTATCGACTCATACTGAGTCTCTAGGCCCTCATGTATCGATGCATCAAGTTTGAGGTCGAGACATCATGATCCTTCCTGCATAATTCTACGATTTTCTTCCCTGCATCTCACTACGGGATTCATGTTTTAACCCTACAAACTTAATATAATCATGATAAATCATCAGCTACAATTATCCTATGATTCTATATCGATTAAACAACATAGGGACATCATTATTCATCTAAAATTCATCAAATATTCATCGTACATCATCAAATACATCCAATTTAAGAACAAAACAACAATCACCTCTAACTCCACATATCAATCATCATGAACCCAATTATAAAGTCAGAACCCCACCCTTACCTTAGATTGAAGGTCGCTCTATAATTTTCCGGTTGAATCCTCATTCTGTCGTTTTTCCACTTTTTCCAGTAGCTTCACGTTCTCCTTCTAAATCCTTATTCTTCTATTGCTTCTTTCTTTATATTCTTCTAACAATAATAAAATAACCTATTATTCTTCATTCCTTATTGGGCTTAAAACTGATACACCCCTTGTTACTTTTATTCCTTCAAAATAAGCCCACACAAAATAATATTATAATTCTAATATTATTTCTCCACTTAATAAATAAATCCAATTAATCATAACACATCTTCTCAAATATTCCAAAAAAAAATAATTTAATTAAATGATTAATTAAATTACGGGCGTTACAATTCTCCCCCACTTAGAATATTTTCGTCCTCGAAAATTTACCTCAATCAAACAACTCAGGGTAGGAGTCTCGCATCTTGCTCTCCAACTCCCAAGTCATGCTCTCTCCGACAGCTCCTAGCCAAACCACTTTAACCAAGGCAATCTCTTTTCCCCTCAGAGTCTTTATTTCATGATCCGCAGTCCGTACAAGCATCGTCTCCACCGTAAGATTATCCCGTACTTGCACATCATCCATATGAATCACATGAGATGGATCTGAAATATATTTCCGAAGTTGCGACACGTGAAACACATCATGCGAATTTGAAAGATTAGGCGGTAAAGCCACTCTATAGGCAACATTCCCCACTCTCTCTGAAATATGATACGGTCCAATAAAACGAGAAGTGAGCTTCTTAGACTTAAATGCTCGTCCAACACCAGTCACAGGTGTAACCCTCAAAAACACATGATTACCAGCTTGGAATTCTAAATCTTTCCTTCTCTTGTCATGATAACTCTTCTGTCTACTTTGTGAAGCTTTCATCTTTTCTCGAATCAACTTCACCTTCTCAGTAGTCTCATGAACAAGTTAAGGTCCAAGTACTACACTCTCACCAGATTCATGCCAACATAAAGGAGTTCTACATCTTCGACCATACAATGCTTCAAAAGGTGCCATCCCAATACTAGAATGGTAACTGTTATTATATGTGAACTCTATCAATGGAAGATAAGTATCCCATGAACCTCCATGCTCAAGAACACATGCCCTCAGCAAATCTTCCAATGATTGAATCGTCCGTTCAGTTTGACCATCTGTCTGAGAATGATACGCTGAACTCAATCTCAATTTAGAACCCAACGCTTCTTCCAACCTCTTCCAAAAATCAGAAGTAAATCTTGGATCTCTATCTGACACAATGCACAAAGGAACACCATGCAACTTCAAAATCACACTAGTGTAAATCTCAACCAACTTCGACACTAGAAAACTGATGTTAATAGGAATAAAATGAGCTGACTTCATAAGCCTATCAACAATCACCCAAATCGAATCATGTCCTCTTAAAGTATTAGGTAACCCCGTCACAAAGTCCATTGAAATGCTATCCCATTTCCATTCTGGAACTTCCAACAGTTGCATCAATCCTGCAAGCTTCTGATGTTCAACTTTCGACTTCTGACAAGTCAAACATGCATACACAAATCGAGCCATGTCACTCTTCATCCCAAGCCACCAAAACGAACCTTTCAAATCTCGATACATTTTTGTAGCTCCTGGATGAATACTTAACTTACTTCTATGACTCTCCTCAAGTATCACCTTCTTCATCTTAGCATCATCAGGAATACAAATCCGGTTATGAAATCTCAACACACCTTGCGCATCTAGCTTAAAATCATTATTCTCAGACTGATCATTCCCAACCATCAAATCTACCAGTTTCACATCCAACTTCTGAGCTTCTCTGATACTGTCTAGAAATTCATTATTAATCTTCAACATACCCAACATAACACCCTGCGGAGTAACCTCGCAAACTAAGCTCATATCTCTGAACTACTAAATCAATTCCAACTCTTTAATCATCATTGCTGACATATGTAAAGTCTTTCGACTCAATGCATCAGCTACCACATTCACTTTTCCTGGATGATAATTCAAACCAAAATCATAATCCTTTAACAATTCCAACCATCTTCGTTGCCTCATATTCAACTCCTTCTGATCAAATAAATACTTTAAGCTCTTATGGTCACTAAATACTTCAAATCTAGAACCATAAAGATAACACCTCTAAATCTTCAACACAAAGACAACAGCAGCAAGCTCTAAATCATGCGTAGGATAGTTCTTCTCATGAGTCCTCAACTGCCTTGACGCATAAGCAACTACCTTACCATTTTGCATAAGCACACCTCCTAAACCCATCTTAGTAGCATCAAAATACACCACAAAAGGCTCTCCTGGATTAGGCAACGTCAAAATCGGAGCCGACGTCAACCTCTTCTTCAATTCCGTAAAACTTTCTTCGCACTGAACATCCCAAATAAAAGCTCTAACTTTACAAGTCAACTTAGTCAACGGAAGTGACAACTTAGAAAATCCTTCGATAAACCTTCTATAATAACCAGCTAATCCCAAGAAGCTTCTAATATCAGTAGCTGACTTTGGAGTTTCCCATTGCAACATAGCATCAACCTTCGATGGATCTACAACAATGCCACTACCTGAAACTACATGACCAAGAAAACTAACCTCTTTCAGCCATAATTCACACTTGGACAGCTTTGCATACAACTTCTTCTCTTTCAAAATCTGCAATACTACCCTTAAGTGTTCTGCATGCTCTTCTTCTGACTTAGAGTAAATCAAAATATCATCAATGAACACCACTACAAACCGATCCAAATAAGTATGAAAGATACGATTCATATATTCCATGAATACTCCCGGTGCATTAGTAACACCGAAAGGCATCAATGAATACTCATAATGTCCATAAAACATTCTGAAAGCCGTCTTTTAAATATCTTCATCCTTCACTTTAATCTGATGGTAACCCGACCTCAAATCAATCTTACTAAACACACGAGCATCCACCAATTGATCCATCAAGTCATCTATTCTTGGAAGCGGATACTTGTACTTTATCGTCACCTTGTTCAATTGTCTATAATCAACACAAATCCTCATACTTCCATCTTTCTTCTTTACTAACAACACTAGAGCTCCCCACGATGACACACTTGGTCTTATAAACTTCTTCTCAAGTAACTCTTCCAATTTCTTCTTTAACTCTGACAATACAGATGTAGACATCCTGTATGGTGCCATAGACACATGTCTGGTACCAGGTACAAGATCAATTACAAATTCAACTTCTCTCTCCGGCGGTACATCAGGAATCTCATCAGGGAAAACTTTAGGAAATTCACACACCACTTGCAATTCCTCAATTATAGCTTGAGTCTCTACGGATAGTGACGCCATCAATGAAAACATCTGTGCTTCCTCTTGCATCAACTTCCTCAACTATCTAGCAAACAATAGACTACCTCCCTCTTCTTCAGGAGTAAAAAACCTCACAGACTTGTCATAACAGTTAATATGAACACAGTTATGCTCTAACCAGTTCATACCCAGAATCACATCCAAACCTCTTAACGGTAAACAAACCAAATCAACAACGAAGTCTCTGTCGAAGATCGACAAGGGACACTTCAAACACACAAAAGAAGTAGTCATCGACCCCTTGGTTGGAGTATCGGCGACCATTTCTCCATTCGAAGAAGATAACATAAGACCCAATCTTTCAACATAATCAGCAGCAATAAAACAATGTGTAGCACCAGTATCAATAATAGTAATTAAAGGAGTACTATTAATGAAACATGTACCTCTGATAAGTCTGTCCTCAACAGCTGTCTGATCCTCCACTAAAGCAAACACCTTTCCACTAGACTGAGCTCTTTTCGGTTTCGGACACTGGCTACCAATGTGCCTTTCTTCTCTACAATTGAAACAAATCACATCTTTGCGTTCACACTTAGATACAACATGTCCGTTCTTACCACAACGGAAACACCTCTTCACTTCAGTAGTGCACACATTACTCTTGTGTCCAGGTTTTCCACACTTAAAACAAACCACACCAGTAGGAGCATCTCCCTCACTAGTCCTCTGGCCCTGAGCAACTTTCTGTTTACTCTTATCAGCTGGGGTATCATAAGGGTTACCACGATTCTGTTGGTGCTTACCCCTCTTCTCACTGATAATCCTGTAATGAGCATTATTATCCTCTTCATAAATCCTACAGCTATCAACCAAATCAGCAAAGACACGGATTTTCTGGTATCCAACCGCCTTCATAATCTCAGGGCGCAACCCGTTCTCAAATTTGATACACTTCGAAAACTCAGCATTTGCTTCAGCGTAATGCAGATAAAACTTAGCCAACTCAGCAAACTTGGCAGCATACTCAACAACTGACATATTCCCTTGCTTCAGCTCAAGGAACTCAATTTCCTTCTTACCACAAACATCTTCGGGAAAGTAATTTCTCAGGAATTCCCTACGGAACACAGCCCAAGTGACATTCTCACATGCAACTTCCAACTTCTGACAAGTCTCTTGCCACCAGTCACTAGGCTCGACTGCTAGCATATGAGTCCCATAACGAACCTTCTGCGCTGGAGTACAATCCATCACACCGAAGATTCTCTCAATATCTTTCAACCACTCCAATGCTCCGTCATGATCATACTTTCCCTTGAACGTAGGTGGATTCTCTCTCTGGAAGGTCGCCGAGCTATGAGATTCAGCATTCCCTTCAGCATTCGGCTGATTTTCCATCACATGAGCCATTGCTTCTAAAGCAGCAGCAAGTGCAGCATCATTCCTTCCAGCCATATCAACTTCTCACTACAACATAAACAACGATTAGAACTCAAATAACAATACTCGACTGTTAGATAACTACGACTCGACGACAAGGTCGGACTAACCTTTTGCTCTGATACCAACTTTGTAACACCCCAATTCTACCCCAAGCAATTATATAAAATAAATCAGAGTTATAAAGTTCAATCATGCAACCGAACCAGGGCGTCAAAATTCTTCTATAAAACTCATTGCATTCATCGTGGATATATAACACTTTCAAAACATTGGATGAACCATCATAACATCTTAATTAAGTAAATCAACATCTATGCAGCGAAATTCTCAATAACAATTTTATCATCAATACAACAACTTCAAAATAACACAATTTAATAATAATCAACAATAAAAAACAGCAAGCGTTCATCCCCCCGAGTGTTACATATCAGAGCAATGACACCGACTTGAACTACTGAAGGTATACAACCTTCACTCTCGATTACCTACACGTTACCAACATAAGGGAAACATTCAAACAGAAGGGGTGAGATATCTAACAATATAATAAAGCACATTATAATTAATATATTAAATTAGATCAATACACATCACCACTTACCATCTCGTAATCAACAATAATCACAACAATAATATACATTCACAACATCATCACACACTTCTTTATGCAATCATATAATGCGACTCAATACTATGCAAATGCATGTGGTACCATTGGAGCAGAACTCCCATCTCAAAAATTTGCCAATTAATAGAGGCATCAACAAGGCATAAGCCTTCATCTCAAAATTCGCCAATACAGGCCATCTCAACGAGCATAAGCTCCTTCTCAAAAAAATGCAATGTATGCGACACAATCATGAAAGTAATAACAACACCGAAGTTAACAACATCTTGAATTAATAACATCTCAAAAGCATCTCAGCGTCTCTTCATCAACATCTCATATCATCATAATAATTCATCAAACATCATTTATTTATTATAATTCATCAACATAACATCATTAACAACTTCTCACTAACAACTCAGTCGTACATTAATACCACAGTAATTCGTACTGCTATTCTGTAATTCTTACGTCATTACTGTCACTAATCCTACTGTTATGATTCTAACAGCAGCCTCTAGGCATCTAGTTTGCATCATTCTGTTCAAAACCAACGCAACCCTCAACATGGGAATTAATTCTAAACCCTAAATTGGCTACTAGGATTACACTTCCTATTATTCATTCTAATCCTCTAGAATAATGTTCATCGCGTTAGCTATCCAACACTTCGAACGACATCTCAAACGACATCCTAAAACTCAAGTTACAACACTTTAAAACTGAATCTGCCAAAAATCAGGCATTATGGGTCGACGCAAAACCCCTTGGATCGATGCGTACTGCTCTAACTACACAACATGAGTCGACGCATCCTCTCATGGATCGACTCATCCTGAGTCTTGCACACAACATATATAGACACATGCATCCCACAGATCGACTCATCCTGAGTCTTTCAACCTTTATGTATCGACGCAAGCCTCTTCGTGTTGACTCATACTGAGTCTCTAGGCCCTCATGTATCGACGCATCAAGTTTGAGGTCGACACATCCTGATCCTTCCTGCATAATTCTGCGATTTTCTTCCCTGCATCTCACTATGGGATTCATGTTTTAACCCTACAAACTTAATATAATCATGATAAATCATCACTTATAATTATCCTATGATTCTATATCGATTAAACAACATCGGGACATCATTATTCATCTAAAATTCATCAAATCTTCATCGTACATCATCATATACACCCAATTCAAGAACAAAACATCAATCACCTCTAACCCCACATATCAATCATCATGAAGCCAATTATAAAGTCAGAACCCCACCCTTACCTTGGATTGAAGGTCGCTCTATAATTTTCCGGTTGAGTCCTCGTTCTGCCGTTTTTCCATTTTTTCCAGCAGCTTCACGTTCTCCTTCTTAATCCTTATTCTTCTACTGCTTCTTTCTTTCTATTCTTCTAACAATAATGAAATAACCTATTATTCTTCATTCCTTATTGGGCTTAAAACTGATACACCCCTTATTACTTTTATTCCTTCAAAATAAGCCCACACCAAATAATATTATAATTCTAATATTATTTCTCCACTTAATAAATAAATCTAATTAATCATAACACATCTTCTCAAATATTCCAAAAAAATTAATTTAATTAAATTTTTAATTAAATTACGGGTGTTATAAAACCTGTTAGAAAAACAAAACTCCAGACCTTGGAATCGAACCCAGGTCTTTCACTTCACACGCGTTCTTCCTTACCACCAAGCCATTTTGTCATTCGTTTATATAAACACAAATTATAATATATATGTGAAATTAGGTCAATCATATCAACAAAAACATGAATGCTGAATGGGCCCCTAGAGTTTATATGGACCAATTGAAAGAAGAAACCGTGCCACGTATGCATCGGTGAGTCTGACCACCCCTCACGGTGGTCAACTCTTTCTTCTCCGTTGATACCAAAAATTGAAACCTGCAAAATAACATGAATCAAAGCAAGAGATTAAGCCTACCCACCCTAAATCATATGTTGCGAGTTCAATGGTGGTATCCATTTGGCCTAAAAGTCCCTGTATTGTAAGGTTTGAAGGTTTTAGTTTGTGATGCCCTAACAATGGCATCTTGTGATTCAAGCATCAAAGCTCTCATGCGAAACGTCTAACATGTTCTAATGGATGTCCTGAACATAAAACCAACACATCAAACATGTCAACAATGCATGGATTATTAGTTTTGAATTCACGAAAGCATACCAGACCGGTGACACTTGAGGAAGAGATTCTGGGCACGATTTGGCTTGAGTAATGGTTGAAACAAGTTTCTGGGAACCTCACGGTGATAATAGAACACCTAGATTGGATTAAGGATGGCTAGATCGTGTGATACAAGTTTCACATCTCTTTGAGAAAATTTGAAGTTTTGCTAGGGTTTGTGGAGGCAGCTGCGTATGTGCTTTAGGTCTGGATCGTTTATGTATATGTATGCGACCATATTAGGTCAACAAAAACAACCATGAGATCAAATATGATCATGTTTTTTAATGTCATGAAGATTTGATCCAAACTTTCCAAAACGAGAAAATATTTCCCTCCTCTTGCCTTGTGCATTTTGACAGCTATTTGTGAGCTTTTCGGTCCTCCAACATGACCAAATGTCCAGCCTTGCACGCCTTATACACCAATCTTATATTTATTTGATTTATTTTGATTTTATTTGAATAAAAATCAACAATAAATAAAATAAAAATCAAACTTATGCATGGATGAGTTTATAGGTTCTTGGACATGTTAGGAATAAGTTTTAAATGTGAAAAGATGGGCTCATTTGGGAAAAATTCAAGTTTGGTCAATATTGGTTTCATGCACCTTTCCAAAAATTGGTCAACTTTAGCAATTCATCTCTCTCTCTCTCTCATTTTTAACCCTAAGAGGGTGTTCTTGGACTTTTTAGAGAGCTTGGTATGTCCTCTAAACAACCCTTTTGGTTTCATTTCAATTGGATCTTCCATGTTCATGTAAGGAGCTTTGACCCAAAAGGTGTTTTTGTTGACTTTTTGAAAGGACCTATAATGTATGAGCTTGTATCTTTTAACTGAGGCATTTCTTGATCATTAAGGTTGAAGAGAAGTTGTAGGGAATTGGATTCTCTTCAAAATGAGCTTTGGTGGAAAATTTTTGATAAAGTATGAGAAAGTTATGTCTGGTCAAAGTTTGGTTGACTTTTCCTATGGAAACCCTAATTTGCCATTTTTTACTTTTGATGAATTAGGAGCATTTCTTGAGGAATCATGATCAACCCTTGATCAAATGATGTATATTATTTTAAAATGTTGATGTTGACCAAAAATCTTGAAGTTTGACTGTATATAGGCCACAGTTGACTTTTGACCTAGTACAATTGATTTTCAAGCAAGGCATGAAATTTGGCATGGATGATCTTGAGGACATATTAGGGTCATGGAAAACATTTGGGACCCTTGGAGCTCACACACCTTGATGAAAACTGAAACCCTAGTTTGAGGTTTATTGCCTTAGGAGGAGAATTAGTCTGGTCAATTCTTAGTCATCCTAGGGCAAGTTGGGGATCTCAATGGGCATGTCTTGAGTAAAATGAGAGGGAAAATTTTGGGGTACAACATTATGCTTGGTCAAAGTTCAATTGACTTCTCCAAAGGAAACCCTAATTTGACAATTCTTGACTTTTAATGATTTGGGGGCTTTCCTTGAGGAATCATGATCAACCTTTGATCAAATGATGAATATAACTTTAAAATGTTGATGTTGACAAAACATCTTGAAGTTTGATTGTATGTTGACCATAGTTAACTTTTTAACCAATATAGTTGATTTTCAATCGTCTAAGCCATTGACTGAGCAAACTTGTGATGCAAGACTTGAAACTTGACATGTACATTGTTAAGGACCTATGGAGAACCATGGAAACTACTTGAGTCCTTTGCAACCCAAATTTCCTTGAGAAACTCAAAACCCTAGTTGTAGACCTTTGGCTTTGAAGGAGCATTTGACTGGTCATCCCTTGAAATTCTTGAGTAGTCGAGGAGCCTTGAAAGAATGTATTTAAGAAAATGGGAGGGAAAATTTTGGGGTACAACAGCTGCCCCTGATCAATCTTCTTAAGCCTGAAGAGTTACATTGGCATGTCCGCCATTCGTGACTTGAAGGTAGAAGATGATTGAACACTTAAGTGCCTAGAAATTTGCACCCGCCTGCGCAAGAAGTAATGTTGTTGGTTGATTGTACCGAGAATGGGCTTATAGATGTCCTTTGGAGGGATGACGGAGAGTCATCGGAGATGGGCTTATAGATGCCATCCAAAGTTACTGTTGTCTTCGACTAGAAGAAGTGTCAGAATAAATCTATGGTCGATTTAATCTGAGCCAGAAGATGTCTATGCTTGTCTGCAACTGGAAGAAGTATCAGAATAAATCTATGGTTGATCTAACCTGAGCCAGAAGCTATCTGCGACAGTCTTCAACTAGAAGAAGTATCCGAATAAATCTTTAGTTGATTTTATCTGAGCCATAAGAGGTTCATGCTATTCTTTATCTGGAAGAAGTATCCGAATAAACCTATGATTGATTTAAACTGAGCCAAAAGATATCTGCTGGAAGAAGTATCAAAATAAATATACGTTTGATTTAAACTGACCCATAAGATTTTTATGACTGATTTCAACTGGAAGGAGTATTAGAATAGATCTATGATCGATCCATCTGAGCCAGAAAAAGGTCTACTAGTAGAAGTATCAGAATAAATCTTTAGTCGATTTAATCTGAGCCAGAAGATGATCTACTGGTAGAAGTATCAGAATAAATATTTTGGTTGATTTAAACTGAGCCAGAAGATTTTACGACTGATTTCAACTGGGAGACGTATCAGAATAGATCTATGGTTGATTCTATCTGAGCCAGAAGATGTATATGTTCGACTTTAACTGGAAAAAGTATCAGAATAAATCTAGAGTCAATTTAATCTGAGCCAGAAAATGTCTTCAACTGGAAGAAGTATCAAAATAGATCTACACTTGATCTAAGGTGAGCCAGAAGAATGTCTATTGGAAGAAGTATCAGAATAAATCTTATGGTTCATTTAAACTGAGCCAACAAATATTTATGTTTGACTTAATCTGGAAGAAATATCAGAATAAATCCATGCTTGATTTAATCTAAGCTAGAAAATGTCTACGACCGTCTTCAACTGGGAGAAGTATTAGAATAGATCTATGCTTGATCTAAACTGAGCCAAAAGATGTTGTCTTTGAGCAGACTATCTAGTCACACAAGTAATTGATGGTATTTGTCCGTTTGACTGATCTTTCCTGAATAGGTAAAGAGTTAGCTGCATGCAATGTCATGATGTATGAATATCATTGCATAATGATGTTCTCAAAATAAATGAGATTGTGTTATATGCGTTTTGTATGCATATGCTATGTTGTTCGTGCATGATATATGGATGTGAAATGTTGTCGAAGTGTTTTTGTAAATTCGAGCAACATTTTTGTCTGAGGAAAATGGATCCCTGAAAGTTGTTAGAGATGAAGAGTATGTGTATCTTTGATCTTCTAGGGATTATTTCCATCAGGGGTTCTTGTTTTCTGTTCGAGGAAACTCCGATGGGGAATTTTGATTTCTGCTTGGGAGAGAAGAGTTTAAAACGTTGGTGGTTTCTTGCTCTACTAGGGATTATAATTTTTGTATACCATGACTGGGGATAAAAGAGAGGGATAACCTTCCGACTTGTCTGGGGAGGATAAAGTTGATTGATATCTGGTTCAGCTCCAGGTTCCATAGAAACTTTCTGGGGATAACAATTCAGGTTATCCTTTGCTGGAGACAGGGATCATGCTGGTAATCTATGGTAGAAGCATACCCAGGCTAGGGAGATTGAACTTCGCTGGGGAAATAAACCTTGTTGGGGAAATAAACCCTGTTGACGGAAATCTGAACTCCGCTGGGGAAGTAAACCCCGTTGACAGAGAGATACTCTGCTGAGGAAAAAACTCTTGATGAGGAAAATGAGCTCTACTGGAGAGAAGTAGTCTGCAGAGGATTTTACAGTTTTGAAAACTTAGCTGGGGAGAAGAATTTCCATAAACGGTAATGATTAGGATTCCGTAGATGGGCGATATCGCTGGGAAGAAGACTATACTCCCTTATCTGCCAGAGTGATTTGCCAGGAAATTACGGGGAATGCGTGAACTTGCGATGATTACTTTGTAGGGATTATCTCATGGAAGTGACTCTGTGGGGATTTGTGGATGGCTTGGACGTCATCCCAACTCCCAGAGTCTTGAGTAAACGCTTATTCCTGTTTTTATGCATACATTTGTCAACAATCAATTATATTCATATGCATATGCTCATTCAATTTTAGTCATTGGACATCTTGCAAATAAAACAGAAAAGTAAAAATAGAATTTAGCTTTGAAATTGTATTTGTATTAATAATTTGCCTATGAACAAGTGATTTTTGTACAAAGAGCCAGAAATCCTAGTAAGAGGAAGTCGTCGAAGAAAAGATTACAAAGTGAAAACAAAACATATAGCTATGTGTGAACAATCTCGTCGGGTTCCAACTCTGCTATTTCCTCTATGTCTTCAAGGATCTTATCCCTTGCAGTCGGCAGAACATGAGTGAATTGATCTGTAGCGTTTGAACTTTGACTTCGCTAATAAAGCTTGTTGTAAGTGATCCAATGGGAATATAGTCGTACGCTTTAATCCCTAATTTTTTCCTGGACTGCCCTTTCGAGTTTTCAGTCCACCGGGATACCCTTTTCTGCCCAAGCCGCCTTTTCAGGTTTTCGAATTGCCGGGCGTATAGTATTTTCATATATATCCTTGATTTTTTCCCGAACCCTTTTGGTTCGCCGGGATGCCCTTATTTTTTCCTAGGCCAGTGAACCTAGCGGGTCATTTTCATGCGTAGTATCTTTTGACTATATCTGCATTCACAGGGTGCGGGAAATCTTCACCGTCCATGGTGGTCAGTATCATAGCTCCACCAGAAAATATTTTCTTGATTACAAATGACCCTTCGTAAGTGGGAGTCCATTTGCCCCTAGGATCACCCTATGGAAGAATAATGTGCTTTATTACCAAGTCACCAGCTTGATATACCCGATGCTTGATCTTTTTGTTAAATTCCTTGATCATGTGTTTCTGATACATCTGACTGTGACAAATAGCCGCCAACCTCTTCTCATCAATCAGATTTAACTAATCCAACCTGGTCTGAATCCACTCGTCTCCATCCAAACCTGCATCTTTCATGATCCTTAGAGAAGGAATTTAAACTTCAATAGGTAGGACGACTTCCATACCATAGACCAGAGAGAATGGGGTTGCCCCAGTTGATGTTCTAGCTGAAGTGCGGTAGCCATAAAGAGCAAACGGTAACATCTCGTTCTAATCTTTGTATGTCACAACCATCTTCTGTATGATCTTCTTGATGTTCTTATTGGCGGCTTCCACTGCACCATTCATCTTAGGTCGATACGGAGAAGAGTTGTGATGCTTGATCTTGAACTGCATGCAGAGCTCAGTGATCATTGTGTTGTTAAGATTAGTGTCGTTGTCTGTGATAATCCTCTCGGGGATGCCATACCGACAAATCAGGTTATGTTTGATGAATCGGGCGACCACATTCTTGGTAACAGAGGCGAACGAAGCTGCCTCCACCCATTTTGTAAATTAATCAATGGTGACGAGGATGAAGTGATGCCCGTTAGAGGCAGTAAGCTTGATTTCTCTAATCATATCAATGCACCACATTGTGAATGGCCAAGGAGCAGTCATAACGTTCAAAGGCATTGGAGGTACATGAACTTTATCAGCATAAATTTGGCACTTATGACAAGTTCTCGAGTGGTGGTGACAATCAGTTTCCATAGTCGACCAATAGTAACCAGCTCCCAAAATCTTTTTAGCCATAGTATGCCCATTGGAGTGAGTACCGAAGACACCTTCGTTCATATCTTACACAATCTCTTCTGCTTCATTCTTGTCCACACAACGAAGAAGAGTTGAATCATGATTGCGTTTGTATAGAACTCCATTGCTCAAGAAGAATTTAGATGAGAACCTCCGTAGGAACTTCTTGTCATTGATAGATGCTCCTTCAGGGTATTCTTGAGCCTCGAGGTACCTTTTTACCTCATGAAACCAAGGTTTTTCCTCTACTCCATTAGTGTCAATTTCATAGCAGTGTGCCGGTTCGTCAAATCTTTCAATGGTTATCCTAGGAGCCTCATCTTCCCATCTGACCTTGAACATGGATGACATGGTAGCCAATGCGCCTGCCAGCTGATTCTCCTCTCTTGGTATGTGCTTAAAGGTAATCTCTTAGAAATACGGGATCAAGGATAACACATGTTATTTATAAGGAATGAGATTCGGGTGTTTCATATCCCAATATCCCTTAAATTGACTGATCATCAAGGCTGAGTCTCCATATACGCTTAAGAACTTGATTCTTAGGTCAATAGCAGCTTTAAGACCCATCATGCATGCTTCATCTTCATCCATATTATTGGTGCAGTCAAAGCAAAGTCTGTCTGTGAAAGGTGTATGACAACCTGTGGGGGAGATAATCACAACACCGATTCTGTTTCCAAGTGCATTGGAAGCTCCATCGAAAACCATAGTCCATCGAGATCCTAACTTAGGTCCTTCACACGGTCCAGGTTCTTCATAATCTGTTACTAGCATAATATTCTTGTCCGGGAATTCGAAGTTCATAGACTTATAGGTATTTCTTAATTTTATCAAAGGCTATTTGATAGTCTTCATTCCATTTTACCATTTGATCTCTCTTCAGCAGCTTGAAGATTGGCTCACAAGTAGCAGTCAAATGAGAAATGAAAAGGGCAATGTAGTTCAGTCGTCCTAAGAAACCTCTGATTTCCTTCTTGGTACGGGGAGTCGACATTTCTTGAACAACTTTAACTTTTTCCGGATCAACCTCAATACCTTTACTGCTGACGACAAAACCCAAGAGTTTACTAGATCTCACCCCAAAGGTGCACTTGTTTGGGTTTAGCCTCAGTTTATACTTCCCCAGTCTTTCAAACAGTTTGTGCAGGTGATCAAGATGTTCTTCTTCATTTTGTGACCTTACTATCATGTCGTCAACAGAGACCTCTATCTCATGGTGAATCATGTCATAAAATAAGGCTACAATGGCACGCTGATAATGTAACAACCCAATTCTACCCCGGCAAATTATATAAATAAATCAGAGTTATAAAAATCATTCATGCAAACGAATTGGGATGCCACAAATTCTTCTATCAAAATTCATTGCATTCATCATGGATATATAACACTTTTAAAACATCGGATGAACCATCATCATAACATCTTTAGTTAAATAATTCAACATCTACGCAGCGGAATTCTTAATAACATCTTTATCATCATTACAGCAACTTCAAACCAACAAATACTTAATAATAATCAACTTAAGGTTCAACAACTGAATAATCAACAATCAAAAGCAACAAGCGTTCATCCCCCCGAGTGTTACATATCAGAGCAATGACACCGACTCAAACTAAAGGTATACAGCCTTCACTCTCGATTACCTGCACGTTACCAACATAAGGGAAACATTCAAACAGAAGGGGTGAGATATCTAACAATATAATATAGCGCATGATAATTAATATATTAAATTAGATCACATAACATCACCACTTCTCATCTCAAAATCAACAATAATAATACACATTCACCACTTTTCATCTCATACTCGACAATAATCACGACAATAATACACAATCACAACATCAATACACACTTCTTTATACAATCATATAATGCGACTCAATACTATGCAAATGCATGTGGTACCATTTGGAGCAGAACTCCCATCTCAAAAATTTGCCAATTAATAGAGGCATCAACAAGGCATAAGCCTTCATCTCAATATTCGCCAATACAGGTCATCTCAACGAGCATAAGCTCCATCTCAGAATGTAATGTATGCGACACAATCATGAATGTAATAACAACGTCACAATTAGCAGCATCTCAATACAACATCATCGTTAGCCAAAGGCCTACATCTAAAAAGCATCTCAACATCTCTTCATCAAACATATCATATCATTCATAATAATTCATCAAACATCATTTATTCATCAAACATCATTTATTCATCATAAATCATCATCACAACATCATTAGTAAAATCTCATCAACAACTCAGTTGTACATTAATACGACATTAATTCACACCGCTATTCTATAATCTTACATCATTACTATCATTACTCCTACTGTTACAAATCAAACAACAACCTATAAACATTTCATCCTCATCATTCTGCATAAAAACCAACATAACGATCAACACGGAAACTAACTCTAAATCCTAAATTGGCTACTAGGATTAAACTTCCTATTCTTCATTTTAATCCTCTAGAATAAATCTCATCGTGTTAGCTATTCAACGCTTCGAACGACATCTCAAACGGCATCCTAAAATTCAAGTTACATAATTTTCAAACTGAATCTGCCAAAAATCAGACAGCATGGGTCGATGCATATCTCCTTGGATCGACGCGTACTACACCAAACGTGCAACATGAGTCGATGCATCCTCTCTTGGATCGACTCATCCTAAGTCTTACACACAGTATGTATCGACACATGCTCCTACGGCTCGACTCATCCTGAGTCTAAAAGCACTCATGTATCGACGCAAAACCTCTTCGTGTCGACTCATACTGAGTCTCAAAACCTTCTTGTATCGACACATAGCATTTGGGGTCGACGCATCCTGCATAAATTCTACGATTTTCTCTGCGTTTTCACTACGGGATTCATACTTTAAGCCCTAAAAACTTAATCTAATCATAGTAATCATCACTTACAATTATCCTATAATTCTACGTCAATTAAACAACATCAGAACATCGTTATTCATCTAAAATTCATCAATTTCATCATACAACATCATATACATTTAATTCATGAACAAGACAACAATCACCTCTAACACCACATACCAATTATTATGAACCCAATTATAGAGTCAGAACCCCACCCTTACCTTGGATTGAAGGTCACTCTATAATCTTCCGGTTGAAACCTTGTTCTGCCGTTTTTCCTGTTTTTCCAGCAGCTTCACGTTCTTCTTCTCAATCCTTATTCTTCTACTGCCTCCTCTTTTCTATTCTTTCTAACAACAATAAAATAACCTATTATTCTCTTAACTCCTTATTGGGCTCAAAACTAATACATCCCCTTTATTACTTCTATTCCTTAAAAACAAGCCCACATCAAATAATATCATACTTCTAATATTATTTCACCACTTAATAAAATAATTAAATCCAATTAATCACAACACATCTTCTCAAATATTCCAAAATAATTTAATTAAATAATTAATTAAATTACGGGCGTTACAACTCTCCCCCACTTAGAATATTTTCGTCCTCGAAAATTTACCTCAATCAAACAACTCAGGGTAGGAGTCTCGCATCTTGCTCTCCAAATCCCAAGTCATGCTTTCTCCAGCAGCTCCTAGCCAAACCACCTTAACCAAAACAATCTCTTTTCCCCTCAGCGTCTTTATTTCACGATACACGATCCGTACATGCATCGTCTCCACCGTAAGATTATCCCGTACTTGCACATCATCCACATGAATCACATGAGATGGATCTGAAATATACTTCCGGAGTTGCGACACATGAAACACATCATGAAAATTCGAAAGATTAGGCGGTAAAGCCACTCTATAAGCAACATTCCCCACTCTCTCTGAAATCTAATATGGTCCAATAAAACGAGAAGTGAGCTTCTTAGACTTCAATGCTCGCCCAACACCAGTCACATGTGTAACTCTTAAAAACACATGCTCACCAGCTTGAAATTCTAAATCCTTCCTTCGCTTGTCATGATAAATCTTCTGTCTACTTTGGGAATCTTTCATCTTTTCTTGAATCAACTTCACCTTCTCAGTAGTTTCATGAATAAGTTCAGGTCCAAGTACTAAACTTTCACCAGATTCATGCCAACATAAAGGATTTCTACATCTTCGACCATACAACGCTTAAAAAGGTGCCATCCCAATACTGGAATGGTAACTGTTATTATAAGTGAACTCTATCAACAGAAGATAAGTATCCCACGAACCTCCCTGCTCAAGAACACATGCCCTCAGCAAATTATCCAACGATTGAATCGTCTGTTCAGTCTGACCATCTGTCTGCGGATGATACGCAGAACTCAATCTCAACTTAGAACCCAACGCTTCTTGCAAACTCTTCCAAAAATCAGAAGTAAATCTTGGATCTCTATCTGACACAATGCACAAAGGAACACCATGCAGCTTCACAATTACACTAGTGTAAATCTCATCCAACTTCAACACTGGAAAGCTGATGTTAATAGGAATAAAATGAGCCGACTTCGTAAGCCTATCAACAATCACCCAAATTGAATCATTCCATCTTAAAGTATTAGGCAACCCCGTCACAAAGTCCATTGAAATGCTATCCCATTTCCATTATGGAATTTCTAACGGTTGCATCAACCCTGCAGGCTTCTGATGTTCAACTTTCGACTTCTGACAAGTCAAACATGCATACACAAATAGAGCCACATCACTCTTCATTCCAAGCCACCAAAACAAACCTTTCAAATCTCGATACATTTTTGTAGCTCCTGGATGAATACTTAACTTACTTCTATGACTCTCCTAAAGTATCACCTTCTTCATCTTAGCATCATCAGGAATACAAATCCGGTTACGAAACCTTAACACACCTTGCTCATCTAGCTTAAAATCACCATTCTCAGACATATCGATTCTAACCATCGAATCTACGAGTTTCACATCCAACTTCTGAGCTTCTCTGATACTGTCTAGAAATTCATTATTAATCTTCAACATACCCAACATAACACTCTGCGGCGTAACCTCTCAAACTAAGCTCATATCTCTGAACTGCTCAATTAATTACAGCTCTTTAACCATCATTGCTGACATATGTAAAGTCTTTCGACTTAACGCATCAGCTACCACGTTCGCTTTTCCTGGATGATAATTGAAACCAAAATCATAATCCTTTAACAATTCCAACCATCTTCGCTGCCTCATATTCAACTCCTTCTGATCGAATAAATACTTCAAACTCTTATGGTCACTAAACACTTCAAATCTAGAACCATAAAGATAATTCCTCCAAATCTTCAACACAAAAACAACTACAACAAGCTCTAGATCATGCGTAGGATAGTTCTTCTCATGAGTCCTTAACTGCCTTGACACATAAGCAACTACCTTACCATTCTGCATAAGCACACCTCCTAAACCCATCTTAAAAGCATCACAATACACCACAAAAGGCTCTCCTGGATTAGGCAACGTCAAAATTGGAGCCGACGTCAACCTCTTCTTCAATTCTGCAAAACTTTCTTCGCACTGAACATCCCATACAAAAACTCTACCATTACAAGTCAACTTAGTCAACGAAAGTGCCAACTTAGAAAAACCTTCGATAAACCTTCTATAGTAACCAGCTAATCTCAAAAAGCTTCTAATCTCAAAAGCTGACTTTGGAGTTTCCCATTGCAACACAACATCAACCTTTGATGGATCTATAGCGATGCCACTACCTGAAATCACATGACCAAGAAAACTAACCTCTTTTAACCAAAACTCGCACTTGGACAGCTTTGCATACAACTTCTTCTCTTTCAAAACTTGCAATACTACTCTTAAGTGTTCAGCATGCTCTTCTTCTGACTTAGAGTAAATCAAAATATCATCAATGAACACCACTACGAATCGATCCAAATAAGTATGAAAGATACGATTCATGTATTCCATGAATACTCCCGGCGCATTAGTAACACCGAAAGGCATCACCGAATACTCATAATGTCCATAACGCATTCTGAAAGCCGTCTTCTGGATATCTTCATCCTTCACTTTAATCTGATGGTAACCCGGCCTCAAATCAATCTTACTAAACACACGAGCATCCACCAATTGATCCATTAAGTCATCTATTCTTGGAAGCAGATACTTGTTCTTAATCGTCACTTTATTCAACTGTCTATAATCAACACAAAGCCTCATACTTCCATCTTTCTTCTTTACTAACAACACTGGAGCTCCCCACGGCGATACACTTGGTCTTACAAACTTATTTTCAAGTAAATCCTCCAATTTCTTCTTTAACTCTGACAATTCAGATGCAGACATCATGTATGGTGCCATAGACACAGGTCTGGTACCAGGTACAATATCAATAACAAATTCAACTTCCCTCTCCAGTGGTACATCAGGAATCTCATCAGGAAACACTTCAGGAAATTCACACACCACCTGTAATTCCTCAATTATAGCTTGAGTCTCTATAGATAGCGACGCCATCAACGAGAACATCTGTGCTTCCTCTTGCATCAACTTCCTCAATTGTCTAGCAGACAACAGACCAAGTGACCTTATCACCTACAGCTTCCAACTTCTGACAAGTCTCTAGCCACCAGTCATCAGCCTCGATTGCTAGCATATGAGTCCCATACCGAACCTTCTGCGTTAGAGTACAGTCCATCACACGGAAGATTCTCTCAATCTCTTTCAACCACTCCAATGATCCGTCAGGATCATACTTTCCCTTGAACGTAGGTGGATTCTCTCTCTGGAAAGTCGCCAAGCTACGAGATCCAGCATTCCCGTCAGCATTCGACTGATTTTCCATCGCATGAGCCATTGCTTCTAAAGTAGCAACAAGTGCAACATCATTCCTTCCAGCCATCTCAACTTATCACTACAACATAAACAACAGTTAGAACTCAAATTAACAATACTCGATTGTTAGACAACTACGACTCGACGACAAGGTCGGACCAACCTTTTACTCTGATACCAACTTTGTAACAACCCAATTCTATCCCGACAAATTATATAAATAAATTAGAGTTATAAAAATCATTCATGCAAACGAATCGGGATGCCACAAATTCTTATATCAAAATTCATTGCATTCATCGTGGATATATAACACTTTTAAAACATCGGGTGAACCATCATCATAACATCTTTAGTTAAATAATTCAACATCTACGCAGCGGAATTCTTAATAACATCTTTATCATCATTACAACAACTTCAAACCAACAAATACTTAATAATAATCAACTTAAGGTTCAACAACTAAATAATCAACAATCAAAAGCAACAAGCGTTCATCCCCCCGAGTGTTACATATCAGAGCAATGACACCGACTCAAACTATTGAAGGTATACAACCTTCACTCTCGATTACCTGCACGTTACCAATATAAGGGCAACATTCAAACAAAAGGGGTGAAATATCTAACAATATAATAAAGCGCATGATAATTAATATATTAAATTAGATCACATAACATCACCACTTCTCATCTCAAAATCAACAATAATAATACACGTTCACCACTTTTCATCTCATACTCGACAATAATCACGACAATAATACACAATCACAACATCAATACACACTTCTTTATAAAATCATATAATGCGACTCAATACTATGCAAATGCATGTGGTACCATTTGGAGCAGAACTCCCATCTCAAAAATTTTCCAATTAATAGAGGCATCAACAAGGCATAAGCCTTCATCTCAATATTCGCCAATACAGGCCATCTCAACAAGCATAAGCTCCATCTCAGAATTCAATGTATGCGACAAAATTATGAATATAATAACAACGTCACAATTAACAACATCTCAATACAACATCATCGTTGGCCAAATGCTTACATCTAAAAAGCATCTCAACATCTCTTCGTCAAACATCTCATATCATTCATAATAATTCATCAAACATCATTTATTCATCAAACATCAGTTATTCATCATAAATTATCATCACAACATCATTAATATAATCTCATCAACAACTCAGTTGTACATTAATACGACAGTAATTCACACCATTATTCTGTAATCTTACATTATTACTATCATTACTCCTACTGTTACAAATCAAACAACAGCCTATAAACATTTCATCCTCATCATTCTGCATAAAAACCAACATAACGATCAACACAAAAACTAACTCTAAATCCTAAATTTGCTACTAGGATTACACTTCCTATTCTTCATTTTAATCCTCTAGAATAAAGCTCACCGCGTTAGCTATTCAACGCTTCAAACGACATCTAAAACGGCATCCTAAAACTCAAGTTACAGCATTTTCAAACTGAATCTGCCAAAAATCAGACAACATGGGTCGACGCATATCTCCTTGGATCGACGCGTATTGCACCAAACAGGAAACATGAGTCGATGCATCCTCTCTTGGATCGACTCATCCTGAGTCTTACACACAGCATGTATCGAAACATGCTCCTACGGATCGACTCATCCTGAGTGTAAAAGCACTCATGTATCGACGCAAAACCTCTTCGTGTCGACTCATAGTGAGTCTCAAAACCTTCTTGTATCGACACATAACATTTGGGGTCGACGCATCCTTCTACATCCTGCATAAATTCTACGATTTTCTCTGCGTTTTCACTACGGGATTCATACTTTAAGCCCTAAAAACTTAATCTAATCATAGATAATCATCACTTACAATTATCCTATAATTCTACGTCAATTAAACAGCATCGGAAGATCGTTATGCATCTAAAATTCATCAATTTCATTATACAACATCATATACATTCAATTCATGAACAAGATAACAATCACCTCTAACCCCACATACCAATTATCATGAACCCAATTATAGCGTCAGAACCCCACCCTTACCTTTGATTGAAGGTCGCTCTATAATCTTCCGGTTGAAACCTTGTTCTGCCGTTTTTCCTGTTTTTCCAGCAGCTTCACGTTCTTCTTCTCAATCCTTATTCTTCTAATGCCTCCTCTTTTCTATTCTTTCTAACAACAATAAAATAACCTATTATTCTCTTAACTCCTTATTGGGCTCAAAACTAATACACCCCCTTTATTACTTCTATTCCTTAAAAACAAGCTCACATCAAATAATATCATACTTCTAATATTATTTCACCACTTAATAAAATAATTAAATCCAATTAATCACAACACATCTTCTCAAATATTCCAAAATAATTTAATTAAATAATTAATTAAATTACGGGCGTTACAGATAAGTTTCCCCGACGTTCTTCAACCCAAAGGCATAACTTTGTAGCATAAAGTTCCCCACTATATGATGAAGGTAGTTTTCTCCATGTCTTCAGGCGCCATCTTGATCTGATTATAACCCGATAAACCATCCATGAAATAGAATACCTTATGTTGAGCAGTGTTTTCGACCAGAACATCGATATTTCAAAGTGGGAAGTCATCTTTAGGGCTTGCCCTGTTTAGATCCCTGTAATCTACGCACATACGTACCTTGGCGTCTTTCTTTGGCACCAGAACAACATTAGCAACCCATTGAGGATATGATGTCACTACTAAGAAACCTGCATTGAATTGCTTCATAACCTCGACTTTGATCTTTTTTGACATTTCAGGATGCATGCGAAGAACCTTCTGCTTAATCGGAGCATAATCCTCTTTCATTGGCAGACGGTGAACCACAATATTGGTATCGAGCCATGGCATATCTTCGTATGACCAAGCAAAGATTTCAACATATTCATGTAACATCTGGATTAGTCTTCTCTTCACACTCCCCTCTAATTTGGTGCCTATCTTAACATCTTTCTTGTCTGTCTCGGTACCCAAGTTCACAACTTCGACTGGCTCTTAATGTGGTTGGATAGCCTTTTCTTCTTTTATTAAGAGTCTGGAAAGTTCTCTAGGTATTTCACAATCTTTGGTTTGTGGAGCTAGGGTTTTATGTGCATGGTTCATTGAGAATTTCTTGCATCAGGATATTACAAGACTTCCATCTTTAAGGTTCCTTCAAAAGTATCAAGTGTTTAGAATCTCCTCAATGACTCGGAATCAAATGAGAATGCTTTTAATTAAGGTTGTTGTATTTATCTTCATCATTGCAAAGGTTAGATTCATGGTGAGAGTCTATGAGCTTAAGGATGCTTTGGTGATACATTGGTTGAGGTTGCAAGATATGGTTTATGGAATCAAAACATCATCGTTCTTTCAGATATCAGTTGCTTGTCATGCAAGTTGAGTTTGGCTAAAATTTGTAGATTTAAAATTAGAGGTTCATTGAGAGTGCAAGATAATTTGGATTTGAAGTCGATTCAAGTGGTTCCATTATGCAAACTTGATACTATAAAGTAAATTCAAGATCGGATCAAAAAATGTCAAAGTTGGTTGAAACTTGTAATCTTGGAAAGAAAGTATTTAGATTTCTTGGAATTTAAATAAACAAAGTTACAAAGTTCCAACTTCAAATTGCAAGTTTCGTTCAAATATCATCCATGATTTTTATCATCCAAAAGTGTCACCAAAATTCCCTCATAATTAGGACAAGTTGAAAATGAAATTGAGGAAGACAAAACTGGACAAAAGACCAAATTACATTCCCAAATTCAAGTTTTTATTGTTACAAAGATGTTCCTACAAAAATTTCTAGAAATGTAGCCTATCTCCTTGCTTCATCTTCGAGTCAAGATTCCCATGATCCAAACAATCTTCGCATGCCTTGTATGCTTTACCTTGGCTTCCTTAACCTGTCCAAAACAGTCTCAAACATGATAATACCGGTTCAAACAAATCATTGCATAGAAAATTCAGCACACTTGCACACAAGCAAACTGCGCCCCTACAAAATCAGTCCGTAAAACCAATTCCAGATCAACCAAGTCTTGCCCTGCATCCAAGACCAAGTTATGCCAAACAAAAAACTTGCTTCAAAACTTGAAACTAACCATACAATACAATTAATCAATCAGCAGCTCAGCAATGAATAAAAGAATTCATAACATTTTTTAACTAATTCATAACATAACCAGCTTGTAACTCATTCTAACTAAACTGTCTCCAAACAGGAGCCCTGCAAAATTCTCTAAAACCCTAACCCCTCTAACTCCATCCAGTTCCAAACAAATTATAACAGAAAAACCGATTAAACAGAAACTTTATAGCTAACCATTTCCTAACCCACTGTCAAGAAACAGAACTCTATCCAAAACCATAACTAACTTCCTAACATTAACAAGACTAACAACTCACTCAACCAAATTCCTAACCACTTCTAACAGAATCTAACCACCTCCATAACAGGATTTAACCACCATAACTTACAGCTTTTCAGAACCAAAAACAGAAAAACTAACTCTCTCAATTGAGTAACAAAATTCTAACCGAATTTTGACTCCTTCCTTAACCTCTTTTTCATTCAACCAATTTCCTAACATCTCCTAACAACCTCTAACTACATCTAACAGAAAATTCTCAGCAAATGAAGAGATAAAAGAAGCATATGACAAAAAGAGAAAGGAATGGGAATTCACGATTCATTTCTACCAGAATTCACAAAAAAAACCAAAAAACTACACAAATACTCACCAGAATCTCTCTATCTCTCTCAGAACTGAGTTGAATCTTCTTAAAATTCCATCAATCCTTCAAGCTTATGGAATCCTTCAAGTTTCTGTAACAAACTCCATAGCAGTACCTCCAATCATCATCTCACAAACCTTCAACCTCCACCACTTTCTCTGCATATTCTTCGCATCACTCCATCACCAATACTCCATAATCTCTGCTTCATCACTAAACGAGAATCTTCATCACCCAACTACGATCTTCTTCAAGAATCAGCATCTTTGTCAAGAACTTCACACCATCTTCTCTCGACTCAATCTTCTGCATCATTCTTCAACAATCTTCATCATCATCACCACTTCCGTCTTTGTCGGTTCAGCATAATGCAACTGCAATTTCTCACATTCATCAATAACGCCATAATAACAAATTCATAAAGAAAAGTAGAGGAAGAAGAGGAAACAAAAAAAGTGAGATCGCATACCTGTTTTTGCCCCTTGGTTTTTTCTCTGTGCTTTATAGTGTGTATTGTAGCAATTACCAAGACCTATATCTGTCTCATAGCAACTTTCACGGTGGTGTTATGCATCGAGATAGAGAGGGCGAGTCCACGAGAGTTGAACCGTTGCTGATGAAGAGGAACAAATCTGAGACAGAGCTTCAAATCAGAAGCAAGCTAATCACGAGCGGAGGCGAAACCACATTGGTGCAAAGCTGAATTAGAATTGATGATTCCGAGGTGTTGAGGTCGTGACACAGAGAAGAGAGCTCGAGAACAGTATGGTAGCGCGCTGTTAATGGTCGCCAGAGAAGAGAAATTGAGAGATTGAAACGAAAAAACCAATCAGAGACAGAGAGGATTGAGCGGCGCGATTCGTTGAAGAGGAAGGAGTCTGGTCGTCCTTTTTCTCAACCTTAACTCAAATCAAGTTCCACTACTCAAATTCTTTAATTATATTTTGTTTATTTTATAATTATTTGATTATTTTGCTAATGATCTAATAATAGTGAATCAGTAACGCTTATGGTGATAGATGTTGTCATTGAACCATGGGTTGGCCGAGAATCGATAGGCCCATTTCCAATTTCTTGTGAAGCCATAGTTGGAACCAAAAACAATGCTCATGGGCCCTTCTGGATGGGCCTCACACCCAAGTAGTCTTTTGCTGGACACTCACTCCTTGTAACAGGTTCAACACCCCCTCTGTTTAGAGTGGTATTATTTGTTTTTTTCCTATTAATTTTTTCTTCATTAATTTCGATAAACTCTTTGGTGATAAAATGATACATCAAAAATAATAGGAAATGCTTTGGAATTTTGGAAATTTGTTATATTTCAATTATGATCAATTATTTCACTAATTTTTTAATCTTTGTTTGAGAGATCTTGATGCCACTTGTGTATGATAGTAGTGTTCAATCCATGATATATGTGGGCACAATTGTGGGATGACGTTGTTGAAGACTCCCAAAGGTTTCAAAGTAAATTAAGGCCATAATCTTCAGCAAGGAATTTCATGGAGGCTTTTGGTAGAGTTTTCTCTTCACTTGCATGGTTTTGAAGAGGCAATATACCTTCTCCGTTTGGTATCATCGTGACCTTATTTTATTCCTCATTTCCACACTTTACCAGTTTTCTAGAAATCATGAGAAATAGGATTTTACTGCTTTCTGATGCCATGAAAAGTAGGGTAGAGATGTATGACGGGGGTCTTCGTTGCTGATTATGTCAGGAATCCCTCTGGTTTATTTAAAGACCCGTTTAGGGAAATTCTGCATTGATTTCCATTGTGTGCTACCTGTGTGTGGTTTGTTTAAAACCCTACCTTTGTGTAGGTATTCTGCAGGTGTGTTTACGTTTTGTGCCCGCATTATTCCCCCATTCCTTATTGAAGTACTCAAAAGGAGGCGAGCAGGGAGGGTTAGCAATCAACCCCCACAACTTCGTCTGTGTCATCCTTAGCTCGTGACGCACCATGATGCTTCAGAGTTGTGCTTGCTCTTGTATATCGAGTCGTCAAGTGGGGAAGGGTTCTACAATCGAACCCCAACGCTTGTCAAGAGTTCGCATTGGCCGATGCTGATACTCCTTGATTGTTCATATTGCCTTCTGTCGTCTACCTGGATCTCCTATATCTTGGTTAGGTGTTCAGTCGCTTTGGACATCACTTTTTGTTTCTTCATCTCACTCCCCCTTGTTTGTCTCGGGTGATACACTCCCCTTGGCTAAAGAATTTATGTTCTTTTCCTTACTCTTTTATGTGTGTGCTTCTTCAAGCTTGTTTGCTTTATCCTTGTACATACCATGTTCCCTTAGGATGCGCTTGCTTCGTTCGGATGCAGGTTAGACCTTAGGTTGCAAACCATGCATGCTAACTTTAGGTAGACATTTCCCTTTTGTTAATCCAAACCTTAGGACTACCATTGTATGATAACATTAGGTTAGAAATAGGCTTGTCTCCCTTATACTCTTTTCTTCCCCTTTTTGCATCCTTGCATCTAAAACTAAAACCTTTTCTTTAGCAAATAATAAAACATGTTAATGACAATTAAACCCTTTTTCAAGGTAACAAAGATACAAACCAACTCAAACCTTTTGAGCGTCCAAGCACCTTTTCTCAGAAAACCCTTTTCAGGTAAGGACATGATTAATTTACTTATGTGCCAACGCATAAGTCCCCAAAGGTCGAGCTACAACAGAAGGCGGAATTAACATTGTCCATAAAAAACACAAAACAAACAAAAATATGTGAGCCGAACTACGGTAGCTCTGATTCCTCAAAAAGGATACGTAGGCATTGGGGTAGGGCCCAAGCGAGTACAACTTTATTTTCCCTACATTATTTTCTCATTTATTTTTCATGCATTCTTTAGCAGTAGTAAATAGTAAGCATAGATTAGACACAACCATAAGATAGACAACAAGAGTGGATACCGTAGAGTACTATGGGCGTGTGGGGTGCTAATACCTTCCCCTCGCGTAACAGACTCCCTTACCCGATCTCTCGGTCCCAAGACTGTGACTACTCCATTCTCAGGTTTTCTCGATGTTTACCTTTCCCTTCATGTGGGACAAAATACGTTCGATGGCGACTTCATTGTTTGATAATTTTCAGCTGGTTGTTTCAGCTGGCAACTTTACTGGGAAAAGGTAGACCAAATCCTGGTCCATCCTGGAGTCGCTCCTAGCTCTTGTTTTTTTATTTATTTGGGTGTTTATTTTTATGCTTTCAGTTTATTCATCCATACATGATTACCTAAGCATATGTATGCATTGCATTTTACTGTTTTCCATATACTTCTATTGTACTGGATCTGCTTCTTATTGGATGGATGTTACTATGAGGTAAAAGGCCCAATACCCAGGCCAAGTGACAACCATAAGAACCCTAGGAATAGAGTGGAACATGAACGGCTAGTTGACGTAGGTTTTACTATTGCCGTCATGTCGTCCATGCTCTGATGAGGTACAAATGAGGGGCTATCATTTTCACGTAGATGATACAATGATAGTTTTTTCAGGAGTACCCTCGATTCTGAGTTACCATTGTCTTACCCTGATCTAGTCTTCACCCGTGAGTGAGGAGGGAATTATTATCACAGGTACAGATGGTTACTATTGGTTCTAACAATTATGTTATGGATTTTTGTTGATGACTTATTCAGATGCTATATATTATTGGTGACCATATGGTTCTAAGATTTATTTTCTAAGTTCCTGATTTGTATATTTGGAGGATCATTCGGGCCTTCGATCTTGGTATTTCCTACATGTTCAGAAAGGGCTCAACAGTATCCATTGGTCCAGAAGCCTTAATCTCGTACAATTGATGATCCACATGGTACTTTGTTCTTGTTTGTGCGGAAGCTAGGCCAGACCTTGATCTGATAATATTCATATGATTCAGAACAGTTCCACAATCATATTCAGAAGTGACGGAACTTTGATCCCATGTCTTTGCATACATAACATGGTTAATCACATGTGTTGTACCCCAAAATTTGCCCTCCCATTTCCTCAACATTTTCTCATCACAATACCTTTGAAGATCAAGATCCAGTTAGGGTTTCCTCTGCTCAAGACTTCTCCTTGCACTGTGGACTCAAATTAGGGTTTGTGTTTGCCTAAGGATGTTTTGACCTAAAATGCCTAAGATGACTTTCATGCTTCATATTGGACTCCCAAGTTTCTCCATACCAAGTTTCAAGTCTTGATTCCAAGTTTTGCCCAGTCAATTAGACAGATGACCTAGAAATCAACTGTATTGGGGAAAAAGTCAACTGTGGCCAATTGACAGTCAAATCTCATGAAATTTGACCCACATCAACATATTGAATTCATATGGACCATTGGATCAAGTTTGGATCACAATTCCACAAGAAATTTGATCAGATCACCAAAAGGGCAAAATGGTCATTTTTAGGGTTTTGACTGCACAAAGGCAATTTTTGACTGATTGACCTAGCCAATGGCAAATCAAGCTCACATATGGACTCAAGGACTCAATGAAATGGTCTTGACACATTCATCAAGCTCAAAAGATCCCAAGTACACAAGATTGACAGTTGAATTTCCCAGTCAATTGATCAATTTTGACTGTACACTGAAAAGTCAAACTTTGACCTTTTGGTCAAAATCAAGAGTCAAGATTCATTTTTCATCAAAACATGCCAAATCATGAAACTTTTTCACCAAGAAATCACAAAATGCAAATTAGGGTTAGAAAATGGAATTTTTCATAACTTAGAATTTTTCTAAGTTATGAAAAACCCTAATTTTTTCCCAACTTTACCCCATCTTTTCACAAGGTCCATTTGGATTTAAACAAAAGTCAAAACATGAAAGTTGTAGCTTGTTGCATAATCTACAACTTTGATTCACAAAGTTTTCTCATTTGAAGCTTGTATCTCAAGTTATAATTTTTTGAATAAGGGCACTAAACCATTGTTAACTTAGTGAAATTTAACCTATTTTGACAAGGTTTTCTACCCCACTTCAAGGCCACTTTTCATACCCTTCCACTTGGAATTTTGATTTGCATTTCAAATATGGATTGTAGTACACATTCCAAGCTTTCCAAAATGTCCAAGAACTCATCAAACAACCTCATAACTTGAGAGATTCTAATTTCACAAGTTGGCAAAAATTCACTTTTGTTCTTCATCAAGGCATGTTCATAAACTTGCAAATCTGAGTTTAGCTTGCTTTATGCTTGATTAAAGGTCCTTGAACCATTCCATACTCAATAATTTAATGCATATTCAATGTGTTAAGACCATGTTCTTTGTGTTCTAACATTGCATAGTGGATTAATCCTAAACTAGATAAAGTGAACTTTCCATTTTTGAAAAAGATTAACTTTATGTCAAATTGAAATCCAAGAAGGTACAAGCAAAATCCCTTTGGCACAAGATTATGGGCAAATTGCTCTGATCAAGAGAGGCTTATGCAGCAGGATTAGAGGCCCCTACTGACCTAAAACACAAAGTGACCTTTGCTTGCTTCATTTTCAAGTAACATTGCATAACTTGTGCCATATCTCATCTCAGCTTAGGAACACAAGAGAGAAGTTATCAAACATATTCCATAGACCATATCCAAGCTAACACACGAGCCCTTGCCCTCCAAAACATCCTCCATCTCAGAATCATCCTCAAACTGCAAAAACAGAGTTGCCTCTGCAGTTTGAGTGCAAACTCCCATTTCTCTCGAGCATTCTCACCAAAATCAATTCATACACCTTCCATACAACATATGCAAACTAACCATGGCCTAAAACCTGACCTGTAATCACTCTAACAGTTTCCACCATTTTTAATTTCTCCTTTTGCAGTTAAAGTTCTGCAGCTTGATACAAGAAGGTTCAAGACAAAGTGAGCATTGAAAAAGCATCCCTAGACCTCAAGGAAGCTTTTCCAATCATTACATTGCACTGAAAGTCCCTCATTCTCCACATAGAAGTTCAACTGCACAGGTAAAACTTTGAACTCGTATCTCTCTTATCATGCATTTTTAGTCTTAAGTTTGTGAAGAAACAAGGTCCTACTCATAGCCCTGAACATGTACATATCTTTACATTTCATTTCTTTTGCCTGAGTAGAGAGAATTTGGAGTTTGAAAATGGTAGAAAAATTAGGTTAGGATTTGGGGGAGGAGAAATTCTCCCTCGTCTTAGAGAGTTAGGTCAAGTTCCATACATGGTTAGAACCGTCTCTTCATGCTGAACATTTCTTGTGTTATGAGTTTTTGCTGAAAAGCCAAGAATCAGGAGTTAGACATTGAAGAACAGGGGCGCGCATTTTTTCAAATGTTTGAGCTGGAGGTTGAAGACAATGATCATTGGGCTGGGCTTTTGTGTTATTTCTTTTCACACCCTATTTCCATGTTTACACCCCCTGAGCCCATTGGCTTCATTTTTGACTCTTTTTGACTTTTTCTTTTTTGGTTGACTTTGTTTATTTTTTCTCATGGCATTAAAAAATTAAAAATATTTTTTCCATCATTTTTTGAATATATGGCATATTTATTTGATTTATTTCTTTTGTTTGCATATAAATATATATATATATATACTATTATTAGAATAAATAGAAAAAATAGTGTAAATACATTTTTATTTTCATTTACCTTCTGAAAATATTTCACACAAAAAATACTCTTTTTATTTATTTTATTAAAATATTAAATAAATATTTATTTTGTGTATAATGCACATTTAAGAAATTAATATATGTATATATATATGTTTATTAATATATTTAAGATAAAATATGAAAATACTTGAATTTTTCACTTTATTAATATTTGATACAAAAATACTTTTTTTCATAATATACTTCATTATTATTTTATTTTTATAAATAACAAATAAATAGTTGTATTAAATTAGATAATAATGCATTTTCTTTAAAAATTAGGGGTTTTGCCCTAAATTCAAAATACTCCAAAAAATAATACATTTTATTTTTCTTTTCTCTTTTACATAAATAATATTTTTTTTCATACATATACAAAACATTTCTTTTGCATCTTGCATTTTTATTTAATTTTTGTACATTATTTAAATTGCAAATATTCAAAATGATGTAATAATGTAGATTTAAATTCTTGTCAATATCCCCATTTGAACATTTGTACCCCCCTTCCCATATTTGGTTTTGTAATAGCTTAGTAATTTTAATTTCGCACTTTATTGCTTTCTAATGATAACATGTTAGAATTAGGGTTTGTATGCGAAAAAACGATAAAAAATAGCTTGACCTAATACAAGATAAACAAGCATGAAAATAGACACACAAATCACACTTGCACCCCCTAGGGTTTTCCACTTGTTGCCTTCAAATAAATGGGCCATATTGCATGTTGAACTTCTTTGGGCAAAGCAAACAATTTGAATGATCATAGTCCCTCGACAAAACTTTTCAAAACAAACAAAAACAAATGATCAAGTCCCTTAAAGAAATTGCTCAAAGACATTTAACGCCGTTGCAATTATGGTCTAAAACAATGACCCGCGCCTGTCCCTTTCACATCCTAACACAAGGTTGCCCACCAAATACAATGGTGGAGCAAACTTGTTAAAAGGGTTAAAGTATAGCAATGATCTTTTGAGAAATTTAGGAGTAGATAACCTCTTAGTTACTTGAATTAACTTGCAAAACAAAACACTTGCCTAATTTCAAAATCACACATCACTACACTTTCAAAACAACCTTCAAAAACAAATGAAAACTTTTTCAAAAGACATACATCTTTGTATACATCCCCACATGGATCATTACAAAGGTTGCCACCACATTGGTCTCTTTTCAAAACATTTTCAAACCCACACACTCAAGCACCATTTAAAACAATTGAAAACAAAAGGCAAGTGATCTAAGCAAGTAACTAAGAGCCCATGGATAACCATGGATAGAAAGGGTGCTAATACCTTCCCTTTCTATAATCTACTCCCCGAACCCAAGAAAACATCTCAAAAGGTTTTTGCTGTGCTTTTTAACCTTTCCTTAGGATAAAATAAAAAGTCGGTGGCGACTCTTGCTCAACCGCACATTTGCGGAAACAAACGCAAAAGCACAGTCAGTTCTCCCACCGTATCACAGAACTGGCGACTCTGCTGGGGACTGAACTTTAAAAGTGGAGTAACCTTAGGGCTTAGATCACCTTTGTTTTCAATTGTTTGCTTTGTCTGCTTTTATATTTGTGGGCTTTGCATCGGAGTTTATAGATCCTAACCCGGATCTGGGATATACCCTTTTTAGGTAGCATAATCTGTGAGGGACCTGTCCGGCGTAGACCGACATGGGTGAAGCAGTGGCTACGTTGGTGTGGCATCTTAGCCTGTACCTATATCCCTTGTGTTGTAACGGGGAGAATATAGGTCTTCTAAGGGGTCATTAAACACCAACCAACCTTAGAACCCTAAATTGACCAACTTGGCTATTAGGACAGTAGCAGTATGCTACACTCATTGAGGCTAAACTCTCGAGATGGTTCTGGCCGCGAGAAAAGATTGCGATGCTGGAGTTATGACCGATTGAGGGTAGCCAATGATTTGAGATCCTCTAGAACCCGGTTACTTTTGATAGGACAAGTTTTAACCAACAAAACCAAAAGAGGGTAATACCTGAAACTCATGCTGGCTTGAAACCTAAGGGTGTCTTGTGTGACTTGTGTGCCTTATTTGCCTATGTGAATACTTGTGGTGTGTTTCATCATAGCATCATGCCATCATACCATTGCATGCATCCTGTACAAAGGACTAACCCATTTCAAAGACAAAAAAAAAAGTTTCATCTTTGCTCTGTTTTGCAGGACATCATGATACCCGTGCGCAGAAATACTGTTCGGCTCAACTTTGTTTAACCACCAGTTTTACTCAAGGATTTGGTTGGAAGTATTCCAAACACTTCTTCTTTCATCAACAGACATGGTTCTCTCCTTGGCTTGATCACTGCAAAATGGGACCAACAACTGATAAGTGTTCTGACCCAGTTTTATGACCCTCTGCATCACTGTTTCACCTTCCAAGACTTCCAGCTGGTTCCTACCCTGGAAGAATTTTCTTATTTGCTTGGGATTCCTGTCTTGGAACAAACTCCCTTCACTGGTTTGGAAAAGACTCCTAGGCCTGAAGAGATTGCTGCAATTCTCCCCTTGACAAAAGAAGAGGTATTGTCCAACTGGGAAACTAGAAATGGGATCAAGGGCTTTTTGGTTAAATTTCTGGTTGGCAAGGCTAATGATTTCTGGAATGACTTGGACTTCAAGGCATATGAGGATGTTCTAGCTCTTTTGATCTATGGTCTGGTGCTGTTTCCCAACCCTGACACCTTTATCAGTATCCATGTCATAAGGATCTTCATGTCTCGGAATCCGGTACCCACTCTTTTGGGTGATATTCTACAACAACTCTATGCTCGTACTGCTCGAAAACGGGGAACTCCGTGGTGTTGTGCTCCTTTGCTAGTAAGGTGGTTTATTTCGCACCTTCCTAAGTTCGTGCTGAAGAATGAAGAAGGAAAAGGTTGGGCTCGGAGGTTAATGTCTCTCACTGATAATGACATCACCTGGACTCTCAGAGGTTTGGATGAGGTAGCTGTTATCGACCGTTGCGGAGAATACCCTAATGTCCCGTTGATTGGCATCCAAGGAGGAATCTATTACAATCCATGCTTAGCTCTCCATCAGTTTGGAAGAGCCAGAGGAGATGGGCCTCATGAAATGCTGGTTCCTCACTTCCATTTTGAGTTTCAGGCAGACAGTGACAAACTACGCCAGGGATTCATTAGAGCTTGGGACATAATTCACAAAGCTGACCCATTTGAGTTGGGACCAAAGACTTCCCTGCCATTGAAGCCCTATTGCAAATGGGTCCGCATCCGTGCTCAGAAGTTAGGCATGCCCTACGAAGCTGTTAGACCTCTCATTCTTGAATCTCCTGATGAAGATGGGGTTCTTCCAACTGCCCTCCCTCCTCAGATACCTACTGATTTTGACACCATGAAGAGATCTTGGGCGCAGCTAAAGGAAGAACGGGATTTCTATCGAGAGAAGTTCAACGAGCAGGAACGGAAGATTCAGAGGCTGACTAAGCAATTGGAAGAAGAACGGGTCCTGAACAACTACATCAGCACTGAAAAGAGGAGGCCATGGGAGCATTGATGAGCTTTGATTGTTTCCTTTTGTAGTTTATTTCCTTTCCAGTATTTTTCATTCCTGTAATGCCTAAGGGAAAATTGTTGAACAATTGAAAATTTTAATCTAATGAAATGTGTTTCCTTTTTTTTTTGTCAACAAAGTTGAATCTTGTTTGTCTTTGAAAACATAAAGCATACACATTCCATTGCACCATATGCATAGCAGGTACCCTATCGCACAGGTTGCTTAATTTTCTTCGCTGTTTGTGTGCACAGTCATCATGAATCCAGACTCATCCAGCGAGCAGGCAATCAAGGCCCTTCAGGCCCAAAGTGCACAGTTTCAAGAGATGGTCCTAAGCCTAGCCCAAGGTCAGCAAGAGTTGAAGACTCTACTCATGAAGAAGAAGAAGAAAAAGAGGACTGCATTGTTCAACACCGGACGCAGATTTGGGAACACACTCCACAATGAAGCTGATCCAACCACTTCTTCTGCTGAGAAAAACAGTCCCCAAGGGGGAGGGGCTCCTAGTCCCGCAGTCTCCGACAACGAGACGGACTATAACGACGAACAATACCCACCTGCAGCTGACAGATACAAGCAATTGGAGGACCGCTTGAGCTCCATGGAAATTCAGAATGTGCCGGGGCTGGATTTCGGAGATTTGGGGTTATCTTCTGGAGTAGTAATTCCACACAAGTTTAAGGCACCTGCCTTCGCCAAGTATGATGGGGTCTCCTGTCCAAAGCTACATCTAAGGTCGTACGTAAGGAAAATCCAACCTTACACGGCGGACAAGAACCTCTGGATTCACTTCTTCCAAGATAGCCTCTCGGGGTCACAGCTTGAATGGTTCTACCAATTGGATGGAGCTAGCATCCGACACTGGGAAGATTTGGCAACCGCATTCTACAGACAATACCAATACAATTCTGATCTCGCTCCCACGCGTACCCAACTTCAGGGTATGTCTCTAGGAACGAGTGAAGGGTTCAAAGAGTACGCTCAAAAATGGAGAGATTTGGCTGGCAGGGTGCAGCCTCCATTAACTGACCGAGAGCTGGTTGATATGTTCCTTGGGACTTTGTCTGGTCCGTTTTTCAATCATTTGGTTGGTAACTCCTCTGCTGGGTTTACAGATTTGATATTGACGGGAGAAAGAATTGAAGCTGGCATCAGGTCAGGCAAGATACAAAAGGCTGCCTCCACAAGTGCTGAGAAGAGGCCGTTTAAGAAAGAAGCAAGTGTCGTCTATGGTCCTAGAAGACAAGTCAAACCCGAAAGTCGCCAAGCCGTCAATGCTTTGGTCATCTCCAAACCTGTTGCTGCTCCTCAGCAGTACAATCAACAAAGAAGCGAAAGGCCCAAGAGGCAGTATACTCGGCTGAGTATGACCTTATCTCAAATTTTACCCCAACTGTTATCCACCAACCTGGTGACCCTCAAAGAAGCTCCTAAGGTCGTCAACACTGCGTCTCCTAATTATAACCCAAATGCCCGGTGTGCTTATCATTCTGATAGTCCCGGGCACACTACTGATGATTGCTGGGCCCTGAGAAACAAAGTGCAAGATCTGATCGACGCAAAGGAAATTCAGTTTGAAGCACCGGAAAGACCAAATGTTGTAACTGCTCCTATGCCCCAGCATAGAGTAAATGCCATTGAGGAAGAAATGTATGCTGTTTCGGTAGATGAAGTTGTTACCCCTCTGAAGACTGTCAAGAAGAACCTACTGCGGGCCGGTTTATTTCCGGGTTGCGGTGAAGGTTGCCTGTTCTGTGCTGTTTCCCTATCTAATTATCCCTTGCTAAGGTTAGGCATCCAAGGCCTAATGGATAGCAAGGAAATTCTATTCAAAAAGTCTGCTGTTCAGTTGGTCCCAATAAAAGAAGTTTCTGTGATCACCATCTTCAAAAATCCAATCAAGGCTCCCCCGAAGAAGCCTATTCAAATCATGACTGTTGCACCTGTGATTATTACTGTCCCGGGGCCTCTCCCCTACGTATCTGATAAAGCTGTCCCCTGGCATTATGGGGCAGACGTGTATGTGAATGGAATCAAACAAGAATTCGACGCCAGCGCCAGTATCTGCGATATCACCGGTCCAGCCAAGGTCACCCGCAGTGGCAGGCTCTTCTCGCCTGACATTGCACCGCCCGCTATTCGAAAACCCCTCCTTATAAAACCTACAAGTTTACCTGTTCCTGCTGCTGATCAAGTTGTCTCCCCTGCTGCCGAGTCATCAAATGCTCGGGGCAAAGGGATTGAAGAAGAGCCTGCCCGGATGGAGGCACCAATACCCGTAAATGCTGAGGCCTCCCAACAAGAAATGGAGGAGATTCTGAAAATAATAAAGAAAAGTGATTTCAATGTTGTCGAGCAGCTGGGGCATACGCCCTCCAAGATCTCCCTGCTCTCCTTATTGCTATGCTCCGAGGCCCATGCTAAGGCCTTGATCTCATTTCTCAAGACGGCCCATGTGCCGCAAGAGACGTCTGCAGCCCAGTTCACCGATTGCATAGCGAATCTAACAGCAGACAATGGCTTGGGTTTTTCAGATGCTGACCTGACCGCGAAGGGAAGAGACCACAATGATGCCCTGCATGTCTCTATTGAATGCAGGGGCACTACTCTGGCACATGTATTGGTGGATACTGGTTCTTCCTTGAATGTCCTACCGAAAAAGGCTTTAGATCGTCTGGATTATGAAGGCCTAGAATTGAAGCCCAGCAATATCATCGTCAGGGCCTTCGACGGTTCCAAAAGGATGGTTCATGGAGAGGTTAACATCCCTATTCGTGTGGGCTCTCAAGTGTTTGACTCTACCTTTTATGTGATGGATATACGTCCATCGTACTCTTGTCTACTGGGTCGACCTTGGATCCATAAAGCTGGGGCAGTGACCTCCACCTTGCACCAGAAGCTGAAGTATCCCGTCAGGGGGAAGATCGTCACTGTGCAAGGAGAAGAGGAGTATATGGTGAGCCATTTGAATTCCTTCAGATACATTGAGATGGACGGGGAGTTTATTGAAACCCCCTTTCAGCATTTCGAGGAGGTACATCCAATTTCAGCAGCTGCAGAGACAATAGCCGAAGAGAATGATTCCTTGAAGATGGCTTCCCTAAGGGATGCCCGGGCTGTGGTTCAGAAAGGCAATTGTGCACACTGGGGTCAGCTCCCTGACTTCACTCAGAAGAACGACAAGTTTGGGCTAGGCTTTACTGCAGAGACTCAGAAGGCGGTGCGCAAAGAGAAGATCGGAAAGGCTCCGGTGTTTATTTCCAGCTGTGATCGGTGGATCTGGAACTGACTGTTTTAAAGCTGGTTCGCGAAATGTCGCGGAAGCAAGAGTCGCCACCGTCTTTTATTTTCTCCAAATGGAAAGGACAAAAGCACAGAAAAATTCCTTATAGAGATTGCTCTCGGTTCGGGAGGTAGGTTATAGAAAGGGAAGGTGTTAGCACCCTTTCTATCCATGGTTATCCATGGGCTCTTAGATACTTGCTCATTGTGTTTTCAAATTGTTTGTTTGCTTTTCAATGTGGGTTTAAAAAGTTTCTTTGAAAAATTTCAGATCGACTCGTACGTCAGAGTGTTTGAAAAATTTGCTTTGAAAGCTTTTGAAAATGTGTCAGTGTGAAAAGTCTTTTTGAGTTTGTTTTGAGATTAGAGCAAGTATCCTTGAGAACCTACCTACCCTAAGGAATTCGTCTGTGTAGATGTCCTTTAAAGTAGTGCCATCCCACCATTGAGAGGTAGGTAGCACCACCGTTGGAGGTGTTCGGGTCAATTCGAGTTTTAGGGACGTGGTGATCACCAGAGCAATGGGAAGACACCTTAGAAGCTACCCTCATGCCAGGTTCCCGGATCATGAGGACTTACTAAGACGTCCTCTACTCGACGATCACCTTTCGAGGCAAGGCAACAGTGAGGCGTACCCTAGGGGTGGTGTGTGCGAATTGTGTGTCATGTTTCAGTTATTTGTCTTGTCCTGTTTGTCGTGTTCTACGCTTGATTTTAATTAGACATTCATTCTTTCATGCTTGGTTAACAGTTAAATATTTTGCGAGGAAATAAACCTAAGACTGTTACAAATGGCGCGGGTCCACATCGCCAAAATTAAACCGGACCCGGTTTAGCGGAAAATAAATAAAGCGATAAAATGAAGTGCGAAAAGTAAATTTACATGGCTTTGGGAGATTTACATAATTACAATGAACGATAAAAATAAATCATGCGAAATTAAATGATTAAACAATGGGCGTTGGACCCGTTTGCAAAATATTAAAAGTTAATGAGAATTAAAAATTAAATGATTAAATGTTTTTTTTTTGGTATTTTGTGTTTTTTAGATTTAATGAGAAAAAGGAGTTAATTGAAATTAAATTAAAAGGAGAACCCTAATTCTAATATTTTTATTTATTATGAAAGAATTAAAATATAATCTATATTAAACCCTAATTTATTTATGTACAATTTTTAATTATAAAAATAATAATAATAAATAAATAGTATTGTGAGAACAAGAATAAAAATTAAAAAAGATATTAAAATTAACAATTAACCTAATTCTACATTTTTTTGATTTTTTATTAAAAAGGAATTAAAATTAAAACCTAATTAACCTAAATAATTTACATTCTAATTTATTTATGAAAATAATTATAATATAAATATTTATTAATTTTTGGCTTTTTCTGATTTTTGAATGTTTTTATATTTTTAATGAAAATAAATTAATTATTTAAGACAATAAAATAAATAAAAGAACAAAAATAAAGGTAAGAAGAAAAATATAAAAAATGCAAACCAAGATGGGGTGTAGCCCCAATTGGGGAGGTTCAGGCCTGGAAGGTTAAGGCCCATTTGCTTGGATTTAGTTGACTTTTTGAATCACGTATAGCATGTTTGACTAGGGTACATGATGCTCTCCCACTCTTTGCCTTTGGCTTGATCTCATGGGACGCGTGGCTGCCTGATGGTGAGGGAATATGGTGAGTCTTCATACCAATATTGCATGGGAACGCCTTTGGAAAAATATTGTTGAGAATGGTACAGACCTGGGGTTCGAACCCAGGTCTTGGACGTTGCAAGGTGACACCTGCACCACTAAGCCATTGTTGCGCGTTGATTATACAAATAAGAAATAAATATAATAAAAAGAAGATAACATGTGAATAGATTAGACGCGCGAAATTCAAACCCACGTATCCCCTACTGCCACGAGTCCTTCTTCTTCCCTTTCCCTGAAACATGAACATGAGGCAACGGTTTTCATAGCGTTGCCTAAAACCATATATCAAAAAAATAGCGAATAGACCCTCGACGCTCATAAATTGAGCGCGAGGGTTGGAAGCTTTTCGTCTGAACGTGCTCAATGCAATGGCAATGGTCTGGAGCTCCAATTTTGCTTCGTCTTAAAAACCCCAAATGGGCAAACCTGTAAACCCTAAAATTTGGACATGGCAAAACCTTGTATACAGCATGAAAATCCAATTAAACATAATGGTTAGTTTTGAAACCTTGTAAGGAACATGAATCCATGATTAGAATGTCATGATAATGCCTGGAATTGAAAATACGATTATGCTTTTTTATGGAAAAGGATGGACTTCTGTATACCGATTCCACGCGTATTGATGGTTGTTCTTGATTGATACACGTTCAGAATCAGTCAGGGAAGCTATTGGAACAAGACTTAGGGCTTCAATCCTCCTCTAACCTTGAAAACAGTTTTCAATTTTTTTGGACAATTTTTCAAGTTTTTGTTTTGCTTCTGAGCGCAGCTAAGAGTCCAAGGGCATTAGGTTTGCATTCCTGAATATGTAGTGATCATTTTAGGTTAACAAAATTCCACAAAATCTCTTGTATTCAATGGTTTCAAGATTTGATTTTACAAGATATTTTTTGAATCTTTTTTCATGGTTTTTGTGTCAATTAGGTTTCAATCAAGCCAAAACCTTCTATATTAGCATGTGCACGAAATATTAAGTCCAAATCATGCACAAAAAGATTTGTTTAGGTTAAGTTTATATTTTTCATGTATTAAAATGATTTAAATGAGTATAAATTAATATAAATTCAAATAAATAATTAAAAAATATGAAAATACTTCCCTTTGGGCCTAGTGGTCGTGTATAAGCTTGGCATGAAGAAATTTGGAAGAAAAATGGGCCCATTTGCATTTTTAGGCCTTTTGCATCAATGTTGACTTTCAAAAATTTCCAAAAATTTCCCAACTTCCACAAGGCATAACTTGGTCAATTTTTAAGCTTTCCACATGTTCTTGGACATTTTGGAAAGGTCTTTGAGTCCTTTAACCAATGCCTTTGGTCCCATGTCATTTTGATTTACCAATCTCAAGTTATGGTCTTTGACTTAAAGTCACTTTTTGTTGACTTTTGAAAATGACATATAATGTTGAAATTGATAACTTTTTGTGAGAGCATTTCTTGGACTTGGAACATGAAGATGAATTGTAGGAAATGTCTTTCTCTTCAAAATGAGCTTTGGATGGAATTTTTCTGATAATCCATGTGAAAGTTATGCTCTGGTCAATTTCAGTTGACTTTTTCAGCTGTCCAAATATAGCAACTTTTGCATCTTTGATGATTTCTGAGCCAAATTTTGAGAATCATGATCAAGCATTGATCAAATGATGTTTGTGGCTTCAAAATGATATGTTGACCAAAAATTTGAACTTTTGACTGCCAAATGACCATTTTGCCCCTACAGTTGACTGTAGTGCAATCTAGGGTTTTGACTGTGCAATTTTGAGCTGAATGCCTTGAAACTTGATATGAGGGTATTTGAACATCTTTGTGGGCATATGAGACTTGATTGGGCCTTTGAAAACTTCATTTCCTTGATCAGAACCCAAACCCTAGTTTTGACTGTATAGGAGACAGTTGAACTGCATAGTCCTTGGGGAATTTTGTGACCTTGACTTGACAATTCTTGGAGAATATGGGAGGGCAAATTTTGGGGTGCAACACCAGCTCAAGGGTGAATGCTATCGAGGAGGATGTGGAGGAAGCTGAGTTTGACAGTTGGATCTACCCGACTACCAGCAACGGACCAAGCAACTGGACGACAAAGGATTTTACCCCTATCACATTTGTCATGCAGTAATTAATTTCTTTTGATTTCCGATTTGTAACAAACAATATGTTAAAACTTTGTTGGCTCGGTGTCCTACCCGGGGCATCGTAGCTCCATTTGTGAGGGCTTTTTGTATGACATTTTCATATATCATCAATCAAAACATTGGACGTTTGTTGAATTTCAAATCTTTTGCTCTTTTCCTTTCTGTGTTATATATATATTGCAAAACAGCTATATTTACACACACTCACTTATACAGGTTTCAATCCACTCTGGATCTCACTGGTAACAGCTCTGCTACCGCCAGTTATGACTTCTAAAATCCGATCAACTTGGCCGAAGACGAAGGTGAAGATGATTGCGAAGTGCCTGGTGAACTCGCAAGACTGCTACTCCAGGAAGAGAGGGCTATTCAACCACATGAAGAGCCTGTAGAAACAATTAACCTGGGTACTGAGACAGATAGGAAAGAGGTCAAGATTGGTGCCAATCTAGAGCTCAGCGTGAAGCAACGATTGATCCAGATGCTACAAGACTACATGGAGATTTTTGCTTGGTCCTATGAAGATATGCCTGGTTTGGATGCCGACATTGTAGTTCACCACCTGCCAACCAAGGAAGATTGCCTTCCGGTAAAGCAAAAAGTCCGACGGATGCGTCCAGAGATGTCTGAAAAGATCAAGGCCGAGGTTATGAAACAGTTTGATGCCGGGTTCCTTGCAGTGACTTCCTACCCCCAGTGGGTTGCCAATGTGGTGCCAGTACCGAAGAAGGACGGTAAAGTCAGAATGTGTGTTGACTACAGGGATCTGAACAGGGCCAGCCCCAAGGATGACTTCCCCCTACCTCACATTGACGTCCTTGTTGACAATACAGCCCAACACAAGGTGTTCTCCTTCATGGATGGTTTTTCAGGGTATAATCAGATCAAGATGGCTCCAGAGGATATGGAGAAGACTACCTTTGTGACTCAGTGGGGCACCTTCTGTTATAAGGTCATGCCATTCGGATTGAAAAATGCTGGGGCAACCTATCAACGTGCCATGGTTGCTTTATTTCATGATATGATCCATCATGAGATTGAGGTATACGTTGATGACATGATTGCAAGGTCTCAAACTGAGGAGGAGCACCTTGACCACCTGGGGAAGTTGTTTGACCGACTCAAGTTATACAAGCTGAGGTTGAATCCCAACAAATGCACCTTTGGGGTAAGATCCGGAAAATTGCTAGGTTTCATTGTAAGTGATAAAGGTATTCAGGTGGATCCTGCCAAGGTAAAAGCCATACAAGAGATGCCGACTCCAAAAACAGAGAAAGAAGTCAGAGGTTTTCTAGGACGACTGAATTACATCGCCCGATTCATCTCACATCTAACTGCTACTTGTGAGCCAATCTTCAAATTACTGAAGAAAGACCAAGTGGTACGCTGGAATGATGAATGTCAGGCCGCCTTTGAAAGGATAAAGGAATATCTCCAAGAGCCACCCATTCTTATGCCACCAGTGGAAGGAAGACCTCTGATACTATACTTGACGGTACTTGATAATTCAATGGGGTGTGTGCTGGGGCAGCATGACGAGTCTGGCCAAAAAGAGCACGCTATTTATTACTTGAGCAAAAAGTTTACCGACTGTGAGTCTCGTTACTCACTGCTTGAGAAAACTTTCTGCGCTCTTGTATGGGCTGCTCGCCGGCTGAGACAGTATATGCTGACTCACACTACTTTATTGATTTCAAAGATGGATCCCATCAAGTACATATTCGAAAAGCCCGCTCTGTCTGGAAGAATAGCGAGATGGCAAATGATCTTAACAGAATATGATATCCAGTATACAACTCAGAAAGCAATTAAGGGAAGTGTACTGGCAGATCATTTGGCGCACCAACCTGTGGATGATTACCAATCATTGAACTTTGATTTTCCGGACGAAGACATCATGGTGGTAACGGACTGTGAAGTACCTGGACCGGATGAAGGACCTGAGGAAGGATCCCGATGGTCTATGCATTTTGATGGAGCCTCCAATGCTTTGGGTAACGGCGTCGGCGCTGTAATCATATCTCCCAAAGGAACTCATACTCCCCTCACCGCCCGATTATGTTTCAGCTGCACCAACAATATGGCAGAATACGAGGCATGTATCATGGGTTTACAAGCTGCAATCGACTTAAGGATAAAATTTCTAAGTGTCTTCGGAGATTCCGCTCTCGTGATCAATCAGATCAAAGGCGAGTGGGATACGAAACACCCGAATCTTATTCCTTACAAAGAGTATGTGTTGACTTTGCTTCCCCACTTTGAAAAGATAACTTTTGAGCACTTCCCTAGAGAGGAGAATCAGCTAGCGGACGCCCTAGCTACGATGTCTTCAATGTTCAAAGTTAAATGGGACAATGAGGCTCCCCGAATCATTATCTGGAAGTTGGATGAACCGGCGTACTGCTGCGAGCTCGAGGCTGAGAAGGTTATTGAAAAACCCTGGTATCATGAGGTGAAGAGGTACTTGGAAGCTCAGGAATACCCTGAAGGTGCATCTGTCAATGATAAGAAGTTCATGAGGAGGTTTGCTGCAAAATTCTTCCTCAGCAACGACATTCTCTACAAACGGAATCATGATTCAACTCTGCTACGTTGTGTGGATAAGGCTGAAGCAGAGAAAATTATGATGGAATTACATGAAGGCACATTTGGAACACATTCCAGTGGACACACCATGGCTAAGAAAATCCTTCGGGAAGGATATTTCTGGTCCACAATGGAAGCCGATTGTTACCAACACTCCCGAACTTGTCATAAATGCCAGATCTATGCTGACAAGGTGCATATCCCGCCGGTTCCTCTGAACGTCCTGACGGCACCTTGGCCTTTCGCAATGTGGGGCATCGATATGATCGGTGAAATCCGACCAACGGCATCCAATGGGCATAGCTTAATCTTGGTGGCAATCGATTACTTCACGAAATGGGTTGAGGCAGCTTCCTATGCCACAGTAACCAAGAGCGTCGTGGCACGTTTCATCCGGCATAATCTGATCTGTCGGTACGGCATCCCAGAAAGAATCATTACGGACAATGGTACCAATATCAATAACAAAATGATCACTGAACTCTGAACAATTCAAGATACAGCACCACAATTCTTCTCCCTACCGACCGAAGATGAATGGGGCTGTAGAGGCAGCCAATAAAAATATCAAGAAAATTGTGCAGAAGATGACAGTGACCTATAAGGATTGGCACGAGATGTTACCGTTCGCTCTTCATGGGTACCGTACCTCAGCAAGGACGTCAACTGGGGCAACTCCCTTCTCTTTGGTCTATGGCATGGAGGCAGTCTTGCCAATTGAAGTCCAGATACCCTCTCTCCGGATAATGAAGGATGCGGACTTGAATGAAGATGATTGGATCCAGACTCGACTTGATCAATTAAATCTGATTGACGAAAAGAGGCTCACTGCTATCTGTCATGGTCAAACGTATCAGAAACGGATGATCAGGGCATTTAACAAGAAAGTCAGACCGCAAGAGTATCAAGTTGGGGACCTGGTAATCAAACGCATCATCCTTCCTCAAAGTGATCCCCGGGGCAAATGGACCCCTACTTACGAAGGGCCATTTGTGGTTAAACGTGTGTTCTCAGGAGGAGCCATGATCCTAACCACCATGGATGGTGATGACCTTCCTCACCCCGCCAATGCAGACATAGTGAAAAAATACTACGCATAAATAAAAGACCCGCTAGGTTGACATACCTAGGCAAAAATAAGGGCTTCCCGGCGAACCAAAAGGGTTCGGGCAAAAGTAAGGGATGAAATGAATAAAAAAAATCTGTACACCCGGCAAGTCGAAAACCTGAAAGGGCGGCTTGGGCAAAAAATGGGTATCCCGGTGGACTGAAAACCCGAAAGGGCGGTCCAGGCAAAAGTTAGGGATAAAAGCGTAACACTATGTCTCGTTGGATCACTTCGCATCCAGAATTCGGCATCAACTATCTGGCTCCAGATTTCGGCATTGACCAATCAGCTTCATCTTCAACTAGGTAGCAAAGCAATGAGACGTTCGAAGACATAAAGGCAATAGCAGAGTTGGAACCCAGTGGGATTGTTCACATAGCTGTTTTGTTTCCTTTTTCAAATTGTAAACTCTATACTATTTGGCGATGTCCTCTTACTAGGATGTCAGCCTCTTGTACAAAAACGCCTATTCACAGGAAAAGTTTAAATCAATACAAATTCACTTGTCCATACAAATTACCATTGTTTTCTCTTTTTTGTTTTGTCTTGTGAAGAACGTCCAATGTTCATTTTTGATATATGCATTTGACATTAAATTGCTAATTCATAAATATTTGCATATGAAACAAGAGATTGATTACAGGTGACATCAGAGACAGGGGCAATTTGAAGTTGTCTAATGCATGTCTGGTTGTTTTGTCCGCCAAGGCACCAAGGTAGGTTCAACTGGAGAATGTGGCCAAATCATCTCAACGCCCCGCAGAGTAAAGCAAGGTTCAGTAGTACCTTCCCCAAGCAGAGTTGGTTCCACGTTGATCCTGAAAGGACACAACATTCCCCGGCAGGTCTTAAAGCTCATCCCCAGTAGATTCTGGAAGCTTATCCCCTGCGGAGCACGAACGTCTCTCCCGAGTTTTATTTAGAGTTATTTCCTCATAAGGACTTATAACTGGGTTATCCTCAGCTAAAAACCACGGAAGACCGCCCTCGGAAAAGTTCCTTCAATCCCCAGCGGAGTTTATCGTCATTATCCCCAGCGGAATCCATCATTAGAGTCCTCAACAGGCCTCACATCAAGATTTCGGCCAAATATCTCTTCCACAGAGCAATTCTCCGGCCGACCGTCAAGGATTTATTTTCCTAAGAAGAAATTACATTCATAAACATTTCACATTTTCATACATCTTGCTTACATATATGATGAAGTGCATACAACACTGTCTCATGTTGAACATCATGACACCATGCATATCATACATCATGACATTGCATACAACATATGTTTTTGCCTTTTCAGGGAAAAAGACAATCCCAAAGACAATTACCTTCAACTGTCACAATTCCGGATCCGATACCTGTATCTAGCCAGGGCACATCTGAGAGTGATCAGTTTCCAGACTCGACTCCTGTATCTAGCCAGGGCACGTCTGAAGAGTTCGAAGATTCGATTCCTGTATCCAGCCAGGGCACATCTATCAACTACAACAGCTCCAGATTCGATTCCTGTATCCAGCCAGGGCATATCTGTTGACCACGTTTCCAGACTCGATTCCTGTATCTAGCCAGGGCACGTCTGAAGAGTTCGAAGATTCGATTCCTGTATCCAGCCAGGGCACATCTATTAAACGACTATTTCCAGATTCGACTCCTGTATCCAGCCAGGGCATATCTGTGAGCAACCAATTGTAGATTCAATACCTGTATCCAGCCAGGGCATATCTGCATCAGGAGACTGAGGATCAAACACCTGTAACAAGCCAGGAAAACATCTGTCTTTCTCAAATACACAAGTTCTCGCAAAGGAATCTCTTATGCGACCGACACTTCCAAATGGCATCTATAAGCCCATTCCCGACAAGGTTCCGTCACATCTCCAGATGGCATCTATAAGCCCATCTCCCTATCCACCATCTCTCCAAATGGCATCTATAAGCCCATTCCCGACACCACATTGTTGAGACTCCAACATGCGAGTGCAAATTTCCGGACACTCTAGTGTCCAATCTCCTTTTACCCTCGAGTCACGAAAGGCAAACTTGCCAATCTAACTCTTCAGGTTCAAGAAGATTGAACAGGGGCAACTGTTGTACCCCAAAATTTGCCCTCCCATTTCCTCAACATTTTCTCATCACAATACCTTTGAAGATCAAGATCCAGTTAGGGTTTCCTCTGCTCAAGACTTCTCCTTGCACTGTGGACTCAAATTAGGGTTTGTGTTTGCCTAAGGATGTTTTGACCTAAAATGCCTAAGATGACTTTCATGCTTCATATTGGACTCCCAAGTTTCTCCATACCAAGTTTCAAGTCTTGATTCCAAGTTTTGCCCAGTCAATTAGACAGATGACCTAGAAATCAACTGTATTGGGGAAAAAGTCAACTGTGGCCAATTGACAGTCAAATCTCATGAAATTTGACCCACATCAACATATTGAATTCATATGGACCATTGGATCAAGTTTGGATCACAATTCCACAAGAAATTTGATCAGATCACCAAAAGGGCAAAATGGTCATTTTTAGGGTTTTGACTGCACAAAGGCAATTTTTGACTGATTGACCTAGCCAATGGCAAATCAAGCTCACATATGGACTCAAGGACTCAATGAAATGGTCTTGACACATTCATCAAGCTCAAAAGATCCCAAGTACACAAGATTGACAGTTGAATTTCCCAGTCAATTGATCAATTTTGACTGTACACTGAAAAGTCAAACTTTGACCTTTTGGTCAAAATCAAGAGTCAAGATTCATTTTTCATCAAAATATGCCAAATCATGAAACTTGTTCACCAAGAAATCACAAAATGCAAATTAGGGTTAGAAAATGGAATTTTTCATAACTTAGAATTTTTCTAAGTTATGAAAAACCCTAATTTTTTCCCAACGTTACCCCATCTTTTCACCAAGGTCCATTTGGATTTAAACAAAAGTCAAAACATGAAAGTTGTAGCTTGTTGCGTAATCTACAACTTTGATTCACAAAGTTTTCTCATTTGAAGCTTGTATCTCAAGTTATAATTTTTTGAATAAGGGCACTAAACCATTGTTAACTTAGTGAAATTTAACCTATTTTGACAAGGTTTTCTACCCCACTTCAAGGCCACTTTTCATACCCTTCCACTTGGAATTTTGATTTTAATTTCAAAGATGGATTGTAGTACACATTCCAAGCTTTCCAAAATATCCAAGAACTCATCAAACAACCTCATAACTTGAGAGATTCTAATTTCACAAGTTGGCAAAAATTCACTTTTGTTCTTCATCAAGGCATGTTCATAAACTTGCAAATCTGAGTTTATCTTGCTTTATGCTTGATTACAGGTCCTTGAACCATTCCATACTCAATAATTTAATGCATATTCAATGTGTTAAGACCATGTTCTTTGTGTTCTAACATTGCATAGTGGATTAATCCTAAACTAGATAAAGTGAACTTTCCATTTTTGAAAAAGATTAACTTTATGTCAAATTGAAATCCAAGAAGGTACAAGCAAAATCCCTTTGGCACAAGATTATGGGCAAATTGATCTGATCAAGAGAGGCTTATGCAGCAGGATTAGAGGCCCCTACTGACCTAAAACACAAAGTGACCTTTGCTTGCTTCATTTTCAAGTAACATTGCATAACTTGTGCCATATCTCATCTCAGCTTAGGAACACAAGAGAGAAGTTATCAAACATATTCCATAGACCATATCCAAGCTAACACACGAGCCCTTGCCCTCCAAAACATCCTCCATCTCAGAATCATCCTCAAACTGCAAAAATAGAGTTGCCTCTGCAGTTTGAGTGCAAACTCCCATTTCTCTCGAGCATTCTCACCAAAATCAATTCATACACCTTCCATACAACATATGCAAACTAACCATGGCCTAAAACCTGACCTGTAATCACTCTAACAGTTTCCACCATTTTTAATTTCTCCTTTTGCAGTTGAAGTTCTGCAGCTTGATACAAGAAGGTTCAAGACAAAGTGAGCATTGAAAAAGCATCCCTGGACCTCAAGGAAACTTTTCCAATCATTACATTGCACTTAAAGTCCCTCATTCTCCACATAGAAGTTCAACTGCACAGGTAAAACTTTGAACTCGTATCTCTCTTATCATGCATTTTTAGTCTTAAGTTTGTGAAGAAACAAGGTCCTACTCATAGCCCTGAACATGTACATATCTTTACATTTCATTTCTTTTGCCTGAGTAGAGAGAATTTGGAGTTTGAAAATGGTAGAAAAATTAGGTTAGGATTTGGGGGAGGAGAAATTCTCCCTCGTCTTAGAGAGTTAGGTCAAGTTCCATACATGGTTAGAACCGTCTCTTCATGCTGAACATTTCTTGTGTTATGAGTTTTTGCTGAAAAGCCAAGAATCAGGAGTTAGACATTGAAGAACAGGGGCGCGCATTTTTTCAAATGTTTGAGCTGGAGGTTGAAGACAATGATCATTGGGCTGGGCTTTTGTGTTATTTCTTTTCACACCCTATTTCCATGTTTACACCCCCTGAGCCCATTGGCTTCATTTTTGACTCTTTTTGACTTTTTCTTTTTTGGTTGACTTTGTTTATTTTTTCTCATGGCATTAAAAAATTAAAAATATTTTTTCCATCATTTTTTGAATATATGGCATATTTATTTGATTTATTTCTTTTGTTTGCATATAAATATATATATATATATATACTATTATTAGAATAAATAGAAAAAATAGTGTAAATACATTTTTATTTTCATTTACCTTCTGAAAATATTTCACACAAAAAATACTCTTTTTATTTATTTTATTAAAATATTAAATAAATATTTATTTTGTGTATAATGCACATTTAAGAAATTAATATATGTATATATATATGTTTATTAATATATTTAAGATAAAATATGAAAATACTTGAATTTTTCACTTTATTAATATTTGATACAAAAATACTTTTTTTCATAATATACTTCATTATTATTTTATTTTTATAAATAACAAATAAATAGTTGTATTAAATTAGATAATAATGCATTTTCTTTAAAAATTAGGGTTTTTGCCCTAAATTCAAAATACTCCAAAAAATAATACATTTTATTTTTCTTTTCTCTTTTACATAAATAATATTTTTTTTCATACATATACAAAACATTTCTTTTGCATCTTGCATTTTTATTTAATTTTTGTACATTATTTAAATTGCAAATATTCAAAATGATGTAATAATGTAGATTTAAATTCTTGTCAATATCCCCATTTGAACATTTGTACCCCCCTTCCCATATTTGGTTTTGTAATAGCTTAGTAATTTTAATTTCGCACTTTATTGCTTTCTAATGATAACATGTTAGAATTAGGGTTTGTATGCGAAAAAACGATAAAAAATAGCTTGACCTAATACAAGATAAACAAGCATGAAAATAGACACACAAATCACACTTGCACCCCCTAGGGTTTTCCACTTGTTGCCTTCAAATAAATGGGCCATATTGCATGTTGAACTTCTTTGGGCAAAGCAAACAATTTGAATGATCATAGTCCCTCGACAAAACTTTTCAAAACAAACAAAAACAAATGATCAAGTCCCTTAAAGAAATTGCTCAAAGACATTTAACGCCGTTGCAATTATGGTCTAAAACGATGACCCGCGCCTGTCTCTTTCACATCCTAACACAAGGTTGCCCACCAAATACAATGGTGGAGCAAACTTGTTAAAAGGGTTAAAGTATAGCAATGATCTTTTGAGAAATTTAGGAGTAGATAACCTCTTAGTTACTTGAATTAACTTGCAAAACAAAACACTTGCCTAATTTCAAAATCACACATCACTACACTTTCAAAACAACCTTCAAAAACAAATGAAAACTTTTTCAAAAGACATACATCTTTGTATACATCCCCACATGGATCATTACAAAGGTTGCCACCACATTGGTCTCTTTTCAAAACATTTTCAAACCCACACACTCAAGCACCATTTAAAACAATTGAAAACAAAAGGCAAGTGATCTAAGCAAGTAACTAAGAGCCCATGGATAACCATGGATAGAAAGGGTGCTAATACCTTCCCTTTCTATAATCTACTCCCCGAACCCAAGAAAACATCTCAAAAGGTTTTTGCTGTGCTTTTTAACCTTTCCTTAGGATAAAATAAAAAGTCGGTGGCGACTCTTGCTCAACCGCACATTTGCGGAAACAAACGCAAAAGCACAGTCAGTTCTCCCACCGTATCACAACATGCTTAACATACATGTTCTGTTATTTCTAGGGAATCATATTTGTAGCCTTGTATTGAACTTTTTCATCCTTTACTTGCATAAAATCAAAATCAAAGCACATAAATTCCTTGGAAATGATGGAACATGACATGGCATCTATTCATACACTCCATTCATATTCATGCATCCATAACAGGTATTCGAAGATCGGGGATTATTATTCATACCCGGTGTTCTCCTCAGAGGTTCAACTTGATTTCTTTCTTCACATGTTCAGAGATCAGTATGTGATAACCCTGTGGGGGATTGACCGATGCGAAGATCCCGATGGGATTGATCATGGTATGCATGCAAGCTTTGGCCCGTGGTAAGAAATTCTTCGAGAAGGAAGATAATTGATTGAAGAATAAAATAAGACAGGTCATGAAAGCTCTGATGATGATGTCAAAAATCTTTCACTTACTTCCGTAGCAAGTTCTCCCTTCTCCCCATCTTTTGGAAATTGCTTTCAACCATGGGGTGCTACACAATCTTGAGTTCTTGGAATATCTTATCAGCAGATAGTTCCCATTTACTATGAAGTCTTATATTAGTGTTTAATTCTTGTTTACCAATGTCATATGTGGTTGCCACACTGGGGCATCATACTTTTTAATCAGGGGCGTTCTCCACATCCTTGTGTTCCCTGATCTGTTCGCAAACAGCCAGTCTTTGTTCCCCGAGTGAATTCATGGAAAAAAGCTTCTAAGCAAAGATAGAAGAAGCCTGATGAGCATGTCGGTACAAGCCCAATGCATTACATCCTGTTATTTCCAGCTCTAATCTTTGGGGTCCCCCCCCCACAAACATGTCTTCCTATTGAGGCACCCGATTTTGATGTTGAAGATCACAAAAGAGTTGAAGTGTAAAGCCTAACACCTGTCTGGCATCTCTTCCCAAAGTCCAGTTCCTATTTGGCCAACTACCAGACTCTTTCTCATGAGTTGGATGTTTCTGTTGTTCTGATATAAGACAAACTGTGTTATTTCGTTGTGGCGTGATATGCTTGGTGATGTAGTTTATACCAAGTCGCCAGGAAAAGAATTCATTCTTTCTCCTAAAAGAATCTTCTATGCATATTATTCTGGGACACCTGGCTATTGATTAAAGATAGTATGTCATCCAGAGACAAGGTCCAAGATGGGGTCAATCCAGAGACTATTGTATTCACATCAGATCAGAAGGAGAATTCTCTCGCCTATTCAAGCATCGAGACTGCATAAAGTCGTCAGAATGAAGATGTCCATACGGAGTCAAGTCTCCTCAACTGTGGAAACCATTGGTTTCTTTACTGCATTTTCATTCGTATTCTTACTTGTTTGTTTAAATGTTGCTTGTATATAGAAACTTGTCTATTTTTGAATGAAAATCTTAACGCAATAAGTATGCTTGTCTTGAAATGCTCCTTTGGTTTTTATTCATCCATTCGTTATCACTCTTTAAATGTTTTACTTGCATATTGATGCCAAGTTTCCAAGTCTTATGCTTAGGTAAAGATTGGAGGGAGGATGATGATAATTTAAAAATGCAAAAAAGTCTGGTTGGTATGCTTTTGAGTAAGACCCTACTGACGATGTACAGGCCTTGTTTCTACTCCTAAACACTAGAGATATAAGGGAGATAAACCCTCGTTAACCCCTCAGAGCCTTCGAAGTAGGAGTTTCTTTTCTATTCAGAAAAAACCCTCATTTTAACTCTGGGGTGGGTAGTGTTCAGTTAATCTGATCAAACATTCAAAACCCATCAAGAGTGTGCATCCAAGGATACAACAATGGTTATCCATCAAAAGGTTGAGGAGAGTCAAAACCACAATGGTTAACCCTCATCTATCAGCAACGTGTGTTAATTAACGATATCCTAATGGGTATCTCTCGCAAATGAACAAGCCGACATTAGATAATGATACAACAATGGCTATCCCTCATCTACCAAAGACTCAGATAGTCAATTTCACTTCTAACAAATCAAAGACTACGTGAGGATTAACGACTTGTTCAGAATGGAAAATATGAATAAGAAAGAAACAAAAATCCCCGTTAAGTCGAAACTTGAAAACAAGTTACTTAGGCAAAAGTTAGGGCATCCCGCTGGACTTCCAAATATAAATTCAAAAGAATTTGTCCAGGAAAAATCTAGGGAAAGCAAGAAAAAGATTACCAATAAAAATCCCTATCGGAATAAGAAAGTCATGTGATCAGACACCAAAATTAGAAGTTAGTGATTATTGTGTCCAAGAGGCCTCAGTGGTTCCTCAACCATCACAAACTCTTCTCGAGAGATGAATGCTTGTATCGGGTCAGCTGAATGTAGGAATGGAGGACATCATGGAGAATGGGTGGGCACCAAATAATTTTGAGCCTTAAATCCTTTTTTCTAAAACCGTGAACCAGGCTACGTTATAACCTGTAAAAGTCCTAACTGAATCATGGGTCAATTTGAAAGTGTGCTATAACGGGATAACGTTTAACTGACTCCTAAGAGGTATGTTTAAATATTTGTGTTGGCATCATGTGCTTTCATTACCTTTCATAAAAAAGAATTTGCAAATGTTGCTCTCTAGCTAGTGACTCGTTCACAACAGAGTTGTGACATCATTTCATTCAAACTTTTTCAAACTTCAAGACTTACATATGTGTTGCATTAGAATTATCATTCTCATAATAAACATTATTCTACATACAAAACAACTGATTGACATCAAGTAAGTTTACACAATGAATAATCGGTAAAGAGCTTAATCTTGTCAGAGAAGAGAGGCTTGAATACCCTGTTGAAGCAAGAGTCAGATGCCACAAGAGAAACGACTTATCCAGGGGCATTTTAACCAGTGATTTTGTCAAGAGAAAGCACCTTGGTGCTTCACAGTCTGAGTACCCTTTAGGGATGAAGTTAGCAGATTCCGTCAATCTGAGGCAATCAAGTCGATAATCGATCTATCCGAGTTCAACCAGATCTAAGGCATTCCCTCAAAGCTATCAATCAAAGGCTATCACGTCGATAAATATCTTCAAGATATACTCAATCAGAGGCTATCACGTCGATAAATCTCTTCAAGCTCGACCAATCAGAGGCTATCACGTCGATAAATCTATTCCGAATTCATTCAACCTGAGGCAGTTACGTCGAAATTCGATAAATCCCTCCAAGAAAGCTGTAATCAAGAGCAGTTTATTTCGTTACTCAAGACATTGGGGCAGGCCATCTCATATCATATTGTGGCACGAATATTCTGGTCTTCTATCCAGCACAGATTCCTTCAGAAATCCTCCAGACAGGGGCATTCCATATTCGTACTCGCAAAGTTTGTCAAGCCAATTATGTTACATGAGACTACAATCAAGTTAAGAGCATCACAATGATCATCCTGACCTAGCCAATGCACGAAGCCACCTTCATCTAATGGAGAGAACTTCAAACCTGATTCCCCAGGTGAATTCAAAAGTTCGGAGTCACCGTTTGCCTCGGCACGCACAAGTGCATCCCTAGTGGAGTTAATCAAGTGCATCCCCAGTGGAGCTAAATTGGGGCATTCGCGGAGTTAAACCGGGGCATTTGACGGTGTTCATGCTTGTCTCTTATCCCCAAGTGATTCAAGAGGTAATTCCCCAGTGTGGCGTAAACTCGGGGCGTGTATTCGAAGAGATCCACATGGTTTTCAGCATTCATTCTTCGGCATATTCAGTTCTACCATCCTCCAAACTGTTCAGGATGCAGGGAAGTCGGGCCAAGGTATCTCTTCCCCAATGATACGATTCAGAATTCAATAGCATACCTAAAGACTTGATTCGTCAGCTATTCAATCTTCAGCAGAATCATCGATAATCCTCGGTATCATGAGCTCCCCAATGCAAATTATTCCTAGTAATCCCAACAATCTTTGGTACTGCAGGTTTCCAGCACCAATATGTATTAGAATCCCCAATGTTGAGCAACAGTTCTCAACGAGCCTTCGCTTATCCTCATGAAGTCTATTTCTTTGCATTGCATATAGTTATCACTGCATAACATTTCATCCTCAAAAGCGCGTAGCCAATCCATCAGAATGGATCTTTGCAGCAAAAGGAATTTAAACATGAATATGAAGCATAATCCAGATCAGGTACCTTACACGAAAGTACTAAATCATTCAAAAACAACAATAAATCCCCACAAGAGGGTATCGCTTCTAAAATACCCAACTGGCGACCCTCACATTCACAATGCCCATCTAACGCTGCCAGTACCTTGTACACCTGGATGTCCAACAAAATCAATACACCAAGTCTAAACCCAGCACGCGTCTGTGTCAGTCCTCCAAACACTTGTATGTGTCAGTTTCCTAAACACTTATCCGTTCAGTTATCCAAACACTCGTATGTGTCTGTTTCCTAAACACTCATCCATGTCAGTTATCCAAACACTCGTCTGTGTCTAACTGTCCTTCGAATCCCAACAAATGTAATAAACTTGGTCATTCTCGCACCTTCAATCACTGTGTCGTGACCAATACTCCCACCTTCTTAGAATTGTAGGTCGCCCATAGTCCTAGTTTCGGTAGAACGACCATAGGTCTTACCTTAGGATTTTAGATCGACCCTAGATCTAGATTCCCTTGTAGGTCTCCCGTAGACCTAGTTTTTGGTAGACCTCCCGTAGGTCTCACCTTAGGATCTTAGATCGATCATAGATCTAGATTCCCTTGTAGGTCACCCGTAGACCTAGTTTTTGGTAGACCGACCGTAGGTCTTAACTTAGGATCTTAGATCAACCATAGATCTAGATTCCTCTGTAGGTCGACCGTAGACCTAGTTTTGGTAGACCGCCTTTAGGGCTTACCTTAGGATTTTAGATCGACCGTAGATCTAGATTCCCTTGTAGGTCGCCCATAGAACTAGTTTTTGGTAGACCTCCCGTAGGTCTTACCTTAGGATCTTAGATCGACCGTAGATTTAGATTCCCTTGTAGGTCGCCCGTAGACCTAGTTTTTGGTAGACTGGCCGTAGGTCTTACCTTAGGATTTTAGAACGACCGTAGATCTAGATTCCTTTGTAGGTCGACCGTAGACCTAGTTTTGGTAGACCTCCTGTAAGTCTTACCTTAGAATCTTAGATCGACCATAGATTTAGATTCCCTTATAGATCACCCGTAGACCTAGTTTTTTGTAGACCACCCGTAGGTCTTACCTTAGCATCTTAGATCGATCGTAGATCTAGATTTCCTTATAGACCGCACGTAGGTCTCCCCTAGCAGATCGTCTGTAGGTCTCGCTTTAGAAGCTGAGATCGCCCGTAGGCTAGGTTCTTCCAATAGATCATCTTAGAACTTGAGATTGCCCGTTAGCTAGGTTCTTCCTCAGATCATCGTCGAAACTAAGATTTCTTGTTGGCTAGGTTATTCCTGAGATTATCTTAGAACCTGAGATCGCCCATAGGCTAGGTTCTTCCTCAGATTGTCTTAGAACCTGAAATCGCCCGTAGGCAAGGTTCTTCCTCAGATCATCTTAGAACCTGAGATCGCCCGTTGTCTAGGTTCTTCCCATAAATCTTGTCTTAAAACCTGAGATCGCATGTTGTCTAGGTTCTTCTAACAAACCATCGTAGAACCTGAGATCGCCTGTTGGCTAGGTTCTTCCTCATATCATCTTAGAACCTGAGATCGCCCGTAGGCTAGTTTCTTCCTATAGATCATCTTAGAACCTGAGATCTCCCGTTGGCTAGGTTCTTCCTTAGATCATCTTAGAACCTGAGATCGTCGGTTAGCTAGGTTCCTCCTTAGATCATTTTAGAACCTGAGATCGCCTGTTGGCTAGGTTCTTCCTCAAATTGCCGTAGAACCTGAGATCGCCCATTGATTAGGTTCTCCCAATAAATCGTCTTAGAACTTGAGATCGCCCATTGGCTAGGTTCTTCCAATCGATCACATTAGAACCTGTGATCGCCCATTGGCTAGGTTCTCCCAATAAATCATCTTAGAACCTGAGATCGCCCGTTGGCTAGGTTCTTCCAATCGATCTCTTTAGAACCTGAGATCGCCCGTTGGCTAGGTTCTCCCAATAAATCATTTTAGGACCTGAGATCGCCCGTAGGCTAGGTTCTTCCTTTGATTGTCGTAGAACCTTAGATCGCTTGTAGGCTAGGTTCTTCCTCAGATCATCGTAGAACCTGAGATCGCCCATTGCATAGGTTCTTCCTCAGATCATTGTAGAACCTGAGATCGCCTGTTGGCTAGGTTCTTCCTTAGATCATCTTAGAACCTGAGATCTCCCATTGGCTAGGTTCTTTCTCAGATCATCGTAGAACCTGAGATCTCCCGTTGGCTAGGTTCTTCCTTAGATCGTCTTAGATCCTGAGATCTCCCATTGGCTAGGTTCTTCCTCAAATCATCGTAGAACCTAAGATGGCCCGTTGGCTAGGTTCTTCCTTAGATCGTCTTAAAACTTGAGATCGTCCATTGGCTAGGTTCTTCCTTAGATCGTCTTAGAACTTAAGATCGCATGTTGGCTAGGTTCTTCCTATAGATCTTGTCTTAGAACCTGAGATCGCCTGTTGGCTAGGTTCTTTCCATAGATCTTGTCTTAGAACCTGAGATCGCCTGTTGGCTAGGTTCTTTGCAAAGATCTTTTTTTAGAACCTGAGATCGCCCATAGGCTAGGTTCTCCGACAAATCACTTTCATCTTTCGCCTTAGGATCATAGGTTGCCCGCAGACCTTACCCGCCATCCTTTCGTACCAACCTTTATCTTATATTGGCATCACGCCATGTTATAAGTCCAACTTCTATCCTGTATTAGCCTATGTTGCTACGTTACGAGTCCAATTGCCGTCTCTTCACTAGAAAACAAAACAAAAAATTCTTTCCCCAACAAATATCACAAAAACAAATAAACACTCACACTTTCTTTTAGAACAAATTTTTTGGCATTGGTATTTAATCATCTTCTACCTTGAACTTATGAAAGGCACGCGCCAATCATACTTTCAGGTTTAAGACGATTAAATAGGGGGAGCTGTAATACCCCAAATTTGTCCTACCCTGTCACTTTTATCTCGCTTACGCATCTCGCATTTTTCTCATGTACATAACTTCCATTAGGTCATTTAACAACATCATGCATCATTAATCAATCAAATGGGCATGGGATCGAGGATCTTGAGGTGTAGGGTTTCTCATTGGCTTTGATAGTCTCACTTTCATTCAAGGTTGATTCATATTATTTAGTTAACAATCTTTGGTTTGTGGAGCTAGGGTTTTACGTGCATGGTTCGTTGAGAATTTCTTGCATCAGGATATTACAAGACTTCCATCTTTAAGGTTCCTTCAAAAGTATCAAGTTTTTATGATCTCCTCATTGACTCAGAATCAAATGAGAAGGCTTTGAATTAAGGTTGTTGTATTTATCTTCATCATTGCAGAGGTTGGATTCCTGGTGAGAGTCTATGAGCTTAAGGATGCTTTGGTGATACATTGGTTGAGGTTACAAGGTAAGGTTCATGGAGTTAAAACATCACCTCTCTTTCAGATATAAGTTGCTTGTCATGCAAGTTGAGTTTGGCTCAAATTTGGAGAGTTAAAATTAGAGGTTCATTGAGAATTCAAGATAATTTGGATTTGAAGTCGATTCAAGAGGTTCCATTATGCAAACTTGATACTATAAAGTAAATTCAAGATCGGATCAAAAAATGTCAAAGTTGGTTGAAACTTGTAAACTTGGAAAGAAAGTATTTAGATTTCTTGGAATTTAAGTAAACAAAGATACAAAGGTCCAGCTTCAAATTGCAAGTTCCGTTCAAATATCATCCATGATTTTTATCGTCCAAAAGTGTCACCAAAATTCCCTCATAATTAGGACAAGTTGCAATCGAAATTAAGGAAGACAAAACGGGACAAAAGACAAAATTACATTCCCAAATTCAAGTTTTTGTTGTTACAAAGATGTTCCTACAAAAATTTCTACAAATGTAGCCTATCTCTTTTCTTCATCTTCGAGTTAAGATTCCCATGATCCAAACAATTTTCGCATGCCTTGTATGATTTGCGTTGCCTTCCTTAACCTGTCCAAAACAGTCCCAAACATGATAATATTAGTTCAAACAAATCATTGCATAGAAAATTCAGCACACTTGAACACAAGCAAACTGCGCCCCTACAAAATCAGTCTGTAAAACCAATTCCAGATCAACCAAGTCTTTCCCTGCATCCAAGACCAAGTTATGCCAAACAACAAACTTGCTTCAAAACTTGAAACTAACCACGGCCTGCAATTGATCAATCAGTAGCTCAACAAAAAATAAAAGAATTCGTAATAGTTTTTTAACTAATTCATAACAGAACCCAGCTTGTAACTCCCTCTAACTAAACCATCTCCAAACAGCAGCCCTGCAAACTTCTCTAACACCCTAACCCCTCTAACTCCAGCCAGTTCCAAACAGATTATAACAGAAAAACCGATTAAACAAAAACTTTATAGCTAACCATTTCCTAACCCACTGTCAAGAAACAGAACTCTATCCAAAACCATAACTAACTTCCTAACATTAACAAGACTAACAACTCACTCAACCAAATTCCTAACCACTTCTAACAGAATCTAACCACCTCCATAACAGGATTTAACTACCATGACTAACAGCTTTTCAGAACCGAAAATAGAAAAACTAACTCTCTCAATTGAATAACAGAATTCTAACAGAATTTTGACTCCTTCCTTAACCTCTTTTTCATTCAACCAATTTCCTAACATCTCCTAGCAACCTCTAACTGCATCTAACAGAAAATTCTCAGCAGATGAAGAGATAACAGAAGCATATATCAGAAAGAGAAATGAATGGGAATTCACGATTCATTTCTACCAGAATTCACAGAAAAAACCAAAAAACTACACAAATACTCACCAGAACCTCTCTATCTCTCTCAGAACCGAGTTGAATCTTCTTCAAATTTCATCAATCCTTCAAGCTTCTGGAATCCTTTAAGTTTCTGTAACAAACCCCATAGCAGTACCTTCAATCATCATCTCACAAACCTTCAACCTCCACCACTTTCTCTGCACCTTCCTCGCATCACTCCATCACCAATACTCCCTATTCTCTGCTTCATCACTGAACGAGCATCTTCATCACACAACGACAATCTTCTTCAAGAATCAGCATCTTCGTCAAGAACTCCACATCATCTTCTCTCGACTCAATCTTCTACATCGTTCTTCAACAATCTTCATCATCATCATTGCTTCCGTATTTGTCGGTTCAGCATAACGCAACTGCAATTTCTCACGTTCATCAATAACGCCACAACAACGAATTCAGAAAGGAGAGTAGAGGAAGAAGAGGAAAGAAAAAAAGCGAGATCACATACCTGTTTCGGCCCCTTGGTTTTTTCTCTGTGCTTCATAGTGTGTATTGGAATAATTACCAAGACCTATCTCTGTCTCATAGCAACTTTCACGGTTGTGTTGTGCATCGAGATAGAGAGGGTGAGTCCACGACAGTTGAAGCATTGATGACTAAGAGGAACGAAATATGAGACGGAGCTTCGAATCAAAGGCAAGCTAATCACGAGCGGCGGCAAAACCGCATTGGTACAAAGCTGAATTAGAATTGATGATTCCAAGGTGTTGATTTCATGACACAGAGAAGAGAGCTCGAGAACGGTATGGCAGCGTGCTGTTAATGGTCACCAGAGAAGAGAAATTTAGAGATTGAAATGACAAAACCAATCACAGACAGAGAGGATTGAGCGGTGCGATTCGTTGAAAAGGAAGGAGTCTGGTCATCCTTTTTCTCAACCCTAACTCAAATCAAGTTCCACTACTCAACTTCTTTAATTATCTTTTGTTTATTTTATAATTATTTGATTATTTTGCTAATGATCTAATAATAATGAATCAATAATGCTTATGGTGATGGATGTTGTCATTGAACCATGGTCTGGCCGAGAATCCATAGGCCCATTTCCAATTTTTTGTGAAGCCATAGTTGCAACCAAAAACAATGCTCATGGGCCCTTCTGGATGGGCCTCGAACCCAATTAGTCTTTGCTGGACACTCACTCCTTGTAACAGGTTCAACACCCCCTATGTTTAGAGTGGTTTTTTTTTCCTATTAATTTTTTCTTCATTTATTTCGATAAAATATTTGGTGATAAAATGATACATGAAAAATAATATGAAATGCTTTGGAATTTTGGAAATTTGTTATATTTCAACTACAATCAATTATTGCACTAATTTTTTAATCTTTTTTTGAGAGACCTTGATGCCACTTGCGTTTGATAGTAGTTTTCAATCCATGATATACGTGGGCACAATTGTGGGATGACGTTGTTGAAGATTCCCAAAGCTTTCAAAGTAAATTAAGGCCATAATCTTCAACAAGGAATTTCATGGAGGCTTTTGTTAGAGTTTTCTCTTCGCTTACGTGGTTTCGAAGAGGCAACGTGTTGTACCCCAAAATTTTCCCTCTCATTTCTCAAAAGATTATCCTGGACCCTTAGATCTGCTTCTGTCAAGTTTCAAGTTTTGGATTACAATTTTCTAAGAAAGTCATTCACAAGGGCAAAATGGTCAAAAGCATACTGAAAAGTCAAACCTTGACTTTTTGATCAAAAATCAAGTTTTAACAATTATATTTCATTAGGACATGAAGTTGGTTCATCAAAAATCAGAAGTCATAATTTGCTTTGAAAAAAAACAAATTTTCTAAACATTTAGAAAATTTTCTAAGTGTTAATAGAATATGATACTTCAGAACTTCTGAGCCAGCCTCCACGCAAGTGCAGTCAGAATTTGCAAACATGGTTCAGAACATGATTCTTCAATCAGAACATGACTCTTCAGCATATGCTTTGATCAGAGCCTCACCCTTCGAATCTCACTCTGGTCTTCTGCGATCAGAACATCACCAAATCCCAAAACCTCGTTTGAGCAACCTGCTGCACTGCTATAGCACAGTCTTGCCACCAGCTGCCACAACACCCCAAGGTGCTGCTGATCTAGTCCATGCCTGCGTTTTTATCAAACCTCATAATTGCACCAAATTAGCATACTAAAATTGTGTTTAAAAAGCAATGGAACGGTATGCTGAAAAGGTTTAAAACCCCATTTGTTTTACTCCCCAAAACCACAACAAAACCATCTATAAATAAGTTGCTCCATCACACGTTCAAGGGGCTGGCTTTTGGAGAGAGAGAATCTACAAAGAGACAAAAGAAAACAGTAAAGCATTCATAAACTCCGAATTCCCAAACAAAACCAAAACCTTTGTTCTTCCCTTTGAATCAAAGAACTTAGCATTTTCTCTTCTGTTGTTCTTGTTGACTCCATAATATCTGAAGGCACCAACTCAAGTCCCAAACACACGTTCCAAGTTTAAGGTAAGTCTTTCTGACTTTGAATCTTTTCATTCAGAACATCATTAAATATGTAAATATCATAGTATTGATGTTGTCCATATCATTGCATAAGTAGAAAAAACTGTGGATCAGAACTTCTTGAATAAAGCTAGGCTCAAAATTAGGATTAGAACTTCTATGAACTGTTGGGCTTTTATCTTTCTGATTTGCTGTTGTTAAGAACTAGATAAGTGGCTGATGAGCTGATTAATGTAAGGAATAAAGTGAAGCGTATCACAAAATTTATGGGTTTTCTTTCCCACTATTTTAGCACAACACAGAACTTCTAAGTTCTCCTCACTTTTTAACATGCACTGAACTTCTGAGTTCTCCTCACTTTTTAACACACACAGAACTATGATTTTCACTCACTGTTTAACATGCACGGAACTTCTGATTTTCACTCACTGTTTAAGACAACACAGAACTTCTTATTTTCACTCACTGTTTAGCACAACACATAACTTTTGACTTTTTGATCACTGTCTAAACACAACCCATAACTTCTATTTTTTCCCTCTAACGTTTCTTTCAGGATCCCAATGGCATCAACCCAGAAATTTTAATCACCTCTGACGTTTCATTCTGAACCACAACGCGCTTGGCATCAGAACTTCTGATCCCCTTTTGTTTTGCTTTCAGCAACATGCTGATCCTATTTCTCATTGTTTTTTTCCCCTTTTTTCTCTATTATTTTTGTTAATATAAAAGGACATCAAAAATATTTTATTTTATTAAATAGTTATTTCCCTTTTAAGTCATTAAGAAAAAAAAACATTTTCAAAACAAGTCCTTTCCTTTTACTTCTTTTTTTCTTCTTATATTGTATAACTCAATATGGTTGTAATAGATGATTAGCATTTAAATTCTTGTAAATCCCCATTTGTAATTATGTACCCCATCCCTAAATGATCTAATAGCGTAGGACTTTACATTTATGCAATTTATCGCTTTCAAATATAAATGCTAGTAATTAGGGTGTGTATGGCAAGATATGAAATCAACAAATAGATAACCCTAATCAAGACTAAATGCATATAAATCAACCACACCATTCACACTTGTACCCTTAGGGTAATCCCATTTTGTTGCCTATCAGAAAATAGTCATGTCCCTCGAACATGGGCGTTTTAGCAAAGACCTTCGATAAAAGATCGTAGTCCCTCGATGACCCTCGATTGTGCCTTCGGTAAACGATCTAGTCCATAAAACGACATTACTAAAACGTCCCATAGGTTGCCTTATATGACTATACAAACGTCCCACGCCCGTACCTTCACATCTAACGATGAGGCTTCTTACCAAATCAATGGTATGATAGCAACATCTAAAGGAGGAGGAAAATAACATTAGACTCTTTGAGTAGGTAGGTTGCTCCTAGTTACTCGCTTGCGCACAACAAAAACATTTTATACACCAATACTCTCATCTTTGAAACATTTTTAAAAGACAACACTTTGTACGGGTTCTTATAAAAATGAGAACCATTACAAAGACATTTTAAAATACTTTCAAAACCTACACCACAAGCACATTTTCAAACAAAAGCAAGTGATCTAGCAAGCAACTATGAGCCCGTAGATAACTACGGATGAAAAGGGTCCTAATACCTTCCCTTTTCATAATCTACCCCCCGAACTCAAGAAAATATCTCAAAGGTCTTTCCTGTTCTTTTCAACCTTTCCTTTTGCATAAAAGAAAAGTCGGTGGCGACTCTTGCTAACCGCAACATTTGTGATAAAATGCAAAACAACCAAGTCAGTTCTCCCACCGTGTTACAGAAGTGGCAACTTTGTTGGGGAAAATTTAAAATTGGAGTTACCTTAGGGCTAGATCACATTTACTTGCTTTCTTTGTTTGACTTGCATGCTTTACATTATGGTTCCTTGTTTGGGTTTGCTTTGATCCTCCACCCGGATCTGGGACACCTTGTTAGGTAAGTAGCAATAGATTGTGGAAACTGTACAGTGTAGATCAATATGGTTGAAACAATGGCTACATTAGTGTGACACATTTGTGGGTACCGGTATCCCTTGTGTTTAATCGAGGAGAATACAGGGCCGCTGAGTGGCGTCATGAAGCACTAACTGACTTTAGAACCTTAATTGAACAAACTTGGCCAATTAGGACGTAGTGAGATAACCGATTTCGGTGGAAAGATGAAAATTGGTTGATACTCGATACTACACTCATTGAGACTAGACTTTTGGGATATCCCGGCCGCAAGAAAAGATTGATTATGCTGGGACAATGCCTAAAAGAAAGGTCAGTGATATTGAGATCCCTTAGAACCCGGTTACTATTAACTAGGACAGATTTAAGCCAACTAAACTTCAAGAGGGTACTTACCTACAAACTCCATGCTAGCCTAAAGCCTAAGGACTTGTTTTTTGCCTTGTGTGTATATGCTTACTTGTACATAACATCATGAACATCATAATATCATACACAATCTCACTAACCATTTCAAGGATTTAGGAATTTATCTTTGTTTTTTGTTTTGTAGGCTGTGAACTCCGTCCGAAGAAACACCATCTGAATCAGCTTTGTGAAAGCACATCCTCAGCTCCAAGAGTTAGCATCAAGGGTGCCCAGAGATTCTCCTTTTACCAAGAAATATGGACGACTCCTCAGTTTGGCTACCTTCAATTTCCAAGAAGAAATGATGTGTGTGCTCTTCCAATTCTTTGATCCCATACATCATTGCTTCACCTTTCCTGACTATCAGTTGTTACCTACACTAGAAGAGTTCTCTCTACTATTAGGAGTGTCCGTGCTTGATCAGATACCGTTCACCGGTCTAGAAGGGATCCCAAAACCTGAGGTCATGGTCGAAGCTCTACATATGAAGAGATCCGACATCAAAGCAAATTGGGAGACTAGAAGTGGAGTCAAAGGGTTCCTAGCCAAATTTCTATTAGAGAAAGCTCGTTCATTCTGGGAAGATATGGATTTTCAAGCCTTTGAATATGTTTTGGCCCTTCTCATCTATGGTATGGTTCTTTTCCCTAACTCAGACCAATTCATAGATGTAAATTCCATCAAAGTCTTTCTCTCCCGTAATCCTATACCTACCTTGTTGGGAGACATCTTACATTTCATCCATACCCGCACCATGAAGAAAAGAGGTACCCTTTTGTGTTGTATTCCCCTACTCGCCAAGTGGTTCATTTCACACCTACCTCGATCAACATTGAAGAACGAGAAAAGATGGACATGGTCTCAAAGGATGATGTCCCTCACCCACTCTGATATTCATTGGTGTTTAAGATCCTCGGATGATACTTCTATCATTGACCGTTATGGGGAATTCCCTAACATCCCTCTACTTGGAGTTAGGGGAGGTATCACTTACAATCGTTGCTTAGCTTTACGAAGTTTGGGTATGCCCAGAGAGATGGTCCTCATGAGATGCTCATCCAAGGATTGGTGTTCGACTATGAAAGCAATGATCAAGGCTACCGTCAGAGGTTTATGCAAACTTGGAGGATGGTAAACAAGGTGGATAGCAAGACACTAGGGCACAAGAATTCCATCCCTATTGAGCTTTATCTCAAATGGGTACGAGCCCGTGCTCAAATTCTTATGATGTCGTACCCCTCCATTCTCCCAGTTATCATAGAGCATGTTGTGGAAGGAGATGTTCCATACATTATCCTTCATCCTAACATGTCCACCTCTCTCGAAGACTTACAAAGAGATTGGATACAGCTTAAGGAAGAGCGAGACACTTTCGAAGCCTAATTTTATGCCAGCGAGAAGAAAGTTCTGGAACTCACCAAGCAGCTTCATGAAGAGCGGAGTCTGAACGCCTACATCACACCAAATAGGACGCGTTCAACTTTTTTGTATTAGAGTTTTGTATTTCATTTCTTTCATTGTAAACCCAAAGAGGCATGATATACTCAAACTTTGATTTATTAATATAACATGTGTTCCTTTTTGTCCAAAGCAAATTTAAATCTCTAATTTCCTTGAAATCATTTGCATATGCATCTTCATTTATCATAACACAAACAAGTTTCTTACAACAGGTCTCCTTATCTTTCTACTGTTTATTTCAGTGAGATGGATATGGAACAAACAGTAAAAGATCTCCAGGCGCATAACGCTCAATTTCAACAAATGTTCTTGACTCTGGCCAAAGGACAAGAGGACTTGAAAACTTTACTGATCAAATAAAAGAAGAAGAAAGCGAAGAAATTAAATGGTGTTTTGAACCTGGGAAGAAGATTCCAAGGGCCAGCCAGACGGACCCTAGACTTCACAACATCATCAGGTGAAGGGGAAAATCAAGATGGGAAAAACAAGGAAGTGACTGACCATCCAGAATCTAAAGAGGAAGAAGAGGATGATTACTCTGAAGAGCAATATCCTCCAGCTGATGAAAAGTACAAGGAGCTAGAAGAGCTTCTAAATGCAATAGAGATTCAGAAAGTGCCTGGGCTGGACTTTGAAGAGCTAGGTTTGGTGTCTGGGATTGTTATTCCACCAAAGTTCAAGGCACCAGTGTTTTCTAAGTACGAAGGGGTTTCGTGTCCCAAGATGCACCTCCGATCTTATGTGAGGAAGATACATCCTCACACTGCTGACAGAGATTTGTGGGTCCACTTCTTTCAGGATAGTCTATCCGGGACTCAGCTAGATTGGTTTTATCAACTGGAGAGGTCCAATATCCATAATTGGGAAGACCTTGCCGCTGCTTTTTATAAGCAGTATCAGTACAACACAGACCTTGCTCCCACCCGTACTCAACTCCAGAGTCTGGCTATGGGTTCAAGCGAGGCTTTCAAAGACTACACTCAGAAGTGGAGGGACTTAGCAGGAAAAGTCCAGCCTCCCCTGTCTGACAGGGAGCTAGTGGACATGTTTCTGGGTACCCTGTCCGGTCCTTTCTTTAATCATCTAATTGGAAGCTCCTCAGTCGGCTTCACTGAATTAATCTTGACCGGGTAAAGAGTGGAAGTTGGGATTAAGAGTGGGAAGATCCAAAAGGACGCATCCTCTAGTTCCGTGAGAAAACCATTCACTGGGAAGGACGCATCCTCCTGAACGCCTTCCAACGGTAGGGGCCGTCATGATCCCTAAGCCTGCACCTACTCAACAAAGGAACAACCAGCCTAGAACAGAAAGACCGGTAAGACAATTTACCCGGATAAATATGACGTTGTCTCAACTCTTGCCACATTTGTTGAGATCTAATCTGGTAACCTTGCGGGAAGCTCCGAAGAATCCCAACACTGCCTATCCTTGCTACAAACCAAACGCCCATTGTGCTTACCATTCAGAAAGTCCAAGTCATGATACAAGCGACTGTTGGGTTTTGAAAAACAAGGTGCAAGACCTTCTCGAGGCAAAAGAAATTGAATTTGACGCTCCTGAGGTCCCAAATGTTATCACCGCTCCTATGCCCAAGCACGATCGTGATGTTAACACTGTTGAAGATGATATGTTTTTTACTGTTGTTGATGAGCTTGTTACTCCACTCCTGACCGTCAAGAGGAACCTATTGAAGTCCGGTTTATTTTTAGGTTGTGGCAAAGGCTGCCACCTCTGTTTATCCCTACCAACTGGTTGTCATTTATTGAAAGCAGGTGTCCAGCGCTTGATGGATAACAAAGAGATTTTGTTTGAAAAGACTCTCGTTCCAACCATTGCTTACAAGGATGTTTCAATAGTAACCATTTCCACCAATCCTCCCAGGGTCTCCACCATAAGACCCGTCAGAATTACATCTGTTCTGAAGGTGACTCCACTGATAATTACTATGCCAGGGTCAATCCCGTACTCCTCAGACAAAACTGTCCCCTGGAACTATGGGGGTGACGTCTACTATCACGGCTTCAAGCAAGATTGGCTGGCTGGTGAAGACTCGGTTTTTGAGAAGGCTGACCCCGACATCAACAACATTGTGGGAACCTGAAAAATAACCAGAAGTGGAAGAGTGTTCTACCCTGAGATTGCTCCTCCAAAAATTTTTACCAGTTATTGTACCCCAAAATTTGCCCTCCCATATTTCTCAAAATATTTCAAGAAAAATTCACAAGTCCAACCCGGCGCGTCATATTCAGGTATTCTTTCACCAAGATATCTCTGATGACATATTCTCAAATTCAGGTTCGGCTCAAGAGTCAATTCTTTAAAGAAGGTATCTGAATGTGTGAGTTTTCTCGAAGAAATATGGTGAAAAAGTGTGCTGAAAGTGCAGTTTTTATGCGCTAAAAAATTCATAACTTGAAGATAGTGGCTCGTTTTGAACCCGTTCTGGTGGCCAAAATTCCGTCTTGACATTATCTACGTTTTCATCTCTCACGGCTGGAAGCCAATTTTGATCAGAAGATCTTCAAAAATGTGGATTTATCAAGTATTTTCGCACAGAAAATTTGTGACAGAAGTTTATTTGCGTCATATTCAGAAAATCATAACTTGGTCGATTTTCATCGTATCGAACTGGTTCTGTCGCCAAAATTTCACAAATTGAGTTGACTACATTTTCACAGAAGGTATCGAGTTCGAACGGTGTTCAAAAGGCCTTCATTTTTTGCTCAGAGTGTGTGACACACCGAAAATCCTGAATGCTGAATATTATTTCATCTGGGCCGAAACTTCGAAAATTCATAACTCGGTCAATTTTTATCGGATTGGACTCATATTTTTACACAAGGTCACTGACTCATAGATCTACAACTTTGCTTCAAAAGTCGAGACCAAATTATGCACCGATCAATACCAGTTTTTTATTGAAGAACGTGTCAGAGTCGACACTGGAGCCCAAAATAAGTTTGTCTGAGCTGAAACTTCAAAAATTCATAACTAATTCACCATTTATCCGATTGAGCCAATTTTCAGACAGGAGTTAGTTATCGATGTCGGCTACATTTTGTTTTCACATTTCAACTTCAAAAATTGCACTTAAGTCCCTGCAATTTAGCCTGGAAAGTGACGAACTCAAGTGAATATTGGAGGCCCAATTGCACATTCAAAGCCCATTTTCTTTACCCTAATTCCCATTATATAATCACCTTCTTTTCACACAAACCAGAGAGGAGAAAAAGAGAGAAAAAACCTTGCCACAACACTGTTAGAATATCAAATTTTTTCAAGAACCCTAAAACCTTGAAATCCCTATTACAAATCCCTCTCTCACTACAAACAAGCCATCACAGTTACAAACCAACACCTCACTACTTCTTCAGTAAGGGTAAGGCTGGCTTGATCTCCATGATCCAAAAGACATAAAAGCATTCATGTCACTAATTTTCCAGTGAGGGTAAGATTGATTTGATCTCCATGATCAAAAGGGTATAATCATTCATACATGCCATATTGTGCATAAACATTAAATTTCTTCATATATTGGCTTTATTTGCATTTTATGATTTTATTTAATGTGTTCATGAGATTCAACACTACAGATTTAGACAGGATCTCATGCAGGTTCATTAAGGAACGTTGAGGCCAAAAGCCAAATGGCCAAAAGCCAAAAGCCAAATGGCCAAAAGCCAAAAGCCAAAAGCCAAAAGCCAAATGGCCAAAAGAACAACTTATGCATGACACCAATACATGGCGAGACAGACATCCTGAGAAGATTAAGGAACGTTGAGGCCAGAAGACAAATGGCCAACAACCAGAACACAAATGGCCATGAAACCCAATCTAATGGCCAAAGAATGCAGACCGTTCAAAAAAAACCTCCCCTTGGGCCTGAAACCCTCCTTGGTTTGCATCCTTTTTAATTTTATTTTCTTTTCTTTTCTAATTCTTTTTTAATTGTTTTAATTGTTTTTTTTATCATAAAATAATTTTCTATAATAAAAACAGAAAAATCAAAAATATAAATATCTTTAATTATTATTAATTTCATTACTAACCTATTTTTTGTAAATAAACTCTAACAATTAACTTAGTTTAATTTAGGTTTTTAAACTTTAATCTTTTTCTTAATAAGTAAAAAGTATCTAGAATTAGGTTTTTTTGACATTTTCATCTTTTTCTTAAATAAATTATTAATCATCATTATTTATCATTATTATTAATTATCATTAATTTTGTAAATAAACATGTAAATAAATTAATTAACTAGTAAATTAGGTTAACTTTAATATTTTCATTCATAATTAAAATAATCTAGATTTAGGGTTTCCTTTTAATTCTTTTTCTTTATTTTTCATAAATACAAAAAACACTAAAACACTTTCTTTTCTTTAATTAAATAATTAATCGGACTTTAATTTAATTTAATTTAATTTCATGCAAAGGGTCAAAACCCTCGGACGTCCTAATTTTAATTATTTTCACGCATTATTTCTTTCGATCATTATGTAACTGTTTCTCAGATGTAATAGTAATTAGGTTTATCTTTCCGTCTTTACTTTCCGCATCTTTATCAAAAAACGGGTCTTTGTATTTTGGCGATGTATAGACCCGCACCTTGTAATAGCGTAGGATTTTACTTTCCGCATTTAAATTTCCGCACTTTTAAATTATAATTGCATGAAAGAATGTATGACCTAAATTAAAAACAAGCGTAGATCACCATGATACATGTACAAGATAAAATATAACATGAAAACGACACACAAATTCACACACCACTCTTAGGGTACGCTTCACTGTTGCCTTGCCCTCGAAACGTGGTCGTCGAGTATAGGACGTTTTAGTAAGTCCTTATGTCCATGACATGATCCAGTTGCCTCGAAACGGTTGCCTCGGAATTAAAAAAGGATCAATGGCATAAGGGTAGCTTCTAAGGTGTCCTACTGTTGCTCTGGTGACCACACTGTCCCTACAAACGAATTGACCCGAACACCTCCAATGGTGGTGCTACCTACCTCTCAATGGTGGGATGACACTACCTTAAGGATATTTACACAGCCTAATTCCTTAGGGTAGGTGGATGACTCATAGATACTTGCTCTAATTCAAAATAAATCAAAAACTCTTTTCGCACCGACACTTTTTCAAAAAGCTTTCAAAACAATTTTTCAAACACTCTTGAGGACTGATACAAGAGTCGATCTGAAATCTTTAAAACGAAACTTTTTCAAACTCACTCACAATTGAAAAGCAAACACTTTTGAAAACACGATGAGCAAGTATCTAAGAGCCCATGGATAACCATGGATAGAAAGGGTGCTAACACCTTCCCTTTCTATAAATCTACCTCCCGAACCGAGAAACTATCTCATAAGGAATTTTGCTGTGCTTTTGTCCTGTCCATGTTGGAGAAAATAAAAGACGGTGGCAACTCTTGCTTACCGCGACATTTCACGAACCAGCGTTAAACAGTCAGTTCCAGATCCACCGATCACAGAACTGGCGACTCTGCTGGGGAGAGTTTATAAAGTGAGGTGTGCCTTAGGATAGCTCAGACTTGTGTTTTCAATTGCTGTGTTTGTTTGCTTTATATTTGTGGGCACTGCATCGGAGTTACATAGATCCTAACCCGGATCTGGGGATACCCTGTTAGGTAGCATAAGCTGTGAGGGACCTGTCCGGCGTAGACCGACATGGGTGAAGCAGTGGCTACGTTGGTGTGGCACCTTGGTCTGTACCGATATCCCTTGTGTTGCAACGAGGAGAATATGGGTCTTCTGAGGAGTCATTAAGCACCAACCGACCTTAGAACCTTAAATGACCCAACTTGGCCAATAGAACAGTAGCAGTATGCTACGTCCATTGAGGCTAAACTCTCGTGATGGTTCTGGCCGCAAGAAAAGATTGCGATGCTGGAGTTATGACCGATTGAGGGTAGTCAGTGATATTGGGATCCTCTAGAACCCGATTACTTCTGATAGGACAGGCCTTAACCAACAAACTGAAAGAGGGTAATACCTAGACCCCATGCTGGCCTAAACTCTAAGGGTTTCTCTTGTGTGACTTGTGTGCCTTTCAACTTGACTATTTGCATGCTTGTTATCTGACACTTGAGTTTCTTGCAGGTTTTATTTACAGCCCTTAATTGGGACTCATAACAGGGTTTACCTACATTATCCCATGCATAGCATAACATCATACCATTGCATGCATCCTGCATAAAGACTAACCCGTTTCAAGGATCTCAAGGGCTTGTGATGCAGGTCATGATGAACAAAATGTCTAGCAAGGGGCAAAGGGGATTTATTTTCCTCTAGCCAAGGTTGTCAGGGGCTATGACCCACTCGATATGGTGAGCCTTGACTCTTGAAGAAGGACTCTCTACAATATGCAGTTCCTTCAATCAAGCCAGGAAATTCAAATGCTAACATTTTCTTGTTTACCCCGCGGGATCCTTGAAAACATTGCATGCATATATACATATCATTGCATTACAGGTATCCCTTTTTACAAGTTGCTTACTGTGATACGGTGGGAGAACTGACTTGAGGTTTTGCGTTTGTATTCGCAAATGTTGCGGTTAGCAAGAGTCGCCACCGACTTTTTATTTTATCCTAAGGAAAGGTTAAAAAGCACAGCAAAAACCTTTTGAGATGTTTCTTGGGTTCGGGGAGTAGATTATAGAAAGGGAAGGTATTAGCACCCTTTCTATCCATGGTTATCCATGGGCTCTTAGTTACTTGCTTAGATCACTTGCCTTTTGTTTTCAATTGTTTTAAATGGTGCTTGAGTGTGTGGGTTTGAAAAATGTTTTGAAAAGAGGCCAATGTGGTGGCAACCTTTGTAATGATCCATGTGGGGATGTATGCAAAGATGTATGTCTTTTAAAAAAGTTTTCATTTGTTTTTGAAAATTGTTTTGAAAGTGGAGTGATGTGTGATTTTGAAATTAGGCAAGTGTTTTGTTTTGCAAGTTGATTCAAGTAACCAAGAGGTTATCTACTCCTAAATTTCTCGAAAGATTATTGCTATGTTTTAACCCTTTTAACAAGTTTGTTCCACCATTATATTTGGTGGACAATCTTATGTTTAGGATGTGAAAGGGACAGGCGCGGGTCATCGTTTAGACCATAATTGCAACGACGTTGAATGTCTTTGGGCAATTTCTTTAAGGGACTTGATCATTTGTTTTTGTTTGTTTTGAAAAGTTTTGTCGAGGGACTATGATCATTCAAATTATTTGCTTTGCCCAAAGAAGTTCAACATGCAATATGGCCCATTTATTTGAAGGAAACAAGTGGACAACCCTAGGGGGTGCAAGTGTGATTTGTGTGTCCATTTTCATGCTTGTTTATCTTGTATTAGGTCAAACTATTTTTTATCGTTTTTTCGCATACAAACCCTAATTCTAACATGTTATCATTAGAAAGCAATAAAGTGCGAAATTAAAATTACTAAGCTATTACAAAACCAAATATGGGAAGGGGGGTACAAATGTTCAAATGGGGGATATTGACAAGAATTTGAATCTAAATTATTACATCATTTTGAATATTTGCAAGGTAAATAAATTGCATAATTAAATGGAAATTAAATAAATATGTGAAATGCAAAAAGAAAGTTTTTATATGTATGAGAAAATATTTTTTATGTAAAAGAGAAAAGAAAATAAAAATGTATTATTTTTTTGAGTATTTTAAATTTAGGGCAAAAACCCTAATTTTAAAGAAAATGCATTATTATCTAATTTAATACAACTATTTATTTATTATTTTCAAAAATAAAATAAAATGAAGTATATTATGGGGAAAAGTATTTTTGTATCAAATATTAATAAAAAATAAAAATTCAAGTATTTTTATATTTTTAACTTAAATATATTGATAACCATATATATATATATATATTAAACCCTAAATATGTATTATACACAAAATAAATATTTATTTAATATTTTAATAAAATAAATAAAAGAGTATTTTTTTTGTGTGAAATATTTTCAGAAAGTAAATAAAAATAAAAATTGTATTTACATCATTTTTATATTTATTCTAATAATAGTATATATATACTTATGTATAAACAAAGAAAATAAACAAATAAATATGCAATAAATGCAAAAAATGATGAAAAAAATATTTTTAATTTTTTAATGCCATGAGAAAAAATAAACAAAGTCCACCAAAAAAGAAAAAGTCAAAAATGTTAAGAAATGAACAAATGGGCTCAGGGGGGTGTGAATCAAAAAAGGTGGTGTGAAAAGTGAAATAACACAGGCCCAGCCCACTGATCATTGTCTTCAACCTCCAGCTTCAAACATTTGAAAAAACGCGCGCCCCTGTTCCTCAATGTCTAACTCCTGATTCTTGGCTTTTCAACAAAAACTCATAACACAAGAAATGTTCAGCATGAAGAGACGGTTTCAACCATATAAATAACTTGACCTATCTCTCTAAGATGAGGGAGAATTTCTCCTCCCCCAATTTCTGACCTAACTTTTCATCAATGTTCAGACATGAAATTCTCTAAGCACACGAAACATAAATGAAATCTAATCATATGAGCATGTTCAGGGCTATGATTGTGACATGTTTTCTTCAAAAACCTAAAGCTAACAATGCCTAATAAGAGAGATAGAACTCCATGAATATACCTGTTCAGTTGGAATCGAGCTTGGCAATGGAGGATGTTTCAGAGTGAAATGATGACTTGTACAACTTCCTTGAAGTGTAAGGATGCTTTTCCAATTCCTACTTTGTCTTGAAACTTCCTGAATCGAGCTAGTGAACTCCAACTGCAAAACAGAAAATTAAAAATGGTGAAGTGGCTTGGAGGTGTTACAGGTCTGATTTTAGGACATGGTTAGCTTTCATATGTTGTAGGGAAGGTAGAGGAAAAGGTTTGGATCAAAATGCTCGAAGGGATTGGGAGTTTGCACTCAAACTGCAGGGGCTCCCCTGTTTGTACAGTTTTGAGGTGATTAGAGCAATGGGAGTGTTTCAGATGGCAAGGGCTCGTGTGTTAGCTTGGATTTTGTCTATGGAATGTGTTTGATAGCTTTTGTGTTGTGTGTCTAAGCTGAGATGAGAGATGGCATAAGTTATGGACTTTTCTTCTATCTTAAGCAACAAAAGCAAGTTGGTGGTTTTAGGTTAGTAGGGGGCCTCCTAATGTGCTGCATAAACATCTCTTGATCAGTGTGTTATGCACATAATCTTGTGCCAAGCAGATCTTTCATGTACTTGTTGGATTACAAACTTGACATAAAGTTAACCTTTTCAAAAATGGAAATTCCACTTTATCTAGTTTAGGATTAATCTTGCATACAATGCTTGCACTCAAAGAACAACACCTTAACACATTGAATATGCATTAAATTATTGAGTATGAAATGGTTCAAGGACCTGTAATCAAGCATAAAGCAAACTGATTTCAAATTGGCAAGATTATGAACATGTCTTGATGAAGAACAAAAAGTGAATTTTTGCCAACTTGTGAAATTCGAATCTCTCAAGTTATGAGGTTGTTTGATGAGTTCTTGGACATTTTGGAAAGCTTGGAATGTGTACTACAATCCATCTTTGAAATGCAAATCAAAATTCCAAGTGGAAGGGTATGAAAAGTGGCCTTGAAGTAGGGTAGAAAACCTTGTCAAAATAGGTCAAATTTCACTAAGTTAAAAGATGGTTTAGTGCCCTTATTCAAAAAATTATAACTTGAGATACAAGCTTCAAATGAGAAAACTTTGTGAATCAAAGTTGTATATTATGCAACAAGCTACAACTTTCATGTTTTGACTTTTGTTTGAATCCAAATGGATCATGGTGAAAAGATGGGGCAAAGTTGGGAAAAAATTAGGGTTTTTCATAACTTAGAAAAATTCTAAGTTATGAAAAATTCCATTTTCAAACCCTAATTTGCATTTTGAGATTTCTTGATGAACAAGTTTCATGATTTGGCATGTTTTGATGAAAAATGAATTTTGACTCTTGATTTTGACCAAAAAGTCAAAGTTTGACTTTTCAGTATACAGTCAAAATTGATCAATTGACTGGGAAATTCAACTGTCAATCTTGTGTACTTGGGATCTTTTGAGCTTGATGAACATGTCAAGATAATTCCATTGAGTCCTTGAGGCCATATGTGAGCTTGGTTTTCCATTGTCTAGGTCAAACAGTCAAAAATTGCCTTTGTGCAGTCAAAACCCTAAAAATGACCATTTTGCCCTTTTGGTGATCTGATCAAATTTCTTGTGGAATTGTGATCCAAACTTGATCAGATGGTCCATATGAGTTCAATATGTTGATGTGGATCAAATTTCATGAGATTTGACTGTCAATTGGCCACAATTGACTTTTTCCCCAATACAGCTGATTTCTAGGTCAACTGTCCAATTGACTGGGTAAGACTTGGAATCAAGACTTGAAACTTGGCATGGGTAAACTTGGGAGTCCAACATGAAGCATGAAAGTCATCTTAGGCATTTTAGGTCAAAACATCTTTAGGCAAACACAAACCCTAATTTTGAGTCCACAGTGCAAGGAGAAGTCTTGAGCAGAGGAAACCCTAACTGTATCTTGATCTTCAAAGGTCTTGTGATGAGAAAATGTTGAGGAAATGGGAGGGCAAATTTTGGGGTACAACAGTTGCCCCTGTTCAATCTTCTTGAACCTGAAGAGTTAGATTGGCAAGTTTGCCTTTCGTGACTCAAGGGTAAAAGGAGATTGGACACTAGAGTGCCCGGAAATTTGCACTCGCATGTTGAAGTATCAGCAATGTGATGTCGAGAATGGGCTTATAGATGCCATTTGGAGATGTGGTAGATAGGGAGATGGGCTTATGGATGCCATCCGGAGACGTGACAGAACCTTGTCGGGAATGGGCTTATAGATGCCATTTGGAAGTGTCGATCGCCTAAGAGATTCCTTAGCGAGAACTTGTGTATTTGAGGAAGGAGGATGTTTTCCTGGCTTGTTACAGGTGTTTGATCTTCAGTCTCCTTATGCAGATGTGCCCTGGCTGGATACAGGTATTGAATCTACAATTGGTTGCTCACAGATATGCCCTGGCTGGATACAAGAGTTGAATCTGGAAATAGTCGTTTAATAGATGTGCCCTGGCCGGATACAGGAATCGAATCTTCGAACTCTTCAGACGTGCCCTGGCTAGATACAGGAGTCGAGTCTGGAAACGTGGTCAACAGATATGCCCTGGCTGGATACAGGAATCGAATCTGGAGCTGTTGTAGTTGATAGATGTGCCCTGGCTGGATACAGGAATCGAATCTTCGAACTCTTCAGACGTGCCCTGGCTAGATACAGGAGTCGAGTCTGGGAACTGATCACTCTCAGATGTGCCCTGGCTAGATACAGGTATTGAATCTGGAATTGTGACAGTTGAAGGTAGTTGTTTTTGGGATTGTCTTTTTCCTGTAAAGGCAAAAAACGTAAGTTGTATGCAATGTCATGATGTATGATATGCATATTGTCATGATACTTAACATGAGATGTTGTATGCGTTTCATCATGTATGTAAGCAAGATGTATGAAAATATAAAATGTTTATGAATGTAATTTCGTTTTGGGGAAAATAAATCCTTGACGAACGGCCGGAGAATTGCTCTGTGGAAGAGATATTTGGCCGAAGTTTTGATGAGAGGCCTGCTGAGGACTTTAATGATGGATTCCGCCGAGGATAATGATGATAAACTCCGCTGGGGAACTCCGAGGATAAACTCTGCTTGGGAATACCAAAGATAGATTTCGCTGGGGATTGAAGGAATTTTGCCGAGAGCGGTCTTCCGTGGCTTTTAGCTGAGGATAACCCAGTTATAAGTCCTTGTGAGGAAATAACTCTAAATAAAATTCGGGCGAGACGTCCGTTCTTCGCAGGGGATAAGCTTGCAGAATCTACTGGGGATGAGCTTTAAGACCTGCCGGGGAATGTTGTGCCTTTTCGGGATCGACGGGGAATCAACTCCGCTTGGGGAAAGTATTGTCGCGTCCTGTTTTACTCTGCGGGGAATTGAGATGATTTGGCCACAATCTTTAGTTGAACCTACCTTGGTGCCTTGGCGGACAAAACAACCAGACTGCACTTAGACAACTCCACATTCCCCCTGTCTTTGATGTCACCTGTAATTAATCTCTTGTTTCATATGTAAACATTTATGAATCAGCAATTTAATGTCAAATGCATATATCAAAAATGAACATTGGACGTTCTTCGCAAGACAAAACAGAAAAAGGAAAACAATGGTAATTTGTATGGACAAGTGAATTTGTATTGATTTAAACTTTGCCTGTGAATAGGTGTTTTTGTACAAGAGGCTGACATCCTAGTAAGAGGACGCCGCCAAATATCATAGAGTTTACAATTTGCAAAAGGAAACAAAACAGCTATGTGAACAACCCCACTGGGTTCCAACTCTGCTATCGCCTTTATGTCTTCGAACGTCTCATCACTTTGTTGCCTAATTTGAAGATGAAGCTGATTGGTCAATGCCGAAATCTGGAGCCAGATAGTTGATGCCGAATTCCGGATGCTAAGTGATCCAATGAGACATAGTGTTACGCTTTTATCCCTAACTTTTGCCTGGACCGCCCTTTCGGGTTTTCAGTCCACCGGGATACCCATTTTTGCCCAAGCCGCCCTTTCAGGTTTTCGACTTGCCGGGTGTACAGATTTTCATTCATTTCATCCCTTATTTTTGCTCGAACCCTTTTGGTTCGCCGGGAAGCCCTTATTTTTGCCTAGGTATGTCAACCTAGCGGGTCTTTTATTCATGCGTAGTATTTTTTCACTATGTCTGCATTGGCGGGGTGAGGAAGGTCGTCACCATCCATGGTGGTTAGGATCATGGCTCCTCCTGAGAACACACGTTTAACCACAAATGGCCCTTCGTAAGTAGGGGTCCATTTGCCCCGGGGATCACTTTGAGGAAGGATGATGCGTTTGATTACCAGGTCCCCAACTTGATACTCTTGCGGTCTGACTTTCTTGTTAAATGCCCTGATCATCCGTTTCTGATACGTTTGACCATGACAGATAGCAGTGAGCCTCTTTTCGTCAATCAGATTTAATTGATCAAGTCGAGTCTGGATCCAATCATCTTCATTCAAGTCTGCATCCTTCATTATCCGGAGAGAGGGTATCTGGACTTCAATTGGCAAGACTGCCTCCATGCCATAGACCAAGGAGAAGGGAGTTGCCCCGGTTGACGTTCTGGCTGAGGTACGGTACCCATGCAGAGCGAACGGTAACATCTCGTGCCAATCTTTATAGGTCACTGTCATCTTCTGCACAATTTTCTTGATATTCTTATTGGCTGCCTCTACAGCCCCATTCATCTTCGGCCGGTAGGGAGAAGAATTGTGGTGCTGTATCTTGAATTGTTCACAGAGTTCAGTGATCATTTTGTTGTTGAGATTGGTACCATTGTCCGTAATGATTCTTTCCGGGACTCCATACCGACAGATCAGATTATGCCGGATGAAACGTGCCACGACGCTCTTGGTTACTGTGGCATAGGAAGCTGCCTCAACCCATTTCGTGAAGTAATCGATCGCCACCAAGATGAAGCGATGCCCATTGGATGCCGTTGGTCGGATCTCACCGATCATATCGATGCCCCACATTGCGAAAGGCCAAGGTGCCGTCAGGATATTCAAAGGAACCGGAGGGATATGCACCTTGTCAGCATAGATCTGGCATTTATGACAAGTTCGGGAGTGTTGGTAACAATCGGCTTCCATTGTGGACCAGAAATATCCTGCCCGAAGGATTTTCTTAGCCATGGTGTGTCCACTGGAATGTGTTCCAAATGTGCCTTCATGTAAATCCATCATAATTTTCTCTGCTTCGGCCTTATCCACACAACGTAGCAGAGTTGAATCATGATTCCGTTTGTAGAGAATGCCGTTGCTGAGGAAGAATTTTGCAGCAAATCTCCTCATGAACTTCTTATCATTGACAGATGCACCTTCAGGGTATTCCTGAGCTTCCAAGTATCTCTTCACCTCATGATACCAGGGTTTTTCAACAACCTTCTCAGCCTCGAGCTCGCAACAGTATGCCGGTTCATCCAACTTCCAGATAATGATTCGGGGAGCCTCATTGTCCCATTTAACCTTGAACATTGAAGACATCGTGGCTAGTGCGTCCGCTAGCTGATTCTCCTCTCTGGGGAAATGCTCAAAAGTTATCTCTTCAAAGTGGGGAAGCAAGGTCGACACATACTCCTTGTAGGGAATAAGATTCGGGTGTTTCGTATCCCACTCGCCTTTGATCTGATTGATCACGAGAGCGGAATCTCCGAAGACACTTAGAAACTTGATCCTCAAATCGATTGCAGCTTGTAAACCCATGATACATGCCTCATATTCTGCCATATTGTTGGTGCAACTGAAACATAATCGGGCGGTGAGGGGAGTATGAGTTCCTTTGGGAGATATGATTACAGCGCCGACGCTGTTACCCAAAGCATTGGAGGCTCCATCAAAATGCATAGACCATCGGGATCCTTCCTCAGGTCCTTCATCCGGTCCAGGTACTTCACAGTCGGTTACCACCATGATATCTTCATCCGGAAAATCAAAGTTCAATGATTGGTAATCGTCCACAGGTTGGTGTGCCAAATGATCCGCCAGTACACTTCCCTTAATTGCTTTCTGAGTTGTATACTGGATGTCATATTCTGTTAAGATCATTTGCCATCTCGCTATTCTTCCAGACAGAGCAGGCTTTTCAAATATGTACTTGATGGGATCCATCTTTGAAATCAATAAAGTAGTGTGAGTCAGCATATACTGTCTCAGCCGGCGAGCAGCCCATACAAGAGCGCAGCAAGTTTTCTCAAGCAGTGAGTAACGAGACTCACAGTCGGTAAACTTTTTGCTCAAGTAATAAATAGCGTGCTCTTTTCGGCCAGACTCGTCATGCTGCCCCAGCACACACCCCATTGAATTGTCAAGTACTGTCAAGTATAGTATCAGAGGTCTTCCTTCCACCGGTGGCATAAGAATGGGTGGCTCTTGGAGATATTCCTTTATCTTTTCAAAGGCAGCCTGACATTCATCATTCCAGCGTACTACTTGATCTTTCTTCAGTAACTTGAAGATTGGCTCACAAGTAGCAGTCAGATGTGAGATGAATCGGGCAATGTAATTCAGTCGTCCCAGGAAACCTCTGACTTCCTTCTCTGTTTTTGGAGTCGGCATCTCTTGTATGGCTTTTACCTTGGCAGGGTCCACCTGAATACCCTTATCACTTACAATGAATCCTAACAACTTTCCGGATCTTACCCCAAAGGTGCATTTGTTGGGATTCAATCTCAGCTTGTACAACTTGAGTCGGTCAAATAACTTCCTCAGATGGTCAAGGTGCTCCTCCTCAGTTTGAGACCTTGCAATCATGTCATCAACGTATACCTCAATCTCATGATGGATCATATCATGAAATAAAGCAACCATGGCACGTTGATAGGTTGCCCCAGCATTTTTCAATCCGAATGGCATGACCTTATAACAGAAGGTGCCCCACTGAGTCACAAATGTAGTCTTCTCCATATCCTCTGGAGCCATCTTAATCTGATTATACCCTGAAAAACCATCCATGAAGGAGAACACCTTGTGTTGAGCTGTATTGTCAACAAGGACATCGATGTGAGGTAGGGGGAAGTCATCCTTGGGGCTGGCCCTGTTCAAATCCCTGTAGTCGACACACATTCTGACTTTACCGTCCTTCTTCGGTACTGGCACCACATTGGCAACCCACTGGGGGTAGGAAGTCACTGCAAGGAACCCGGCATCAAACTGCTTCATAACCTCGGCCTTGATCTTTTCAGACATCTCTGGGCGCATTCGTCGGACTTTTTGCTTTACCGGAGGGCAATCTTCCTTGGTTGGCAGATGGTGAACTACAATGTCGGCATCCAAACCAGGAATATCTTCATAGGACCAAGCAAAAATCTCCATGTAGTCTTGTAGCATTTGGATCAATCGTTGCTTCACGCTGAGCTCTAGATTGGCACCAATCTTGACCTCTTTCCTATCTGTCTCAGTACCCAGGTTGATTGTTTCTACAGGCTTTTCATGTGGTTGAATATCTCTTTCCTCCTGGAGTAGCAGTCTTGCGAGTTCACCAGGCACTTCGCAATCATCTTCACCTTCGTCTTCGGCCAAGTTGATCGGATTTTCGAAGTCATAACTGGCGGTAGCAGAGCTGTTACCAGTGAGATCCAGAGTGGATTGAAACCTGTATAAGTGAGTGTGTGTAAATATAGCTGTTTTGCAATATATATATAACACAGAAAGGAAAAGAGCACAAGATTTGAAATGCAACAAACGTCCAATGTTTTGATTGATGATATATGAAAATGTCATACAAAAAGCCCTCACAAATGGAGCTACGATGCCCCGGGTAGGACACCGAGCCAACAAAGTTTTAACATATTGTTTGTTACAAATCGGAAATCAAAAGAAATTAATTACTGCGTGACAAATGTGATAGGGGTAAAATCCTTCGTCGTCCAGTTGCTTGGTCCGTTGCTAGTAGTCGGGTAGATCCAACTGTCAAACTCAACTTCCTCCACATCCTCCTCGATAGCATTCACCCTTGAGCTGGAAATAAACACCGGAGCCTTTCCGATCTTCTCTTTGCGCACAGCCCTCTGAGCTTCTGCAGTAAAGCCTAGCCCAAACTTGTCGTTCTTCTGAGTGAAGTCAGGAAGCTGACCCCAGTGTGCACAATTGCCTTTCTGAACCATAGCCCGGGCATCCCTTAGGGAAGCCATCTTCAAGGAATCATTCTCTTCGGCTATTCTCTCTGCAGCTGCTGAAATCGGATGCACCTCCTCGAAATGCTGAAAGGGGGTTTCAATAAACTCTCCGTCCATCTCAATGTATCTGAAGGAGTTCAAATGGCTCACCATATACTCCTCTTCTCCTTGCACAGTGACGATTTTCCCTCTGACAGGGTATTTCAGCTTCTGGTGCAAGGTAGAGGTCACTGCCCCAGCTTTATGGATCCAAGGTCGACCCAGCAGACAAGAGTACGATGGACGTATATCCATCACGTAAAAGGTAGAGTCAAACACTTGAGAGCCCACACGAATAGGGATGTTAACCTCTCCATGAACCATCCTTTTGGAACCGTCAAAGGCCCTGACGATGATATTGCTGGGTTTCAACTCCAGGCCTTCATAATCCAGACGATCTAAAGCCTTTTTCGGTAGAACATTCAGAGAAGATCCAGTATCCACCAATACATGCGCCAGAGTAGTGCCCCTGCACTCGATAGAGACATGCAGGGCATCATTGTGGTCTCTTCCCTTCGCGGTCAGGTCAGCATCTGAAAATCCCAAGCCATTGTCTGCTGTTAGATTCGCTATGCAATCAGTGAACTGGACTGCAGACGTCTCCTGCGGCACATGGGCCGTCTTGAGAAATGAGATCAAAGCCTTAGCATGGGCCTCGGAGCATAGCAATAAGGAGAGCAGGGAGATCTTGGAGGGCGTATGCCCTAACTGCTCGACAACATTAAAATCACTCTTCTTTATTATTTTCAGAATCTCCTCCATTTCTTGTCGGGAGGCCTCAGCATTTACGGGTATCGGTGCCTCCATCTGGGCAGGCTCTTCTTCAATCCCTTTGCCCCGAGCATTTGATGACTCGGCAGCAGGGGAGACAACTTGATCAGCAGCAGGAACAGGTAAACTTGTAGGTTTTATAAGAAGGGGTCTTCGAATAGCGGGCGGCGCAATGTCAGGCGAGAAGAGCCTGCCACTGCGGGTAACTTTGGCTGGACCAGTGATATCGCAGATACTGGCGCCAGTGTCGCATTCTTGTTTGATCCCATTTACATACACGTCTGCCCCATAATGCCAGGGGACAGCTTTATCAGATATGTAGGGGAGAGGCCCCGGGACAGTAATAATCACAGGTGCAACAGTCATAATTTGAACAGGCTTCTTTGGGGGAGCCTTGATTGGATTTTTGAAGATGGTAATTACAGAAACTTCTTTCATTGGAACCAATTGAACAGCAGACTTTTTGAATAGAATTTCCTTGCTATCCATTAGGCTTTGGACGCCTAACCTCAGCAAGGGGCAATCAGACGGGGCAACAGCACAGAACAGGCAACCATCACTGCAACCCGGAAATAAACCGGCCCGCAGTAGGTTCTTCTTGACGGTCTTCAGAGGGGTAACAACTTCATCTATTGAAACAGCATACATTTCTTCCTCAATGGCATTTACTCTATGCTGGGGCATAGGAGCAGTTACAACATTTGGTCTCTCCGGCGCTTCAAACTGAATTTCCTTTGCGTCGATCAGATCTTGCACTTTGTTTCTCAAGGCCCAGCAATCATCAGTAGTGTTCCCGGGACTATCAGAATGATAAGCACACCGGGCATTTGGGTTATATTTAGGAGACGCAGTGTTGACGACTTTAGGAGCTTCTTTGAGGGTCACCAGGTTGGTGGATAACAGTTGGGGTAAAATTTGAGATAAGGTCATACTCAGTCGGGTATACTGCCTCTTGGGCCTTTCGCTTCTTTGTTGATTGTACTGCTGAGGAGCAGCAACAGGTTTGGAGATGACCAAAGCATTGACGGCTTGGCGACTTTCGGGCTTGACTTGTCTTCTAGGACCATAGACGGCACTTGCTTCTTTCTTAAACGGCCTCTTCTCAGCACTTGTGGAGGCAGCCTTCTGTATCTTGCCTGACCTGATGCCAGCTTCAATTCTTTCTCCCGTCAATATCAAATCTGTAAACCCAGCGGAGGAGTTACCAACCAAATGATTGAAAAACGGACCAGACAATGTCCCAAGGAACATATCAACCAGCTCACGATCAGTCAATGGAGGCTGCACCCTGCCAGCCAAATCTCTCCATTTTTGAGCGTACTCTTTGAACCCTTCACCCGTTCCTAGAGACATACCCTGAAGTTGGGTACGCGTAGGAGCGAGATCAGAATTGTATTGGTATTGTCTGTAGAATGCGGTTGCCAAATCTTCCCAGTGTCGGATGCTAGCTCCATCCAATTGGTAGAACCATTCAAGCTGTGACCCCAAGAGGCTATCTTGGAAGAAGTGAATCCAGAGATTCTTATCCGCCGTGTAAGGTTGGATTTTCCTTACGTACGACCTTAGATGTAGCTTTGGGCAGGAGACCCCATCATACTTGGCGAAGGCAGGTGCCTTAAACTTGTGTGGAATTACTACTCCAGAAGATAATCCCAAATCTCCGAAATCCAGACCCGGCACATTCTGAATCTCCATGGCGCTCAAGCGGTCCTCCAATTGCTTGTATCTGTCAGCAGCAGGTGGGTATTGTTCGTCGTTATAGTCCGTCTCGTTGTCGGAGACTGCGGGACTAGGAGCTCCTCCCCCTTGGGGACTGTTTTTATCAGCAGAAGAAGTGGTTGGATCAGCTTCATTATGGAGTGTGTTCCCAAATCTGCGTCCGGTGTTGAACAATGCGGTCCTCTTTTTCTTCTTCTTCTTCATGAGTAGAGTCTTCAACTCTTGCTGACCTTGGGCTAGGCTTAGGACCATCTCTTGAAACTGTGCACTTTGGGCCTGAAGGGCCTTGATTGCTTGCTCACTGGATGATTCTGGATTCATGATGACTGTTCACACAAACAGCGAAGAAAATTAAGCAACCTGCGAAATAGGGTACCTGCTATGCATATGGTGCAATGGAATGCGTATGTATGCAATGCATTCAAGGATTTAGAATATTCAAAATTTGTTGTAGACAAAAAGGAACGCACATTATATTAATAAGGAGAAATTTGTTAATACATAAATGCCCCATGGGCCAAATACTACAAAATGACTCCTTAAGGTAAAAAGACATTGCGCATCCTCTTTGGCGCGATGTAGGTGTTGAGATTCCTTTCCTCGTGCAGCAGGCGGGTGAGTTCTAGGACCTTCTTTTCACTAGCATGTAGACTGGTCTCAAGAGAATTCCGTTCTTCCTTAAGCTGGACCCAGCTTTTCTGCATTTCTTCCCAGGAGGTGGGCATGTCGGGATGTTGAATGGTGTAGGATGCTTCTCCTTCCAAGACTGGTTCTTTGATCACAGGGAGCATATGAGGATAAGGCATTACTAACTTCTGGGAGCGGGCTCGTATCCACTTGAGATAAGGTTCCAACGGGATGGAGTTCCTGTGCCCCAGTGTCTTGCTGTCTATCCTACTCGGCATCCTCCAAGCTCTGATAAATCTCTGACGAAGTCCTTGAGTATCGTTGTCGAAGTCAAAAACTATGTTAGGAATTAACATGTCATGAGGGCCATCCCTCCGAGCATAACCAAACTGTCTCCAAGCCAGGCATGTGTTGTAAGTAATACCCCCTTTGATTCCAAATAAAGGAACATTGGGGTACTCCCCACATCGATCAATGATAGTGATGTCTTCCCTAGACCTAGGGCACCAATGTATATCTGCATGCGTGAGAGTCATTAACCATTGTGACCATCTCAAACCCCGCTCGTTCTTTAAAACTGATTGTGGAAGGTGTGAAATTAACCACCTTCCCAAGAGAGGAGTGCAACACAAAAGGACACCCCTTCTTCTCATGGTTCGAGTGTAACATGAGTGAAGAATGTCCCCCAGCAGTGTAGGTATAGGATTCCTGGTCATGAAGATCTGGACAGCACTGATATCAATAAGTTGATCTGGGTTAGGGAATAACACCAAACCATAGACAAGGAGGGCCATAACTTCTTCAAAAGCTTGTAGGTCGAGGGAGTTCCAACATTCTTGGGCCTTCTCAAACAGAAACCTGGCTAGGAAACCCTTGATACCACTTCTAACTTCCCAATGTCCCTTGAGGTCAGATGTCTGTAGGTGCAAGGCTTTAGCAATCTCTTCAAGCTTGGGTTCCTCTTCCGTACCGTTGTAGGGTAGTTGATCAAGGATAGGGACCTTCAGAAGTCGGGAGAACTCTTCCAATGTAGGCACCAACTGATAATCCGGAAAAGTGAAGCAGTGATGCAGAGGGTCAAAGAATTGGAACAGGACCTTTATCAAGTCCTCCTCAATGTTGGTGTTAACCAAGCTGATGAGTCTTCCATGTCTCTCACTGAATGATGAGCCCTCGGGAATCCGGGACAGAAGTTCCTTAAGCTGATGAGGGATCTTTACAAGGCTAATCTGAATTGTCTTTCTGCGAGCAGTTTCCATGTCCTGTGAAACAAGAACAAAGATGAAGATTCGAAACCCTTGAAATGGTTAGTCAATGCTCATGATGTTGTATGATGTAATGATGTGATGATTAAATACACCATAAATATTCACAAAGGCAAACATGGTAAGGCACACAAGTCACACAAACCCTTAGAGTTTAGGCCTGCATGGGGTCTGGGTATTACCCTCTTGAAGTTTGGTGGGCTCAACCTGTCCTATCAAAAGTAACCGGGTTCTAAAGGTCCCAATATCACTGGATTGCTTTCATTGTTCATCGTTTCGATTTAGCCACTGAACTGGCGACCGAAATATTCCAGGAAAGCAACCCTCAATTGAGTGTAGTATCGAGTATCAACCAACCTCGGACTGCACCAAAGTCAGTTATCTCACTACCCTAAAAAGGCCAAGATGGTTCAATTAAGGTTCCTAAAGTCAGTTGATGCTTCACGACACCACGCGGCGGCCCCGTACTCTCCTTGACTGAACTCAAGGGTTACTGGTACACACCAAAGTGCCACATCAACGTAGCAGACTGCTTCAACCATGTCGGTATACCCCGCACAGTTCCCTCACAGCCTTGTTGCTACTTTCTAAGAAGGTATCCCCAGATCCGGGTTAGGATCTATAAAACTCCGATACAAAGCCCACAAATGTAAAAGCAAACAAGACAATCAATTGAAAACAAAAGGTGATCTAAACCCTAAGGTTACTCCACTTTTAAGTTCTCCCCAGCAGAGTCGCCAGTTCTGTGATACGGTGGGAGAACTGACTTGAGGTTTTGCGTTTGTATTCGCAAATGTTGCGGTTAGCAAGAGTCGCCACCGACTTTTTATTTTATCCTAAGGAAAGGTTAAAAAGCACAGCAAAAACCTTTTGAGACGTTTCTTGGGTTCGGGGAGTAGATTATAGAAAGGGAAGGTATTAGCACCCTTTCTATCCATGGTTATCCATGGGCTCTTAGTTACTTGCTTAGATCACTTGCCTTTTGTTTTCAATTGTTTTAAATGGTGCTTGAGTGTGTGGGTTTGAAAAATGTTTTGAAAAGAGGCCAATGTGGTGGCAACCTTTGTAATGATCCATGTGGGGATGTATGCAAAGATGTATGTCTTTTAAAAAAGTTTTCATTTGTTTTTGAAAATTGTTTTGAAAGTGGAGTGATGTGTGATTTTGAAATTAGGCAAGTGTTTTGTTTGGCAAGTTGATTCAAGTAACCAAGAGGTTATCTACTCCTAAATTTCTCGAAAGATTATTGCTATGTTTTAACCCTTTTAACAAGTTTGTTCCACCATTGTATTTGGTGGACAATCTTATGTTTAGGATGTGAAAGGGACAGGCGCGGGTCATCGTTTAGACCATAATTGCAACGACGTTGAATGTCTTTGGGCAATTTCTTTAAGGGACTTGATCATTTGTTTTTGTTTGTTTTGAAAAGTTTTGTCGAGGGACTATGATCATTCAAATTGTTTGCTTTGCCCAAAGAAGTTCAACATGCAATATGGCCCATTTATTTGAAGGCAACAAGTGGACAACCCTAGGGGGTGCAAGTGTGATTTGTGTGTCCATTTTCATGCTTGTTTATCTTGTATTAGGTCAAACTATTTTTTATCGTTTTTTCGCATACAAACCCTAATTCTAACATGTTATCATTAGAAAGCAATAAAGTGAGAAATTAAAATTACTAAGCTATTACAAAACCAAATATGGGAAGGGGGTACAAATGTTCAAATGGGGGATATTGACAAGAATTTGAATCTAAATTATTACATCATTTTGAATATTTGCAAGGTAAATAAATTGCATAATTAAATGGAAATTAAATAAATATGTGAAATGCAAAAAGAAAGTTTTTATATGTATGAGAAAATATTTTTTATGTAAAAGAGAAAAGAAAATAAAAATGTATTATTTTTTTGAGTATTTTAAATTTAGGGCAAAAACCCTAATTTTAAAGAAAATGCATTATTATCTAATTTAATACAACTATTTATTTATTATTTTCAAAAATAAAATAAAATGAAGTATATTATGGGGAAAAGTATTTTTGTATCAAATATTAATAAAAAATAAAAATTCAAGTATTTTTATATTTTTAACTTAAATATATTGATAACCATATATATATATATATTAAACCCTAAATATGTATTATACACAAAATAAATATTTATTTAATATTTTAATAAAATAAATAAAAGAGTATTTTTTTGTGTGAAATATTTTCAGAAAGTAAATAAAAATAAAAATTGTATTTACATCATTTTTATATTTATTCTAATAATAGTATATATATACTTATGTATAAACAAAGAAAATAAACAAATAAATATGCAATAAATGCAAAAAATGATGAAAAAAATATTTTTAATTTTTTAATGCCATGAGAAAAAATAAACAAAGTCCACCAAAAAAGAAAAAGTCAAAAATGTTAAGAAATGAACAAATGGGCTCAGGGGGGTGTGAATCAAAAAAGGTGGTGTGAAAAGTGAAATAACACAGGCCCAGCCCACTGATCATTGTCTTCAACCTCCATCTTCAAACATTTGAAAAAACGCGCGCCCCTGTTCCTCAATGTCTAACTCTCGATTCTTGGCTTTTCAGCAAAAACTCATAACACAAGAAATGTTCAGCATGAAGAGACGGTTTCAACCATATAAATAACTTGACCTATCTCTCTAAGATGAGGGAGAATTTCTCCTCCCCCAATTTCTGACCTAACTTTTCATCAATGTTCAGACATGAAATTCTCTAAGCACACGAAACATAAATGAAATCTAATCATATGAGCATGTTCAGGGCTATGATTGTGACATGTTTTCTTCAAAAACCTAAAGCTAACAATGCCTAATAAGAGAGATAGAACTCCATGAATATACCTGTTCAGTTGGAATCGAGCTTGGCAATGGAGGATGTTTCAGAGTGAAATGATGACTTGTACAGCTTCCTTGAAGTGTAAGGATGCTTTTCCAATTCCTACTTTGTCTTGAAACTTCCTGAATCGAGCTAGTGAACTCCAACTGCAAAACAGAAAATTAAAAATGGTGAAGTGGCTTGGAGGTGTTACAGGTCTGATTTTAGGACATGGTTAGCTTGCATATGTTGTAGGGAAGGTAGAGGAAAAGGTTTGGATCAAAATGCTCGAAGGGATTGAGAGTTTGCACTCAAACTGCAGGGGCTCCCCTGTTTGTACAGTTTTGAGGTGATTAGAGCAATGGGAGTGTTTCAGATGGCAAGGGCTCGTGTGTTAGCTTGGATTTTGTCTATGGAATGTGTTTGATAGCTTTTGTGTTGTGTGTCTAAGCTGAGATGAGAGATGGCATAAGTTATGGACTTTTCTTCTATCTTAAGCAACAAAAGCAAGTTGGTGGTTTTAGGTTAGTAGGGGGCCTCCTAATGTGCTGCATAAACATCTCTTGATCAGTGTGTTATGCACATAATCTTGTGCCAAGCAGATCTTTCTTGTACTTGTTGGATTACAAACTTGACATAAAGTTAACCTTTTCAAAAATGGAAATTCCACTTTATCTAGTTTAGGATTAATCTTGCATACAATGCTTGCACTCAAAGAACAACACCTTAACACATTGAATATGCATTAAATTATTGAGTATGAAATGGTTCAAGGACCTGTAATCAAGCATAAAGCAAACTGATTTCAAATTGGCAAGATTATGAACATGTCTTGATGAAGAACAAAAAGTGAATTTTTGCCAACTTGTGAAATTCGAATCTCTCAAGTTATGAGGTTGTTTGATGAGTTCTTGGACATTTTGGAAATCTTGGAATGTGTACTACAATCCATCTTTGAAATGCAAATCAAAATTCCAAGTGGAAGGGTATGAAAAGTGGCCTTGAAGTAGGGTAGAAAACCTTGTCAAAATAGGTCAAATTTCACTAAGTTAAAAGATGGTTTAGTGCCCTTATTCAAAAAATTATAACTTGAGATACAAGCTTCAAATGAGAAAACTTTGTGAATCAAAGTTGTAGATTATGCAACAAGCTACAACTTTCATGTTTTGACTTTTGTTTGAATCCAAATGGATCATGGTGAAAAGATGGGGCAAAGTTGGGAAAAAAATTAGGGTTTTTCATAACTTAGAAAAATTCTAAGTTATGAAAAATTCCATTTTCAAACCCTAATTTGCATTTTGAGATTTCTTGATGAACAAGTTTCATGATTTGGCATGTTTTGATGAAAAATGAATTTTGACTCTTGATTTTGACCAAAAAGTCAAAGTTTGACTTTTCAGTATACAGTCAAAATTGATCAATTGACTGGGAAATTCAACTGTCAATCTTGTGTACTTGGGATCTTTTGAGCTTGATGAACATGTCAAGATAATTCCATTGAGTCCTTGAGGCCATATGTGAGCTTGGTTTGCCATTGGCTAGGTCAAACAGTCAAAAATTGCCTTTGTGCAGTCAAAACCCTAAAAATGACCATTTTGCCCTTTTGGTGATCTGATCAAATTTCTTGTGGAATTGTGATCCAAACTTGATCAAATGGTCCATATGAGTTCAATATGTTGATGTGGATCAAATTTCATGAGATTTGACTGTCAATTGGCCACAATTGACTTTTTCCCCAATACAGCTGATTTCTAGGTCAACTGTCCAATTGACTGGGTAAGACTTGGAATCAAGACTTGAAACTTGGCATGGGTAAACTTGGGAGTCCAACAAGAAGCATGAAAGTCATCTTAGGCATTTTAGGTCAAAACATCTTTAGGCAAACACAAACCCTAATTTTGAGTCCACAGTGCAAGGAGAAGTCTTGAGCAGAGGAAACCCTAACTGTATCTTGATCTTCAAAGGTCTTGTGATGAGAAAATGTTGAGGAAATGGGAGGGCAAATTTTGGGGTACAACACTTACCTTCTTCGCTGTTTATTTCAGCCGATCGTCATGAATCCTGAATCATCTACTGAGCAATCCATCAAGGCTCTCCAGGCTCAGAACACCCAGTTCCAAGAGTTGATCATGAGTTTGGCCCAGGGGAAACAAGATCTGAAGACCCTGCTTTTGAAAAAGAAGAAGAAGAGGACGGTGTTGTTCAACCCTAGACGCAAATCTGGGAATGGATCACGAAATGAAGTTGAGCAGACTACCCCATCTGTTGGGAAAGACAGTCCCCAAGAAAGGGAGGTTCCTAGTCCAGTGGTCTCCGACAACGAGACCGATTACAATGATGAGCAGTACCCTCCAGCTGAGGACAGGTATAAACAGTTGGAAGACCGGCTAAGTGCCATGGAGATACAAAAAGTGCCCGGCCTGGACTTCGAGGATCTAGGTCTGTCTTCTGGGGTAGTAATCCCGCACAAATTCAAGGCACCTGCCTTTGCAAAGTATGACGGGGCATCCTGTCCTAAGCTGCATCTCAGGTCTTACACAAGGAGGATCCAGCCCTACACGGCTGACAAGAATTTATGGATTCACTTCTTTCAGGATAGTCTGTCTGAAACCCAACTCGACTGGTTCTATCAACTGAATGGAGCTAACATCCGCAGCTGGGAGGATTTGGCCACTGCATTCTACAAGCAGTACCAGTACAATGCCGACCTTGCTCCCACGCGCACTCAGCTTTAGGGAATGTCTATGGGTGCAGGTGAAGGTTTCAAAGAATATGCTCAAAAATGGAGGGACCTTGCTGGAAGGGTACAACCACCTCTGACTGACCGCGAGCTCGTCAACATGTTCTTAGGGACCCTGTCTAGTCTATTCTTCAACCACCTGATTGGGAATTCTGCTGCTGAGTTTACAGATCTGATCTTGACCGGGGAAAGAATAGAAGCTGGCATCAAGTTGGGGAAAATACATAATGGTGACTCCTCGAACACTGAGAAGAAACCATCCAAGAGAGAATCTAGTGCTGTCTATGGCTCAAGAGGGCAGAATAGGTCCGAACACCGCCAAGATGTCAACGCGGTGGTTATTGCAAAACCGGCCGGCGCTCCTCAGCGTCACAATCAGCAAAGGGAAGAGAGACCCAAAAGGCAATTCACTCCCCTCGGCATGACCTTGTCACAGATATTGCCACGGTTGCTGGAAACCAAGTTGGTAACTCTCATGGACCCTCCAAAGAATCCCAACAGGACGCCTTCAAGGTATAACCCCAACGTTCGCTGCGCTTATCATTCTGACAGCCCGGGGCATGCTACAGATGACTGTTGGACTTTGAGAAATAAGGTCCAGGATCTGATTGACGCAAAGGAAGTCCAGCTCGACTCTCTAGAGACTCCCAATGTGACCACTGCTCCCCTGCCCAAACATGGCTAGGATTGGAAACTTTTGTTCATTTGAATGTTCAGATTGTAATTTTCTTTGATTGTTCAAACATTTTATTTCATGTCAAACTTGGTTATTTCATTAATGCATTACACATGTCTGTTTTGAAGTAATTATTTCGTATTCACTATATGCAAACTGTTTTCATATTTTTGTGATGTTCAAACTCTCAATTGATAATTCTAAGCCTCTTGAGGGAGGATGACGAAAACGATACCACAATCTACAGTATGCTTTTGAACAGACCCTGCTGATGAGGTACAGGCATTGTTTCAATTCCTAAACACTAGAGTTATAAGGATGATAATCCCTCGTCAACCCCTTTGAGCCAAAGAAGTAGGAGTTTTTCTTTTCACAAAAAAAAAAATTAAACCCTTAATCATAACCTGGGGCAGGGTAGTTCTCTCAGTTGATCCAAGTGCACAACGAATGGCACCAAAGAAGTCTTTCCAAAACAAAAGACAGTGATGGTTCTGAATAATCATAAAGACAGGCAGTCATTACCAAAAAAAAAACTAACGCCCAATAAGTTAAAACCTATGAAGGAGACTTACAAAACTGGGGCATCCCGTTGCCTGTAATCACAAAAGAAACAGTTCAGGAAAAAAACAGGGATAACGAAATCAAAAATAAAGAGGTCCTACGAACCCTCGACAAGATATGATTGCCTATTCAAAATAAATTGTCAATATCCGAACCATCACCGGAATATCAGGACAAAGACTCAAACAAGGTCTAACGCACGATCAGCTGAGTTTAGGATCGAAGAACATCACGAAGAGCGGGTGGGTACAAATAAATTTTGAGCCTTTATCCTTTGTTTCTTAAACCGTGAACCAGGCCACGTTATAACCCTCAAAAGTCCTAGCTGAAGCGTGGGTTAGTTCGAAGACATACTGTTACGAAAGGTATCCTGACTCCTTAAGGCTCGCTGTAAAATCTTAAGTTGACATCACATTTTACAAAGCTTGCTTGTTTTACTGAAAAATGCATTTTTTTTTTAAAAAAATCTTCAAGACAGACATAAGCTTTGCATTTTAACATAACTTCGTTTGCATATGACTTGTTGTTCGAACAGCAAAGAAATTCGCATGAAGAATATCTTGGGAACAAAAGCACTTCCAATCAAGGGGCAGACATGATCATGGTCCGTCATCTGGGGCAGTCCAGTCAAGATTCAGAGAATCTCTCAAATGCCTGGGGCAAATCTCCGCCTGAGTCACCTGGGGCATTGGACATGAGTTCCAACTACGAATCTTGCATGATCAACGAAGACCTTTTGGTGGTACGACAACACTTCTGACAGGGGCAACTCCCTACATCCTAAGAGTACGGACATAGTCAAAAAAAATACTACGCAAAATCAAAGACCTGCTAGGTCGACTGGCCTAGGCAAAAATAAGGGCTTCCCAGCGAACCAAAAGGGTTCGGGCAAAAATAAGGGATGAAAATGAAAAAATCTGTACACCCGGCAAGTCGAAAACCTGAAAAGGCGGCTTGGGCAAGAATGGGTATCCCGGTGGACTGAAAACCCGAAAGGGCGGTCCAGGCAAAAGTTAGGGATCACAGCGTACGACTATGTCCCGGCATCTCGTCACTTGCCTACCAGAAGAAGATTTGTCAACCGGCAGTCATCAAGCGCCTCCACAGGTATCTTCTCCCACATCAGAAACAAGGAGCAATAATAAGTTGTCCAAGCAATCTGGGCGCGCTGTCCCCCGAGATACCAAGAGTACGGACGCCTCTCCCCGGCTTTATTCACAGTCATTCCCTCCAGGGCTTATAACTGGGTTATCCTCAGGTAATTACCACGGAAAGATCGTTCTCAGCGAGGTTCGTCCTATCCCCGGCGGAGTTATCATCAGCCCCTCAGCAAAGTTCCCCTCTTTCCCCACAGAGTTATCTCCCTGCAGAGCAATCCCTTCGCCAAGTTTATTCCCCAACGGAGTCATCTTCTCCTACCGGTTTATTCTTGCAATTATCATCCCCCAGCGGAAACGAAGAACCCCACTCTTCAAGATCAACCCAGGATTCAGCGAACTTCCCGGCATTCGTCAAGGACTTTTTTTTTCTAGACGGAGATACATTCAAAAACATTACATTATCATAAACATGACACATGCATCATGTCACATAATCTCATTTATGCTAAGAATATCACCCCTTGATCCATACCATGCATTGCATATGACTGACCTTTACCTTTCAGGAAGGATACAGTTAAATGATCAGCTATGTCAAAGTAGATAAATCCAGTCAAAAGAATACAAATCCAGTTAAATCAATGCCTAAAGATTTCTCTGATACAACCCGTCGTTATAGACACTCGTCGTTATAGACACTCGTCATTATAGACACTCGTCGTTATAGACACTCGTCGTCATAGACACTAGTCGTTATAGACACTCATCGTCATAGACACTCGTCGTTATAGACACTCGTCGTTATAGACACTCGTCATCATAGACACTCGTCGTTATAGACACTCGTCATTATAGACACTCGTCGTTATAGACACTCGTCGTTATAGAAACTCATCGTTATAGACACTCGTCGTTATAGACACTCGTCGTTATAGACACTCGTCGTTATAGACACTCGTCGTTATAGACACTCGTCGTTATAGACACTCGTCGTTATAGACACTCGTCGTTATAGACACTCGTCGTTATAGACACTCGTCGTTATAGACACTCGTCGTTATAGACACCCATCGTTATAGACACCCGTCGTCATAGACACCCGTCGTCATAGACACTCGTCGTTATAGACACTCATCGTTATAGACACCCATCGTTATAGACAATCGTTGTTATAGACACTCGTCGTTATAGACACTCGTCGTTATAGACACTCGTCGTTATAGACACTCGTCGTTATAGACACCCGTCGTTATAGACACCCGTCGTTATAGACACCCGTCATTATAGACACCCGTCATTATAGACACTCGTCGTTATAGACACCCGTCGTTATAGACACCCGTTGTTATAGACACCCGTCGTTATAGACACCCGTCGTTATAGACACCCGTCGTTATAGACACTCGTCGTTATAGACACTCGTCGTTATAGACACCCGTCGTTATAGACACCCGTCGTTATAGACACCCGTCGTTATAGACACCCGTCGTTATAGACACCCGTCGTTATAGACACCCGTCGTTATAGACACTCGTCGTTATAGACACTCGTCGTTATAGACACTCGTCGTTATAGACACTCGTCGTTATAGACCACTCGTCCATGAGGATAACCTGTCAGTAGAGACAACTCACCAACCTTTCTGAATTCCAGACTTGATTCTTGTATCCTGCCAGGGCACGTCTGAAGAGTTCGAAGATCCGCTTCCTGTATCTTGCCAGGGTGTATCTGTTGACGACTAACATTACCAGACTCGATTCATGTATCTTGCCAGGGCACGTATGAAGAGTTTGAGGATCCGATTCCTGTATCTTGTCAGGGTGTATCTGTTGACGACTAACATTACCAGACTCGATTCCTATATCTTTCCAGGGCACGTCTGAAGAGTTCGAAGATCCGATTCCTGTATCTTGCCAGGGTGTATCTGTTGACGACTAACATTACCAGACTCGATTCTTGTATCTTGCCAGGGCACGTCTGAAGAGTTCGAAGATCCGATTCCTGTATCTCGCCAGGGTGTATCTGTTGACGACTATATTCTCCGGACTCGATTCCTGTATCTTACCAGGGCACGTCTGAAGAGTTTTAAGATCCGATACCTGTATCCAGCCAGGGCACATCTACATAAAGAGTTTGAAGATCAACTCCTGTAACAGGCCAGGTAATTATTTTTCTTTCTCAGGTACGCAAGTTCTCGCTAAGGAATCTCTTACGCGATCGACAACCTCCTGATGGCATCTGTAAGCCCATCCACATACCAACAGTCTCCAAATGGCATCTATAAGCCCATTCCCGACAAGGCTCTATCACAACTCCAAATGGCATCTATAAGCCCATCCTCCTATCCGTCATCTCTCCAAATGGCATCTGTAAACCCATTCCCGCCATCACGTTGCTGATACTCTATGTGAGCGCAAATTTCTGGGCACTTTAGTGTTCAATCATCTTCCACCTTCGGATCACGAAAGGCACGCAAGCCAATCTACATCCTCAGGTTTAAGAAGATTGAACAGGGGCAACTGTTGTACCCCAAAATTTGCCCTCCCATATTTCTCAAAATATTTCAAGAAAAATTCACAAGTCCAACCCGGCGCGTCATATTCAGGTATTCTTTCGCCAAGATATCTCTGATAACATATTCTCAAATTCAGGTTCGGCTCAAGAGTCAATTCTTTAAAGAAGGTATCCGAATGTGTGAGTTTTCTCGAAGAAATATGGTGAAAAAGTGTGCTGAAAGTGCAGTTTTTATGCGCTAAAAAATTCATAACTTGAAGATCGTGGCTCGTTTTGAACCCGTTCCGATGGCCAAAATTCCGTCTTGACATTATCTACGTTTTCATCTCTCACGGCTGGAAGCCAATTTTGATCAGAATGTCTTCAAAAATGTGGATTTATCAAGTATTTTCGCACAGAAAATTTGTGACAGAAGTTTATTTGCGTCATGTTCAGAAAATCATAACTTGGTCGATTTTCATCGTATCGAGCTGGTTCTGGCGCCAAAATTTCACAAATTGAGTTGGCTACATTTTCACAAGAGGTATTAAGTTCGAACAGTGTTCAAAAGGCCTTCATATTTTGCTCAGAGTGTGTGACACGCCGAAAATCCTGAATGCTGAATATTATTTCATCTGGGCCAAAACTTCGAAAATTCATAACTCGGTCAATTTTTATCGGATTAGACTCATATTTTTACACAAGGTCACTGACTCATAGATCTACAACTTTGCTTCAAAAGTCAAGACCAAATTATGCACTGATCAATACCAGTTATTTATTGAAGAACGTGTCAGAGTCGACACTGGAGCCCAAAATAAGTTTGTCTGAGCTGAAACTTCAAAAATTCATAACTAATTCACTATTTATCCGATTGAGCCGATTTTCGGACAGGAGTTAGTTATCGATGTCGGCTACATTTTGTTTTCACATTTCAACTTCAAAAATTGCACTTAAGTCCCTGCGAGTTATCCTGGAAAGTGACGAACTCAAGTGAACATTGGAGGCCCAATTGCACATTCAAAGCCCATTTTCTTTACCCTAATTCCCATTATATAATCACCTTCTTTTCACACAAACCAGAGAGGAGAAAAAGAGAGAAAAAACCTTGCCACAACACTGTTAGAATATCAAATTTTTTCAAGAACCCTAAAACCTTGAAATCCCTATTACAAATCCCTCTCTCACTACAAACAAGCCATCACAGTTACAAACCAACACCTCACTACTTCTTCAGTAAGGGTAAGGCTGGCTTGATCTCCATGATCCAAAAGACATAAAAGCATTCATGTCACTAATTTTCCAGTGAGGGTAAGATTGATTTGATCTCCATGATCAAAAGGGTATAATCATTCATACATGCCATATTGTGCATAAACATTAAATTTCTTCATATATTGGCTTTATTTGCATTTTATGATTTTATTTAATGTGTTCATGAGATTCAACACTGCAGATTTAGACAGGATCCCATGCAGGTTCATTAAGGAACGTTGAGGCCAAAAGCCAAATGGTCAAAAGCCAAAAGCCAAATGGCCAAAAGCCAAAAGCCAAAAGCCAAATGGCCAAAAGAACAACTTATGCATGACACCAATACATGGCGAGACAGACATCCTGAGAAGATTAAGGAACGTTGAGGCCAGAACACAAATGGCCAACAGCCAGAACACAAATGGCCATGAAACCCAATCCAATGGCCAAAGAATGCAGACCGTTAAAAAAAAACCTCCCATTGGGCCTGAAACCCCCCTTGGTTTGCATCCTTTTTAATTTTATTTTCTTTTCTTTTCTAATTCTTTTTTAATTGTTTTTTTTACCATAAAATAATTTTCTATAATAAAAACAGAAAAATCAAAAATACAAATATCTTTAATTATTATTAATTTCATCACTAACCTATTTTTTGTAAATAAACTCTAACAATTAACTTAGTTTAATTTAGGTTTTTAAACTTTAATCTTTTTCTTAATAAGTAAAAAGTATCTAGAATTAGGTTTTTTTTGACATTTTCATCTTTTTCTTAAATAAATTATTAATCATCATTATTTATCATTATTATTAATTATCATTAATTTTGTAAATAAACATGTAAATAAATTAATTAACTAGTAAATTAGGTTAACTTTAATATTTTCATTCATAATTAAAATAATCTAGATTTAGGATTTCCTTTTAATTCTTTTTCTTTATTTTTCATAAATACAAAAAACACTAAAACACTTTCTTTTCTTTAATTAAATAATTAATCGGACTTTAATTTAATTTAATTTAATTTCATGCAAAGGGTCAAAACCCTCGGACGTCCTAATTTTAATTCTTTTCACGCATTATTTCTTTCGATCATTATGTAACTGTTTCTCAGATGTAATAGTAATTAGGTTTATCTTTCCGTCTTTACTTTCCGCATCTTTATCAAAAAACGGGTCTTTGTATTTTGGCGATGTATAGACCCGCGCCTTGTAATAGCGTAGGATTTTACTTTCCGCATTTAAATTTCCGCACTTTTAAATTATAATTGCATGAAAGAATGTATGGCCTAAATTAAAAACAAGCGTAGAACACCATGATACATGTACAAGATAAAACATAACATGAAAACGACACACAAATTCACACACCACTCTTAGGGTACGCCTCACTGTTGCCTTGCCCTCGAAACGTGGTCGTCGAGTATAGGACGTTTTAGTAAGTCCTTATGTCCATGACATGATCCAGTTGCCTCGAAACGGTTGCCTCGGAATTAAAAAAGGATCAATGGCATAAGGGTAGCTTCTAAGGTGTCCTACTGTTGCTCTGGTGACCACATTGTCCCTACAAACGAATTGACCCGAACACCTCCAATGGTGGTGCTACCTACCTCTCAATGGTGGGATGGCACTACCTTAAGGACATTTACACAGCCTAATTACTTAGGGTAGGTGGATGACTCATAGATACTTGCTCTAATTCAAAATAAATCAAAAACTCTTTTCGCACCGACACTTTTTCAAAAAACTTTCAAAACAATTTTTCAAACACTCTTGAGGACTGATACAAGAGTCGATCTGAAATCTTTAAAACGAAACTTTTTCAAACTCACTCACAATTAAAAAGCAAACACTTTTGAAAACACGATGAACAAGTATCTAAGAGTCCATGGATAACCATGGATAGAAAAGGTGCTAACACCTTCCCTTTCTATAAATCTACCTCCCGAACCGAGAAACTATCTCATAAAGAATTTTGCTGTGCTTTTGTCCTATCCATGTTGGAGAAAATAAAAGACGGTGGCGACTCTTGCATACCGCGACATTTCGCGAACCAGCGTTAAACAGTCAGTTCCAGATCCACCGATCACACCAGTCCTGTGATCATCCCTACTTTTTTTCCTGTTGACATTACTATTACAGTTCCTGTGGTTACCCCTACTAACACCCCTATCGCCGAGTAGACCGAGACTCGGGGAAAAGGCATTTTGGCTGGACCTGTCTGGATGAAGTCGCAATCATTATCTATCCCAGAGGCTTCCAAGAAGGAGGTGGAAGAAATTTTTAAAATCATAAAGAGAAGCGACTACAATGTAGTTGAACAGCTAGGGCAGATCCCTTCAAAGATTTCTATGCTAGCTTTACTGTTGTGCTCCGAAGCTCATGCGAAAGCCTTGGTGAAATTTCTTAAAACTACCCATGTTCCACAGGAAACCTCCGCTGACCAATTCTAAGATTGTGTGGCTAGTTTGACAGCTGACAATGGTTTTGGTTTTCTGATGCTTACCTGACACCTAGAGGGAGGAAACACAATGAGGCGTTGCATGTCTCTATCGAATGCAGGGGCACTACTTTCGCCCATGTCCTGGTAGATACTGGTTCATCATTGAATGTGTTGCCTAAGGAGGCTCTAAATAGACTAGACTATGAAGGTTTGACCTTAAAACCCAGCAACATAGTGGTAAGGGCCTTTGATGGTTCAAAGAGAATGGTGCACGGGGAGGTGGACATCCCCATTAAAGTTGGAAATCATACCTTTGATTCAACTTTCTATGTGATGGATATTCGTCCTTCCTATTCCTATTTATTGGGCCGACCTTGGATTCATGACGCTGGTGCCATCACCTCTACATTACATCAGATGTTGAAATACCCAACCAAGGGGAAAATCATTACTGTCCATGGAGAGGAGGAATATATGGTCAGTCACCTGAACTCCTTCAGATACGTGGAAATGGATGGTGAATTCATCGAAACTCCGTGTCAGCATTTCGAGGAAGTCCCACAAACAATTGCAGTGACCAAGACTGTTCCCAAAGTTCCGAAGATTACCAAACCTCCGCTGAAGATGGCTTCTCTGAAGATGCCAAGGCAGTAGTCGAAGAAGGTGGGTGTACTATTTAGGGCCAACTCCTGGATATTCCCTACAAATCTAACAAATTTGGTTTGGGTTTCACTTCAGGAGCCCAGAAAGTTGTTCATCGTGCTCATACCGGGGGACCGCCTTTACGGATCAGTAAGCATGGAGTCAACACAATGAAAGATAGTGATGACAGCTGTGACCTGGAAGAATGGATTTTTCCAACTATCAACGGAGGACACAACAACTGGGAATCCAATGAATTTGTCCCTATTACTTTTATCTAACAGTAATTATCTTTAAATTTTTTTCGGACTTGTAATAATTAAACAATTTATACCTTTAAAACCTTGTGTCTTACTCGAGGCACAACGGTCCACTTGTAAGGGTTGTTACTTCATTTTCATATGTCATCAATGAATCATGGACGTTTTTGCATGCAAACTTTACGCTCTTTGTTCTTCTTTTTCTACATTTTTATTTCTTTCAATGATAGCTATGCTCTTACACACACTAACATATCAAAATGCAGATCCACATCCACTCAGGATCCCATGGGTAACGATTCTGCTATGGCCTATTGTGACTTTGAAAATCTGATCTACCAAGCCGAAGATGAAGGTGAGGAAGATTGTGAAGTGCCAGGGGAACTAGCCAGGTTACTACAACAGGAAGAAAGGACCATACAACCCCATGAAGAACTGGTTGACACAGTTATCTTAGGTACCTAAGAGGACAAGAAAGAAGTCAAGGTAGGTGCAAATTTAGAACCCAGTATCAAGAAGTGCTTAACTCAGTTGCTACATGACTATGTTGAGGTCTTTGCTTGGTCATACAAAGACATGACAGGACTTGACGCTGATATCGTGGTCCATCGTCTACCGACAAAAGAAGACTGCCCTCTGGTAAAACAGAAAGTCTGTCGCATGCGGCCAGACATGTCAGAGAAGGTCAAGGCTGAAGTCATGAAACAATTCAACGCCAGATTCTTAGCTGTCACCTGCTATCCACAATGGGTCGCCAATGTTGTTCCAGTGCCTAAAAAGGACGGTAAAGTACGCATGTGTGTGGATTATAGAGATTTGAATAGGGCAAGCCCTAAGGATGATTTCCCGCTTCCCCATATCGATATTCTGGTTGACAACACCGCACAACATAAAGTATTTTCTTTCATGAACGGTTTCTCCAGATACAACCAGATCAAAATGGCACATGAGGACATGGAAAAAACGATCTTCGTCACACAGTGGGGTACATTCTGTTACAAAGTTAGGCCATTCGGATTGAAAAACGCTAGGGAAACTTATCAGCACGCCATGGTAGCTCTATTTCACGACATGATCCATCACGAAATAGAGGTCTATGTGGATGACATGATAGCCAGATCTCAAACTGAAGAGGAACATCTTGACCATTTGCATAAACTGTTTGAAAGGCTAAAGAAATACAAGCTAAGGTTGAATCTAAATAAATGCACATTTGGAGTGAGGTACGGTATACTCCTAGGCTTCATCGTCAGCGGTAAAGGTATCGAAGTGGACCCTGATAAGGTAAAAGCAATACAAGAAATGCCCGCTCCTCGCACCGAGAAGGAAGTCAGAGGATTCTTAGGATGGCTAAACTACATCGCCCGATTCATTTCCCACCTAACCTCTACTTGTGAACCAATCTTCAAATTACTGAAGAAAGATCAAGTAGTCAAATGGAATGATGAATGCCAAGCTGCCTTCGACAAGATCAAAGAGTACCTTCAAGAGCCTCCTGTTTTGATGCCGCCAGTCGAGGGAAGACCTTTGATCATGTATCTAACTGTCTTGGAAAATTCAATTGGGTGTGTGCTGGGGCAGCATGATGAGTCTGGCCGAAAAGAGCATGCAATATACTACCTCAGCAAAAAGTTTACCGACTGTGAAACCAGATATTCACTGCTCGAGAAAATTTGCTGCATTCTGGCATGGGATGCTCGTCGACTAAGACAGTATATGTTGACCTATACTACCTTATTGATATCCAAGATGGATCCAATTAAATACATATTCGAGAAACCCGCCCTCTCTGGAAGAATAGCAAGATGGTAGATGATCCTGACTAAATATGACATTCAGTACACTACCCAAAAAGCTATAAAGGGCAGTGTACTAGCCGATCACCTTGCTCATCAGGCTATGGATGACTACCAGTCCATGAAATTCGAGTTCCCGGATGAAGACATCATGTTGGTAAACAATTTTGAAGAACTCAGGCCATATGACGGACCTGAACAAGGATCTCGATGGACCTTGGTTTTTGATGGAGCTTCCAACGCACTCGGGAATGGCATAGGTGTTGTAATCATATCCCCTGAAGGATGTCATACTCCCTGCAAGACTTTGTTTCAACTGTACCAATAATATGGCAGAATATGAAGCGTGTATTTTTGGTCTCAAAGCTTCCATAGATTTGGGAATCAAATCCTTAAGTGTATTTGGAGATTTAGCCTTAGACATCAGTCAGATCAAAGGAGAATGGGACACGAAGCACCCTAATCTCATCCCCTACAAAGAACATGTGTTGACATTAATATCACATTTCGAGGAAATTACCTTTGAGCATTTTCCACGAGAGGAAAATCAACTAGTGGACGCGCTAGCCACTATGTCATCCATGTTTAAACTCAAGTGGGGTAACGAGGCTCCCCAAATCACCATTGAGTGGATGGATGAACCAGCTTACTGTCACGAGATCGATACTGAAGAAGTAGTGGACAAACCTTGGTTCCATGAAGTTAAGAGGTATCTCAAGGCCCAAGAGTATCCGGAGGGAGCTTCAATCAATGATAAAAAGTTCTTGAGAAGATTCTCTGATAAGTTCTTCCTCAGTAATGGCATTCTTTACAAGCACAACCACAACTCTACTTTGCTTCGTTGCGTGGACAAGGTTGAGGAAGACAAGATCATGGCTGATCTACATGAAGGAACTTTTGGCACCCATTCTATGGGGCACACGATGGCTAAAAAGATCCTACGGGCGGGGTACTATTGGTCTACCATGGAAGCAGATTGCCATCAACATTCACGAACCTGTCACAAGTGTCAGATCTATGCTGACAAAGTACATGTGCCTCCAGTACCTCTAAACGTCCTGACTTCTCCTTGGCCATTCGCGATGTGGGGCATCAATATGATTGTAGAAGTCAAACCTACAGCTTCTAATGGACACCGCTTCATCTTGGTGGCCATTGACTACTTCACGAAGTGGGTTGAGGCAGCTTTTTTGCTTCTGTTACCAAGAACGTTGTGGCCCGATTCATCAAACAGAATCTCATCTGTCGGCACGGTATCACAGAGAGAATCATCACAGACAATGGTAAGAATCTCAACAATATTATAATCACCGCACTATGTGCACAATTCAAGATTCAGCATCATAACTCTTCCCCTTACCGGCCCAAGATGAATGGCATTGTCGAAGCCGCAAATAAAAACATCAAGAAGATCATATAAAAAATGACAGTGACCTACAAGGACTGGCATGAGATATTACCATTCTCTATCCACGGTTACTGTACCACGACGTGTACATCAACAGGGGCAACTCCCTTCTCCTTGGTATACGGTATGGAAGCCGTCCTACCAATTGAAGTCTAAATACCTTCTCTGAGAATCATAAAGGATGCAGGGCTGAATGAAGATGAATGGATTCAAACTCGACTTGACCAGTTAAACTTGATTGATGAGAAGAGGCTTATGGTTGTCTGTCATGGTCAGATGTACCAAAAAGGTATGATCAAAGCTTTTAACAAGAAGGTCAGACGTCAGGTATATCGGGTTGGTGACTTGGTAATCAAGCGTACCATATTTCCAAAAGGTGATCCCAGGGGCAAATGGACTCCTACATACGAAGGACCATTTGTGATCAAAAACATATTCTCTGGTGGAGCAATGATCTTAACCACTATGGATGGTGACACCCTTCCGCACCCTGTAAACGCGGACATAGTCAAAAGATACTACGCATGAATAAAGACCCGCTAGGTCGACTGGCCTAGGCAAAAATTTGGGCATCCCGACAAACCAAAAAAAAGGGTTCCGGTAAAAATTAGGGATAAAACAAAAAAATCTGTACACCCGGCAAGCTAAAAACTCGAAAGGGCGGCTTGGGCAAAAAAGGGTATCCCAGTGGATTGAAAACCCGAAAGGGTAGTCCAGGCAAAAGTTAGGGAATTAAAGCGTATGACTATGTCCCGTTGGATCACCTTACAGACAACCTTTAGCATCGACTGACAAACTTAAACGGGTCTAATCAGTCCAATCAGCTTCAGAAAAGGCAACAAGTGGATGAGACGCTCAGAGACATGAAGGCTATAGTAGAATCGGAACCCCATGGGATTATTCATATAGCTATGTTTTCTTCGTATTCTACGACGATATTCTCTTACTAGAATGTTCGTCTCGTTGTACAAAAAATACTTATTCAAGTTAATACAAAGATATTCCTTTGAAAGTGCAAAGTTATCTGCTTTTCTTTTATTTCCGTGTTTTATTTGCAAAAACGTCCAATGATTATTTTTGAACATATGCATTTTAACGTGACTACTGTTTACAAATGAGCAAAAAGAAAAAGTGAGGAACAGATAATAGAAAGACAATCACTAATGGCTTTAAGAAATAGGATAATATCTTTAGACCATTCCATAAAATCCCCACAGGTACTTTTCCAGCAAGAGCGGAAAACGAGACGTCCCACTACAAGATTGCTAACATATCTCCAGTATACAACCTAATGGTATCAAGTGCTCTCACGTCCCTGACGGAACAAAACTTCCAGTTACAACTCCAAATATTCCCCAGTGAAGGTCGCCCAGTTTCTCAGGATTCCCCAGCAGGATTTCACGAGGTCCACAAGAAACGCATGGCGTTTCCCTTTCACAACAGAGTTTATTTCTCTAATAAGTGGAAACTCATCCATCAACACTTCAACTTCAAAATATGAAGACTTACATTCCCGACAGTACTCATGGATTTATTTATCCCAAATCCAGTAACACTACGGCATAACAATTAATGTGTCCATACATTACATACGTCATAACATTTACAACGCATATGCATACAGCGCGATCTCATTTATTTTGAGAAACAAAATTATACCATGCATTTCATACATCATGACATTGCATGCAACTAACCTTTCATCTTTTCAGGAAAGATCAATCAACAGAAAATTATCGTCAATTTTTTGACAAGTCAATTCCCAAGAAAGGACTGATCAACCATCTCCATAACAGATATTTATTTCAGACCCCTGCTGGTTCAATTTAAATCTCTCAACTGTTTATTTTGATTCTTTCCAGCTGACATTTTCTCGGGTTCAGATAAATCTCTCAACGATTTATTCTGATTCTTCTCCAGATCCCTACCGGTTTAGTTTAAATCTCTCAACGGTTTATTCTTATTCTTTCCTGCAGATGTTTTCTCTGGTTTAGATAAATCTCTCAACGATTTATTCTGATTCTTCTCCAGATCCCTTCTGGTTCAGTTTAACTCTCTCAACGGTTTATTCTGATTCTTTCCCGCAGACGTTTTCTCTGGTTTAGATAAATCTCTCAATGATTTATTCGGATTCTTCTCCAGATCCCTGCCGATTCAGTTTAAATCTCAACGGTTTATTTAGATTCTTTCCCACAGACGTTTTCTCTGGTTCAGATAAATCTCTCAATGATTTATTCTGATTCTTCTCCAGATCCCCGCCGGTTCAGTTTAAATCTCTCAACGGTTTATTCTGATTCTTTCCCGTAGACATTTTCTCGGGTTCAGATAAATCTCTCAACGATTTATTCTGATTCTTCTCCAGATCCATGCCGGTTCAGTTTAAATTTCTCAACGGTTCATTCTGATTCTTTCCCGCAGACGTTTTCTTTGGTTCAGATAAATCTCTCAACGATTTATTTGGATTCCTCTCCAGAACCCTACCGGTTCAGTTTATATCTCTCAACGGTTTATTCTGATTCTTTCATGTTTCACGCAGACTCTTTCTCTGGTTCAAATAAATCTCAACGATTTATTCTGATTCGTCTCCAAATCCCTGCTGGTTCAGATAAATCTCTCAATAATTTATTCTGATTCTTTCCTAGTAGGCACTTTCTCTGGTTCAGATAAATCGCTCAAAGATCTACTCTGATTTTCTCCAGTTAAAGAATATTCAAGACCTCTTTTGGTTCAGTTTAAACCTCTCAACGATTTATCTTGATACTTTCCAAATGAACATTTCTTGTTCAGATAAATCGCTCCAAGATTTATTCTGATTCTTCCCAGTCAAACAACATAAAAGACTTCTGCTAGTTTCAGATAAATCGCTCCAAAGATTTATTCTGATTCTTTTCCAGTTGAAATCAAGTTCAGACTTAATCCATTTTCTGTCAACAGTCACCTTTGGATGGCATCTACCCATCTCCGGCAAATCTCCCCAATTCCTCCAAATGGCATCTATAAGCCCATTCACAATTCATCTTCGAGTGCAAATTTCTGGGCACTCTAGTGTTCAATCATCTTCCACCTTCGAGTCACGAATAGCGGATCCGCTAATCTAACTTTTCAAGTTTAAGAAGATTATACAGGGGCAGCTGTTGTACCCCAAAATTTGCCCTCTCATTTCTCAAAAGATTATCATGGACCCTTAGGTCTACTTCTGTCAAGTTTCAAGTTTTGGATTACAATTTTCTAAGAAAGTCATTCACAAGGGCAAAATGGTCAAAAGCACACTAAAAAGCCAAACCTTGAGTTTTTGATCAAAAATCAAGTTTTAACAATTATATTTCATCAGGACATGAAGTTGGTTCATCAAAAATCAGAAGTCAGAATTTGCTTTGAAAAAATAAAATTTTCTAAACATTTAAAAAAAATTCTAAGTGTTAAGAGAATATGATACTTCAGAAATTCTGAGCTAGCCTCCACGCAAGTGCAGTCAGAATTTGCAAACATGGTTCAAAACATGATTCTTTAATCAAAACATGACTCTTTAGCATATGCTTCGATCAGAGCCTAACCCTTCGAATCTCACTCTGGTCTTCTGCGATCAGAACATCACCAAATCCCAAAACCTTGTTTGAGCAACCTGCTCCATTGCTATAGCACAGTCCTGCCACCAGCTGCCATAACACCCCAAGGTGCTGCTGATCCAGTCCAGGCCTGCGTTTTTCTCAAATCCCATAATTGCACCAAATTAGCATACGAAAACTGTGTTTAAAAAGCAATGGAACAGTATGCTGAAAAGGTTTAAAACCCCATTTGTTTTTCCCCCCAAAACCACAACAAACCCATCTATAAATAAGTTGCTCCATCACACGTTCAAGGAGCTGGCTTTTGGAGAGAGAGAGAGAATCATCAAAGAGAGAAAAGAAAACAGTAAAGCATTCGTAAACTCAGAATTCCCTAACAAAACCAAAACCTTTGTTCTTCCCTTTGAATCAAAGAACTTAGCATTTTCTCTTCCGTTGTTCTTGCTGACTCCATAAAATCTGAAGGCACCAGCTCAAGTCCCAAACACACGTTCCAGGTTTAAGGTAAGTCTTTCTGACTTTGAATCTTTTCATTCAGAACATCATTAAATATGTAAATATCATAGTATTGATGTTGTCCATATCATTGCATAAGTAGAAAAAAAATGTGGATCAGAACTTCTTGAATAAATCTAGGATCAGAATTAGGATTAGGACTTCTATGAACTGTTGGGCTTTTATCTTTCTGATTTGTTGTTGTTAAGAACTGGATAAGTGGCTGGTGAGCTGATTAATGTAAGGAATAAGGTGAAGCGTATCACAGAATTTCTGGGTTTTCTTTCCCACTATTTTAGCACAACACAAAACTTCTGAGTTCTCCTCACTTTTTAACACGCACAGAACTTCTGAGTTCTCCTCACTTTTTAACACGCACAGAACTATGATTTTCACTCATTGTTTAACATGAACAGAACTTATGATTTTCACTCATTGTTTAACACAACACAGAACTTCTGATTTTCACTCACTGTTTAGCACAACACAGAACTTCTGACTTTTTGCTCACTGTCTAAACACAACCCAGAACTTCTATTTTTTCCCTCTAACGTTTCTTTCAGGATCCCAATGGCATCAACCCAGAACTTCTGATCACCTCTGACGTTTCATTCTGAACCACAGCGCGCTTGGCATCAGAACTTCTGATCCCCTTTTGTTTTTCTTTCAGCAACATGCTGATCCTATTTCTCATTGTTTTTTTCCTTTTTTCTATATTATTTTATTAATATAAAAGGACATCAAAAATATTTTCTTTTATTAAATGATTATTTTCCTTTTAAGTCATTAAGAAAAAAAAACATTTTCAAAATAAGTCCTTTCCTTTTTTTTCTTCTTATGTTGTATAATTCAATATGGTTGTAATAGATGATTAGCATTTAAGTTCTTGTAAATCCCCATTTGTAATTATGCACCCCATCCCTAAATGATGTAATAGCGTAGGACTTTACATTTCTGCAATTTATCGCTTTTAAATATAAATGCTAGTAATTAGGGTGTGTATGGCAAGATATGAAATCAACAAATAGATAACCCTAATCAAGACTAAATGCATGTAAATCAAACACATCATTCACACTTGCACCCTTAGGGTAATCCCATTTTGTTGCCTATCAGGAAATAGTCATGTCCCTCGAACATGGGCGTTTTAGCAAAGACCCTCGATAAAATATCGTAGTCCCTCGATGACCCTCAATGACCCTCGATGTTGCCTTCGGTAAACGATCTAGTCCCTAAACTGAAATTTCTAAAACGTCCCATATGTTGCCTTCTATGACTATACAAATGTCCCACGCCCGTCCCTTCACATCCAACGATGAGGCTTCTTACCAAATCAATGGTAAGATAGCAACATCTAAAGGAGGATGAAAAGAACATTAGACCTTTTGAGTAGGTAGGTTGCTCCTAGTTGCTCTCTTGCTCACAACAAAAACATTTTATACACCAACACTCTCATCTTTGAAACATTTTTAAAAGACAACACTTTGTACGCGTTCTTATAGAAACGAGAACCATTACAAAGACATTTTAAAATACTTTCAAAACCCACACCACAAGCACATTTTCAAACAAAAGAAAGTGATCTAGCAAGCAACTAAGAGCCCGTAGATAAATACGAATGAAAAGGGTGCTAATACCTTCCCTTTTCAAAATCTACCCCCCGAACTCAAGAAAACATCTCAAAGGTCTTTCTTGTTCTTTTCAACCTTTCCTTTTGGATAAAAGAAAATTCGATGGCGACTCTTGCTAACCGCAACATTTGCGATCAAATGAAAAACAACCAAGTCATTTCTCCCACCGTGTTACACAATGGACCTTCTCCGTTCGGTATCATCGTGACCTTATTTTATTCTTCATTTCCGCACTTTACCGCTTTTCTGGAAATCATGAGAAGTAGGATTTTACTGCTTTCTGATGCCATGAGAAGTAGGTAGAGATGTATGATGGGGGTCTCCATTGCTGATTATGTCAGGAACCCCTCTGGTTTATTTAAAGACCCATTTAGGGAAATTCTACATTGATTTCCATTATGTGCTACCTGTGTGAGGTTTGTTTAAAACCCTACCTTTGTGTAGGTATTCTGCAGGTGTGTTTACGTTTTATGCCCGCATTATTCCATCATCCCTTATTAAAGTCCTCAAAAGGAGGAGAGTGGGGAGGGTTAGAAATCAACCCACGCAACTCCGTACGTGTCATCCTTAGCTCGTGACGAACCACGATGCTTCGGAGTTGTGCCTGCTCTTGTATATAGAGTCGTCAAGTGGGGAATGGTTCTGCAATCGAACCCCCACGCTTTGTCAGGAGTTCGCATTGACTGATGCTAATACTTCGTGATTGTTCATATTGCCTTCTATCGTCTACCTCGATCTCCTATATCTTGGTTAGGTGTTCAGTCGCTTTGGACATCACTTTTTGTTTCTTTATCTCACTCCCGCTTGTTTGCCTCGGGTGATACGCTCCCCTTGGATAAAGCATTTATCTTCTTTTCCTTACTCTTTTATTTGTGTGCTTCTTCAAGCTTGTTTGCTTTATCCTTGTACATACCATGTTCCCTTAGGATGCGCTTTCTCCGTTCGGATGCAGGTTAGACCTTAGGTTATAAACCATACATGCTAACTTTAGGTAGACATTTCCCTTTTGTTAATCCAAACCTTAGGACTACCATTGTATGATAACATTAGGTTAGAAATAGGCTAGTCTCCCTTAGACTCTTTTCTTCCCCTTTTTACATCCTTGCATCTAAAACTAAAACCTTTTCTTTAGCAAATCCTAAAACATGCTAGTAACACTTAAACCCTTTTTCAAGGTAACAAAGATACAAACCAACTCAAACCTTTTGTGCGTCCAAGCACCTTTTATCAGAAAACCCTTTTCAGGTAAGGACATGATTAATTTACTTTTGTGCCAACGCATAAGTCTCCAAAGGTCGAGCTGCAGCAAAAGGCGGAATTAACATTGTCCATAAAAAACACAAAACAAACAAAAACATGTGTGCCGAACTACAGTAGCTTTGATTCCTCAAAAAGGATACATGGGCATTGGGGTAAGGCCCAAGCGAGTACAAATTTATTTTCCCTACATTCTTTTCTCATTTCTTTTGCATGCATTCTTTAGCAGTAGTAAACATTAAGCATAAATTAGACACACCCATAAGATAGACAACAAGAGTGGATACTGTAGAGTACTATGAGCGTGTGGGGTGCTAATACCTTCCCCTTGTGTAAAAGACTCCCTTACCCGATATATCGGTTGCAAGACCGTGACTTCTTCCTTCTCAGGTTTTCTAGATGTTTACCTTTACCTTCATGTGGGATAAAAGACGTTCGATGGCGACTTCATTGTTTGATTATTTTCAGCCGATTATTTCACTCACCTTCGTCCTCGGCTTGGTAGATCAGATTTTCGAAGTCATATGCGGCAATAGAAGAATCGTTATCAACGAGATCCAGAGGGGATGAGGATCTGCAATGTAGTGTGTGGGTGTGTGTAAATAGCCATTTAAAATGCAATAAGATGAAAGAAAGACAGAGATCACAAAATTTGCATGCAAAACGTCCAATGTTTTTATTGAATGAAAAAATGTTTATGAATTATTAACTCTTAATAAATGAACCATTAAGCCCTGGATAAGCCACAAGATTTAAAGTCATTGTTTTATTACATAGCCAAAAACTTTGAAAACAATAAGACAGGAATATAATTATTACTCCTGACTAAAGGAGATCGAAAAGATGTCTTTTACCTTCCAGTTATCCAGTCCATGACCAACGGTAGGGAATATCCAATTGTTGAAGTCACAATCACTGTCTGCATCATCTATAGAATTAACTTTCTTATTGCTAATGCGGAATGAAGGTCTTCCAGCCCGAGCTTGACGAACAACCCTCTGATCTTCTGCAGTAAAGCCCAGACCAAACTTGTTAGATTTATAAGGGATATCCGGAAGCTAAACCCAAATAGTATTACCGCCTTCTTCAATAGCAACCTTAACACATTTCAAGGAGGCCATCTTGTGCGGAGTTTCAGTGATATTTAGAATGGCAGAAACGTCTTCAACAGCAGCAGGGGAAATCACTTCAAAGGTTTGACAAGGTGTTTCAATAAATTCTCCATCCATCTCCACATATCGGAACGAATTGAGGTGGTTGACCATGTATTCCTCTTCCCTACAAACAGTAAAAACTTTCCCTTTTACTGGATACTTTAGCTTTTGGTGCAAGGTAAAGGTGACAACGCTTGCCCAATGGATCCAAGGGCGTCCCAGTAGACAAGAATAGGCCAGCCGGATATCCATTACATAGAAAGTGGATTCGAATATCTGTGAACCCACCTTGATTGGGAGATCCACCTCTCCATGTACCATTCTTTTCGATCCATTAAAGGCTCGAACTATGATATTGCTGGGCTTCAGCACAACCCTTTGCAATCTAGTCGGTCAAGAGCGCCCTTTGGCAGAATATTAAGAGAAGATCCCATGTCAATCAATACATGGGACAATTTAGTTCCCTTTTCTTCAATGGAGACATACAGGGCCCTATTGTAATTTCTCCCCTTCGGGGTCAATTCAACATAGGAGAAACCCAAACCATTGTCAGTTGTCAGACTAGCCACGTAGCTTCCAAATTGATCAGCCAAAATCTCTTGCAGCACGTGGACAGTCTTTAAGAACTTTACCAAAGCCTTCACATGGGCCTCAGAACACAACAATAATGATAGCATAAAGATTTTAGATGGGGTTTGTCCCAGCTAATCCACAATTTTGTAGTCACTTCTGCAAATGATCTTCAAGACTTCTTCCAAATCTTTCTTAGAGGTATCCTTGACTGTGGCTTCTTTTGGAGCCTCTGTCTGGGCCGGCTCTATTACTGGCTCTTTACCCCGAGCCTCGGCAGTTGTCTTGGTGGCTGTGACTTGAATAGGCGGAGAGATTTTCGGGGAGAAAATCCTTCTGCTTCTTGTAATTTTACTAGTCCATGCAATGTTGACAATGTTGGGATCAACCTCTTCACCATCTTCATCGGATAACTCCTGCTTGAATCCATGGTAATAGACGTTAGACCCATAACAATAAAATTATTCAGCACAACCTGGAAATAAATCAGCTTGTAACAAATTTTTCTTAATTGTAGAAAGAGGAGTAACCACATCATCTACAGAGGTAATATACAACACATCTTCAACAACACTTATGCCCTTGTTATGCTTGGGCATAGGTGCGGTAATCATATTTGGAGTCTCCGGAGGATCAAACTCGATTTCTTTATTATCGATCATGTCTTGAATCTTGCTCTTCAGGGCCCAACAATTGTTGGTGTCATGACCAGGACTGTTCAAATGATAAGCACACCTCGTGTTTGGATTATACTTTAGAGAGGAAGTTTTGGGATTCTGAGGAGGATCTCGTAATGAAATAAGTTCAACCTTCAACAAATGTTGTAACACCTGAGATAAAGGCATGCCAATTTTAGTAAATTTCCTCGGTGGAGCATCTGGCCTTTGTCGCTTACCCTGCTGTTGCTGCTGAACAAGTTCCGGATTAGAAATTAACACCGCTTCCACATATTGATGGAGGTTACTTTTACTATGGCTCTTGTGGCCATAAACATAATTGACATCCTTTTTACCTCCAAATGGCTTCTTCACAGCATTCGAAGATGTAGCCATCAGGATCTTCCCACTTTTAATGCCACTTTCAATTCTTTCGCCTGTCAAAATCATCTATGTAAAACCCGACAAGGAGCTTTCGATCAACAAATTAAAGAATGGGCCTGTCAGAGTTCCCATGAACATATTCACCATTTCCCAATAAGTCAAGGGAGGTTGCACCCTTCCAGCCAAGTCCCTCCATTTTTGTGCATATTCCTTGAACCCTTCATTAGAGCCCATGGATATGTTCTGCAATTGCACTCGAGTCGGTGCCAGGTCAACATTGTATTGATACTGCTTATAGAAAGCAGCAACCAAGTCTTCTCAGGTATGAATGTTGGTTCCCTCCAGCTTATAAAACCATTCCAGTTGAGTGCCAGCCAAACTTTCTTGGAAGAAATGGACCCATAACTTCCGTTCAACAGTGTGAGGCTGTATCTTCCGAACATACGACCTCAAATGGAGTTTAGGATAAAATACCCCATCGTACTTAGCAAAGACGGGGACCTTGAACTTAGGTGGGATGACCACCCCCGAAACCAGACCTAATTCACCAAAATCCAGTCCAGGCACCTTTTGGATTTCCATTTCCTTGAGTCTGTCCTCCATTTACTTATATCTGTCATCCACAGGAGGATATTGTTCATCAGAAAAGTCTTCGTCCTTAGGAGTATTCTCATAACCTTGATTGTTCCAGCCTTCATTCTTGATGCTTCTACCATATTCATCATGGTTGTCATCTTCTTCAGAGGAGATATCTTCCAATTGGATGGGCTGAGCAGGACCTTTGAACCTTCTCCCCATATTGAGGACAACAGCTAGCTTCTTGGTCTTCTTCTTCTTCTTGGCGGTGCAAATGAGAAACCTGTATGAAAACCTGTTATGAAATGATGCATGATATGTAATTGCAATGATTTCAAGGACCTTAGGAAATTTAAATTTGCTAACTAAGAGGAAACAGAAACAATGATTTTATTAGCGAATTCAAATTACAATTGCTTTTTAGGCTTACAATAAGGTCTCAGAGAGACAATAAAATGAACTCCTAAAATCTAATAATCAATTCTCCCATGGACGCTTCCTCTTTGTTGTGATGTATGCATTAAGACTCCACTCCTCATGAAGTTTTCTTGTGAGCTCCAACACTTTCTTTTCACTTGCATAGAATTGAGTCTCAAAGGTGTCTCGCTCTTCTTTGAGCTGAATCCAGGATTTCTGTAATTCTCAAGGTCAGTGGGCATGTCTGGATGGAGGATGGTGCGGGAAACGTCTCCTTCAGCAATAGGCTCCATGATCACTGGTAAGATAGCCGAATATGCCATTGTAAGGTTTTGAGCGCGAGCTCGTACCCATTTGAGATAAGGCTTCAGAGGGGTGGAATTTTTCTGCCCTAAAGCCTTACTATCAATTTTGCTTACCATACCCCAAGCACGTATAAACCTCCAACGATAACCTTAAGGATCACTTTCATAGTCGAACAAAATACCCTAGATAAGTGCGTCATGAGGACCATCTCTTTGAGTGTAACCAAACTGACGTAGAGCCAAGGAAGGCTTGTAAGTAATACCTCCCCTAATGTCGAGGAGTTGAACAATAGGTAATTCCCCACAATGATAAATGATAGTGATATCCTCATAAGCTCGGGAGAACCAGTAAATATTTGCATGAGAAAGTGACATTATTCTTTGTGACCACCTCAAACCTTGTTCATTCTTTATTACCGAGCGGGGAAAGGTGTGAAATAAACCACCTCGATAGCAGAGGAATACAACACATGAGAGTTCTTTGCCTCTACATAGTACGAGTGTAAAGAGAATGTAAAATGTCTCCGATCAAGGTAGGCACAGGATTACAAGCAAGGAAAATCTTGACAGCGTTCACATCTATGAGTTGGTATTAATTAGGGAATAGTACCAAACCATAGATTAGAAGAGCCAAAATGTCCTCAAAAGCATGGAAACTCATAGCATATAGGAATAGCTGAGCATTTTCAATCAGAAATTTAGCCAAAAAACCTTTGACCTCGCTTCTTGTTTCCTAGTTGGATGTAATGTCAGATCGCTTTAGATGTAGAGTTGCTACAATAAATTCTGGCTTTGGAGATTCCTCTAAACCGGTGAAGGGCATCTGATCAAGAATAGGTACTCCTAGTAATTGAGAGAACTCCTCCATAGTGGGTACCAACTGATAATCAGGAAAGGTGAAGCAATAATGTGCAGGGACAAAGAACTGGAAGAGAACACTCATCAAGTCTTCCTCAAAACCTGAAGTAACCAAACTGAGCAGTCGACCATGCCTTTTTGATAAATGAAGATCTTACAGGAACCCTTGACAATAACTCTTTAAATTTAGGGTATGCCCTTACAAAGTTGACTCGGATAGTGTTTTTGCGAGCGGAGGCCATAGCCGGAAAAACAGAACAAAGATAAATTCCCTGGTCCTTGAAATGGTTAGTAGAAATAAAATGGTATGAATGTTATGATGCATGATTTTATGTTCAAACAATTTAATCATACACAATCAAAACACACAAGGCCTTAGGTTACATCTTGCATGGAGTTATAGGTAAGTACCCTCTTGAAGTTTTAGTTGGCTCAACCTGTCCTAAAAGAAAGTAATCGGGTTCTAGGAACTTCAATATCACTGATCTTTCTCTCGGGCATTGTTTCAGCTCAAGCATCTGATTTTCTACCGAAATATCTCGAGAGTCTGACCTAAATGAGTGTAGCATTGAGTACCAACCAACTTCAGTCTGCACCAAAGTCGGTTATCTCGCTACTTTCTAATGGCTAAGTTGTGTCAACTAAGGTTCTACGGTCAGTTAGTGCTTTGTGACACCACGCGGCAGCCCATCATTCTCCTTAACATAACTCAAGGGACACCGACACAAACCAATGTGTCGCACTAACATAGCCACCGCTTTAACCGTATCGGTGTACGCCGTACAGTTTTCACGATCTATTGCTACTTACCTAAATGCCCCGGATCCGGGTATAGGATCTATACAAGAATAACCCAAACACCCTTAAACATAAATCAGGCGAGTCAAACAATGAAAGCATTTAAATATGAAGTATCCCTAAGGTAACCCCACTATAAGTGTTTCCCCAGCAGAGTCGCAAGTTCTGTAATACGGTGGGAAAACTGACTTTACTGGTTTTGCATTTTATCGCAAATGTTCCGGTTACCAAGAGTCGCCACCGACTTTTCTTTTATCCAATAAAGGAAAGGGTGAAAAGAACAGGAAAGACCTTTTGAGAATTTTTTTGAGTAAGGGGGGTAGGTTATGAAAAGGAAAGGTGTTAACACCCTTTTCATCTGTAGTTATCTACGGGCTTTTAGTTTCTAGCTCACTTTGAAAAAGTTTTACATGTAAGTGTGTTTTGAAAATATTTTGAAAAGATGCCTTAGTGCGGAAAACTTTGTAATGATTCTCATATCATTGAGAACGCATACAAAGTGTTTTTATCTTTGAAAATATTTAGAAAAGAGAGTGTATGTGTGAGAAATTAATTTATTTTTGTGAGCCAACAACTACAAGCTATCTACCTACTCAAAAGATCTTTGTTCTTTTCCTCTTTTCCTTTAGACAATGATATCCTACTATTAGTTAGTAGGTAGCCCTATCATTGGATGTTTTGAGGGACAGGTGCGGGTCATCGTACAATCAAGAAGGAAACTCGCAAGACATTTTAGCAATTACCCTAAGGTACTAAGATCATTTACCGAGGTAGGATCGAAGGGTCATCGAGGGACTATGATCTGTTAACTAAAATGTTTTTGCTAAAACATCCTACGTTCAAGAAACGTGACTGTTGTTTTCTGAAGGCAACAAGTGGGGGGTACCTTAGAGGTGCGCGTGTGCGAACTGTGTTGTGTTTCAGTTATACTTATCTTAGATGTTAGGTTTTCTACCGTTTGCTTTTAAGTCTTATCATGCAATCTTATTAATCTAGCAATTAGATATATACATAAAGGCAAAAAATAAAAGTGTGGGAAGTAAGCTACGTTATTACATCGCTTCGGGGATGGGGGAATACAAACCAAAAAAATTGGGGAAGGAAAGTATAAAGGGTCCTAATTAGCTATTATAAATTATGTACAATTCCAATATTATAGAAAATAATAATGTGAAAAATAAATAAATGCGCGGAGATGGAAGAGGGGAAAAAATATAAAACCCTAAAAATTCTAAGTGAGAAAGTATTTTTGGTATTTTTGTTTAGAAAAAACCATTTTTGTGATAATTAAAACCTAGTTCTAGTTAAATTTTAATTAGTAAAATAAAAATCAAGTGATTAAATTAATTAATTAATTTGTGAAAATTAAATTTATTAATTAAATCCTAAACCTAATTATTTATTTCTATGATTTTTATTAAAAGAGTGATTAAAAAGAAGAAAAAAAAGAAATAAATTAAACCTAATTATAAAAAAAAACTATAGGCCTGCGCTGCAAGAGAATTTGAGGGGGTGTTAGAAACAAAGAAAATTCAGGCCCATTAACAAGGAGTCCAGAAGCCTGTGCTGTATCCAGTGGGCAACGTTCCTTGGAGTGAATCATGGTCATGATTGCTTTGGAGCATTGGATTTGAGGTTTTAAGATTTGATGGCTCAAATGGGAGACATACCACGCACGCACTAGCCTTTGAATGCATTGGATCTGTAATGGAAATCAATAAAAAATAAAATGTCTCGCGCCTGGCTCGAACGCAGGACCAGGCGCATATGAGACTTTAAGTGCATGTGTATTGCCATGGGGTGGTGTGATTCATCTGGTAGTATAACACAAACGAATGAATATATGATAAAACTCAATCATATTTTCCATTTTAAAACGCGCACGCTCAGGTGGACTTGAATGGACCAATCGGGTGATGGCATCTGGGCTAACGGAGTCAGCACGTCGGAGTCAACCTTTCGGTTGTCTTCTTCGGTCGCTCCAAAATGCAAACCTGCAGAAATGGCTCAAATAATAAAAACTAAATATCCAGGTCCACTAATTTGGACCTTACGGGTCTGATGGTAAAGTCGACTTGGCCTGAAAATGTCTGGATCTAGAGACTCAAAGCTCCTTTGAGATCTTGCCCTAACAATGGCACGATCTCACCCCTATGTCCAAACTTGCATATAACACATTAGTTTTAATCCAGATATCACAAATAACATGAATGTATGCGTAACTTGGATTTAAATTACATGATTTAAAGAATTTGAGATTCAAATCTTTACCAAACTGGAGGGATGGTGTAAAGGAATTTTGGGATGTGTTGGGCTCAGTTTTGGACTCCGGGGGACTCCTGGGAACCTCAAGAACAATTTGAGGGTTGTTGTTTGGATTGATATAGGCTGCGAATGCAGTTGCGAATTTTTACAACTTTTGTAATTTTTGAAAATTATGGGTAACTTTCTTATGCAGTGGTTCCGTGTCTTTGGCATGGCTTGGCTTGCATATATATAGAGAAGGGAAGTGACTCCACAAATACGGAGCAAAATCAAGCCATGATGGCCTTAATCAAAACAAAATATAACACTTTGAACTTTTTTCCATTTTGAGATATTCTCTTCCTTTTTTAACCTTGCACGAAATTGGCATGTTGACAAACTTGCATGAGTTCATAATGGGCTTGTAATGGTCTAAAATCAAGAGGCCTAAGTCCTTACACATTTATCTCATATTTTATTTTGATTTTATTTGCTTTTAAATGAATAAAAAATCCAAATAAAAGAAATAAAATCATGAAAAATACGTGGATGAGTTTAGAGGTCTTATATAATCTTATGAACATGTTTGAATGTCAAAAGCTAGGCCCACTAGTTTAAAATCTCAAGTTTGCTCATTTTGCATTTCATGAATTTCTTCAAAATTTCCCAACTTGTGCAACTCATAACTTTCTCAATTTTCATTTTTTGAAGAGTATCTTGGACTTTTTGAAAATCTCAAGATGTCCTCTACACTTTCTCGTTTTATCATTTTTACATTTGGAGATATTATCTTGATCTAAGTTGCCTTGACAAAAAGTGTCTTTTGTTGACTTTTGAAAATGACCTATAATGTATTAGCTCATATCTTTCAAATGAAACATTTTTTGGACTTGAGCATAAAATCAAAATTGTAGAGAATTGAATTTCCTTCAAAATTTTCTTTGGTTGGGGAAAAGTTTATGAATCATGTGAAAGTTATGCTTGGTCAAAGTTTAGTTGACTTCTCCTAAGGAAACCCTAATTTGACAATTCTTGACTTTTAATGATTTGAGGGCTTTCCTTGAGGAATCATGATCAAAATTTGATAAAATGATGAACATCAGTTCAAAATGTTGATGTTGACAAAAAATATTTAAGTTTGATTGTATGTTGACCATAGTTGACTTTTTAACCAATATAGTTAATTTTCAATCATCTGAGCCATTGACTGAGCAAACTTGTGATGCAAGACTTGAAACTTGACATATACATTGTTGAGGACCTATGGAGAACCATGGAAACTACTTGAGACCTTTTCAACCTAAATTTCCTTCAGAAACTCAAAACCCTAGTTGTAGACCTTTGGGTTATGAGGAGCATTTGACTGGTCATCCCTTGAGATTCTTGAGTATTTGAGGAGCCTTGAAAGAATGTTTTGAATAAAATGGAAGGGAAAATTTTGGGGTACAATATATATTGTATTTTACTTTGTTTGTTTCTTGGTGAAGCTTTCTCGACGCATACTCCTTGCTTCTCCATTGCTTTCGTCCTCTTTCGACGATCCACTTGCTTTTGGTATTTGCCGCTACTACTTTTATGTTTTTCCATATTTTATGGCATTTCTTTACCGCTTTTATAGATGTCATGGGAAGTAGGAAATAGCGTGTGCTCGAAGTCGTTGTTTAAAGACCTGTAGCAGGCATCCCACACTTGTTTGCTAATTGTGCTTGTGTTTGCTTTCATCTTTTGACGGCTGATGATGTAACTCAATTTTGAGACAACGACTTCGGCTTTCGTATGCTCCCCGTAGGATTTCATTGCTTTGTTTGTTGACGATTGATGATGTCACTCAATTAAAATTGAGATAACGACTTCGATCTTTGCATGCTTTCTTATGGCTTTATGGTTTTCCTTTGATAATGATTTATGATGTCACTCAATTAGAATTGAGATAACGACTTTGATCTTTGCACGTTCCCTATGGGATAGTTATCCTCACCCCTAGGTTTTTGCATGCTAACATAGATTGACATTTCCCCCATGTTAATCTAAACCTTAGGACCATGATTGTATGATAACATTAAAATTAGAAATAGGCTAGTCTCCCGTATACTCTTTTCTTCCCTTTTTGCATTTGCATTTAAAACTAAAACCTTCTTTTTCTTGGCAAACCATAAAACATCTTAATCGTACTTAAACCCTTTTTCAAGGTAACAAAACACAAACCAATCAAATGTGGCATCTTTCCTTGAGGGCGTAACTCAAAATTGTTTTCATAAGGGTTTGTCACCCATAAAAAACAAAAAAACAAACCAAAACATGTGAGTCGAACTACAACACTTTGATTCCTCTAAAAGGATAGTAGGCAATAGGTCATGGGGCCTAACCGAGCAAAATTCATAAATACTTCCTTCTTTTCCCCTAATTTCATTCGCATGCATTCTTCCTCAATAGTAATCAGTAGACATAGATTAGACACACCCATAAGATAGATAACAAGATTGGAGTACTACGGGTGTGTGGGGTGCTAATACCTTCCCCTCGCATAACAGACTCCCTTACCCAATCTCTCGGTCACAAGACCGTGACTTCTCCCTTCTCATATTTTCTCGATGTTCACCTTTCCCTTCATGTGGGATAAAAGACGTTCGATGGTGACTTCATTGTTTGGTGATGTTCAACCGGTTGTTTCAGCTGGTGACTTCACTGGGGACAGATCGACCAATTGTTGGTCCATCCCGGAGTCGCTCCTAGCTTGTGTTTTCTTTTCTTTGGGCGTTTATTTATATGCTTTCAGTTTATTCATTTGTACATGATTATCTGAGCATATATTTGAATTGCATCTTATTGCTTTCCATATTGGTTATCTATTATGTTGGCTTCTAGTTTCCCATGTTGGGTGGGTGTTACTATGAGGTAAAAGGCCCACTACCCAGACTAAAGTGCACTATCTAGGAAACCTAGGAATAGATTAGAACATGAATACTATTGGACAAAGGTCCTACCAACACGTTCATGTCGTCTACGCTCAGATAAGGTTCAAATTGGGTGGGGAGGGGATAATATTTTCATGTACCATTGGTGACTTGTTCTGTTGGTGACCTGTTCTGTTTGTGACTTGTTATGTCGGTGGCTATGCGGTCCTCAGATTTATTTTCTGAGTTTTGAATCCAATGTTCATGGGGTTCTTTCGATTATATGTCGAACCTGTGATCCTGGTACTAGAAGACTATGTAGAGACAGTACAACAGAAATGAGTATCACGGAAGTAGTAATACCATGGTCACTTGTACTTGCATCATATCATGTTTACTTTTTAAAATAAATGTCAGAAAAATGAAACTATATACTAATTTTGCATGTGCATTTCCATTCCGGCGTATCTCACGAAGTTATAGTTTCTGTCAGTAACGTCTAGCAACAGTGATGTTCCCACCAGAAGAGACAATTTTACTTATACGTTATGCTTGCCTTCTTCGAAGAGTTTGAAATACCGTTTAGTTCATCCTAATGTAGAGGCTTTCCGTGAAATATATGGTGGGATTTTAACACTGATAGATGTTCGGGTTAATAATGGAGCTCTCTGGACCCTATTTCATTTTTACAACTATGAGTTACGCTGTTTCACCTTCCAGGACTATCAGATCACTTTGACTTTGGAAGAGTACTCTCATTTGCTCAAAGATCACCGAGCACATGCCATTTGTTGTTGTTCCGAATGAGTCCGCTTTTGAAGTTGTTGATAAGGAACTTTATTTGGATCTTAGTGATGTGAAACATAGATGGAGAAAGAATAGCAGTCTACCCTTGGACTTCTTTTTTGGTAAATCATAAGAAATGGCTAGAGATGGTACTTGGTGCATGTTCAATGTGTTGTTAGCTGCTGTAGTCTATGGCACGGTTCAACAAGGAGATTGAAAATATAAAAAAGCAAGTTGAAAGCAATAATAGGGGCGAGAACATCAGTCGAAAATGAAGAGTATGCTAATTTATTGACTCGATTTCGTAGTCTAGAGATCATGATGGTCAAGAAGGATGAGGTGATTCAAAGTCTGGTTTTGAATTCCGATGCAGAGGAGACAAAGCAGCTTGTGAAAGGGACTATTTCCTGAAGTGTTAAACACTTAAGGCACACTCAGTTTTATTATTTAGAGCTATGAGATTGATTATTGTATTTCATATCTTGTTGTTCTGATTACCATCAGGCTTGTTGGGTGGAATCACTTATCTTGTACTTTCATAACTTTCTTGTATTGAACTTCGTTGGGATTTCTCCCGTTTCTGTTATTATATGAGCAATGTTCGATATTTTATTTATATGGTCGTTCTTATTATCATGTTGCTCGATTATTACTGATGTTGATTAAGCTGTGAAAACCCAAAATGGACAATCATTTCATGCATCATACATATCATGCATTTCATGAATTGCAGTTTTTCAGGCCGGGATTCTTATCTGCTGGTTTTGCTTCTTAATATTAGAATCTACAAGATGACTTCCTTACATCCTTATCGCACTCGAGAAAACAAGCTTAGGATTATGGAACATATTGAACATAATGAAGCCGCACTCCGCAAAGACATCAACACCATGGGTGATTGAATGAATCATCTCATGGAAACTCTTCATGGCGTCATCCAGGGGCAGGAAGAGCTCAGACTAAGCATTACTAAGCTAGTTGACAGTGCCTTTACGTCAGAGAATAGTGGACCCAAGACTGGAAATGGGGGAATTCTTAAAGAAAACCCTCAGATGATCGTGGATGATCACCATGACGTTATTGATCTCGATGGCCCTCCAAAGGATTCTACAACTAATTTTTCTAAACTGACAAAATGTATAAGGCTTTGGATGAAAGTCTAAAGGCTATGGAGACTTCCAAAAGGTTAGGATTCAATGTTGCCGCTATGTGTTTGGTTCTAGGGGTCGTGATTCCAATGAAATTCAAAGTACAAGAATTTGACAAGTATAAGGGGGTTACATGTCCAGAGACTCATCTCCGATCCTACTGCAGAAAGATGGTCGCATATGCTAGCAACGATCTGTTGCCCATGCATTTTTTTTAGGACAGCCTGGCTGAAGCTCCATTGGAGTGATATATGCAGTTAGAGTAACCTCATGTTAGTACTTGGGGTGAGCTTGTTGATGCTTTCATGAAACATTATCATTACAACACTATCATGGAGCCTAGCCGTGCACAGTTACGGACTATGTATCAGAAGGCTAATGAGTCTTTCAAAGAGTATTCCCAAAGGTGGCGCAGTTTGGCCGCATGGGTTCAACCTTCTCTCCTGGACCGTGAACTGGTAGATTTGTTTATGAATACCCTCTGAGTTCCGTATTTGCAACACATGCTTGACAGGACTTCTGATTCCTTTTCGAATATGGTTATCATTGGGGAGCGGGTTGAAATGTGTGTTAAGGCATGGACTATTACAGGTGTATCTGGCACAAGTGGTAATAACGGCTCAGGTAGTGGAAATAAATTGTATTCTAGCGGTTTTGTCATGAATAAGGAAGGAAAGGTGAGCAATGCCTCTATTGATAAGGGGAAAGTTGTTGTACATATTCCATATTATCAAACTCTTGTTGCTGCTCCACAACAACAGTATGTACCACCATGAAACTATCAATATAATCAAAGGCCCCAAGGGCAAAGGGGTGAACAAAGGCCGCAAAGGTATCCCGAGAAGAAGTTGGATCCAATCCCAATGTCATATGCCCAATTTCTTCCATAATTTTTAGTTGGACAATTGATACAACTCTGGGAGTTAGGCCCTCCACTGACTGAACTTCCAAGGGGTTATGACGTTAATGCATGTTGTGAGTTTCATTCGGGTGCTCCAGGACATTTGATCAAAAAATGAAAAGCTTTAAAGTATAAGGTGCAAGAAATTATGGATGCCAATGAGTTAAGCTTTGTTCCTATGGACCCAATGTTCAGAATAGTCCTATGCCTCCCTATCATGAGGTTGCTGCCAATACAATTGGGCTTGACGATGGTCGTGATTTAGTGACTCAAGTTGATGAGGTTCTGATGCCAATGGTGGTTTAAAGAGAACATCTTGTGTAGCAAGAAGTTCTACAAGAGCTTCACGACTTCTGTTTGAAATGCTCATCCAATCTGGATGAGTGCGATGAATTGAAAAATTCCATTCATAAATTGATGGATGAAGGGATTGTTAGAGTTGAGAAGGTCATCCCTGAGGGTGATGTTGCTATTATGGATATTCCGTACTATCCGGATAATATTCAGAGGAATAATTCAAGAGTTCCATTGGTTATCCAATTTCCAACACTCTCTGCCAGATCTGAGTCTGGTTGCTCCTCTGCTAATCCAAGCATCGGCGCCTCCAAATCCAATCCCTATTCTAATGGCTGATAACATGGCAGTGTTATGGGAGTACAATGCTATTTACATACATGGAAAGAAAGTTGTCTATCCTCCGATTAAGAATAAGGACATAACCAACATTATTGGAACTAGCAGAATAACCTGAAGCAGAAGAGTCTTTGCTCCTACTCCGCCTCCTCCTGAAAAAGTTATTAAAGAGATCCATGTGAAAGATAAAGGGGAAGCAGGTAGTCAGTGATTCTCCTGGGGCGTCTTTTGAACAACAAGTAGAACAACTAATCAGGCTGATCAAGAAGAGTCATTTCAAGGTGGTTGACTAGCTGAATCACACGCCTGCTAAGATATCAATCTTATCCCTCCTCCTGTACTCTGAAGCACATCGAACAACCTTGATGAGAATTATGCATGGTTCTCGTGTGAATCCTGAAATCTTTTTGGCCCAATTTGAAGGGGTTGTTACAAATATTTCCATGGGGAACTGTCTGGGTTTTAGTGATGATGAGCTTCCTCTTGAGGGCCAAGCTCATAATAAAGTGTTGCATAACTCCATCAAATGTTTGGACAATGTTTTGTCTCGAGTCCTGGTAGACATTGTGTCTTCTTTAAATGTGATGCCTAAACATACTCTATTTAAGCTGAACATGGACGGGGTTATGATGAAACCTAGCATGCTAATAGTCAAAGCTTTTGATGTGTCAAGAAGATCTGTGGAGGGAGAAGTTGACCTACCCATCAATATTGGACCCCATGCGTTCTACTTGTCATTCTATATCATGGATATTCGTCCATCTTATACTTGCCTTCTCGGACACCCGTGGATCCATATGACAGGGGCAGTAACCTCAACTTTGCACTAACGTTTGAAATTCATCATTAAAGACAAGGTCATCGTCATTGGTGGAGAGGAGGACGTCGTGATCAACAATGTTACTTCCTTCCGCTATGTTGAGTGGACAAAGAAGTACATCAAAGCTTTTTCCAAGCCTTGGAAATCATTTCTGTTGATAGAGTCCCTGCCGTGCTAGAAACTAAAAAGAAATTTGGAGCTCCAATGACTTCATTGAAAGATGCCAAAGCCATTATGGAGTCATAAATTCACAATGAAGACTGGGGTAAAGTGATCAAAGTGCGTGAAAAATGGGATAAGTCTGGTCTCGGATTCAGGTCCTCTTCTCCAGATCATGTTGGTTTTGGTCCAACCATGCTCAAAGGGAAATTGATTCCCCCGCTTCCAGAGGTGTTTGTTAGTCTCGGTTCAAGTGTTCAAGGACAAATCCATGCAGTGGATAGTGATGATGAAGACAATGCAGATATATCTCAATATATTTACCAGATTGCGCCTGATCAAGAACTCGGTAATTGGACTGCTACTGATATTCTTGAGGTGGTTTTATTTAACATGTAATGTTCTTGTTTTAAATAAGTCACGTGCCCTTCCCTAGGTATGCTGACAACTTGTGAAAAGGGCCCCTCGTGTTTCCATGTTTGTTTAAAATTGAATAAAATCACAAAAAATTTTGCTCTTTGTCTTTTCTTATATTTTCGTAAAATAAAAAATTGCAATGCTTTTCCTTTTAACTCTTTAACTATTTTCCACTTAACATTCATATTTTAAAATAAGGCATGATTCATCAATCATGTATGCCTGCCTCGAATTCCATTATAAACAATGATGTTATAGTTTCTTGCACCAATATCCTTGGAAATCCGAATGACCATACCAATGAAGATAGTGGGGAAGATTATGAAATTACAGAGGAATTGGAAAGACTGAACAAGAAGAGAAAGAAATCCTGCCTCATCAAGAAGCCATTGAGATCATCAACCTCGATACCAATACAGTGAAAAGAGAGGTCAAGATAGGGGCCTCTTTGCAAGATGATGTAAAGAAAGGGTTGATTGGGCTTCTCATAGAGTACTCCGACATCTTCGCATGGTCGTATGAATATATGTATAGTTTAGGTACTGATATAGTTATGCATCATTTTCCACTCAAGCCAGAATATCCTCCAGTAAAGAAAAAGCCGTATAGAACTCTTCTAGATATGTCTCTCAGGATCAAAGAAGAGGTTGAAAATCAGTTGAGCTCAGGTTTCTTGTTGTATGTGAATACTCAGATTGGATTGCTAACATCGTACCCGTTCCTAAGAAATATGGGAAGGTGCTCATGTGTGTGGATTATCAGGATCTGAATAAAGCAAGCCCAAAGGATGACTTCCCATTACCTCACATTGATGTATTGGTTGATAATACGACTCAGTCCTCGGTTCTCTCCTTCATAGAATGTTTTTCGGGGTACAATTAGATAAAGATGGCTCGAGAAGACATGACAAAGACGACATTCACTACCCCTTTGGGTACTTATTGTTACAAGGTCATGCCTTTTGGTCTCAAAAATGCTGGTGCAACATATCAACACGCTATGGTGACGCTCTTTCATGATATGATTGATAAGGAGATTGAAGTATATGTTGATGATATGATTGCAAAATCACAAAATGAGGATGAACATTTGGTTCATTCTCAAAAGTTGTTTGCTCGTCTGCAAAAGTTCAGGATAAGGCTTAATCCAAACAAGTGTACCTTCGGGGTGAAATCTGGTAAAATACTTAGTTTCATCATAAGTCAGCGAGGAATTGAAGTAGATCCTGACAAAGTAAAAACAATATAGAATATGCCGGCGCCGAAGAATGAAAAGGAAGTAAGAGGGTTCCTTGGGAGATTGAACTACATAGCTAGGTTCATTTCTCATATGATACCTACTTGTGAACCATTCTTTAAATTGTTGTGCAAGAATCAAAATGTCCAATGGGATTATAATTTCTAGGAAGCCTTTAAAAAGATCAAACAGTATCTCCAGGAGCCACCAATCCTTATTCCTCCAGTGCCTGGAAGGCCACTCAACATGTATTTGACAGTGCTGGAAGAATCTATGGGTTGTGTGCTTGGACAACATGACGAAACATGAAGTAAAGGGCACGCCATCTATTATCTGAGTAAAAAGTTTACCGATTATGAATCTAGGTACTATTTGCTTGAAAAAACTTATTGTGCGCTTGCTTGGACAACTCGACGTCTGAGGCAGTACATGCTGACATACACTAAGTTCCTAATATCAAAGATGGACCCTGTTGTACCCCAAAATTTGCCCTCCCTTTTTCACAAGAAATCACAACCTCAGGGTTTTCCCTGATTTTTCAGATTGGCTCAGGAATTGATCAAGCAGACTTTTCTTTGACAACAAATCTGGAATTAGGGTTTTCACTGATTTTGTTGAGAATGGCTCAGGAATCGATCTGATAGATCTTTCTTTGGCAGTAATCCAGGATTAGGGTTTGCGCTCGCATTTCTCAGAAGAAACTGAATCCTCATAAATTCAGTTAACTGTTACATTATTTTTACGCTTGTTCAAGATTACTGGTTGTTTCTCAAAACCTAAATATCTGGGATAAGAACTGAGACTTTTGTTTGGAACATTAGGGCATTTGTTTGATCAGTGGAGTGAGAGGTTTATGGAATGCTTGTTTGTTTAAACTGTACAACACATATGTTAATTGGAATACTACGCGTATTGTGATTGATGCAAGGTTGCGAGACGACAAAGTTTGTTGATTATTATTTCATCTGGATTAAAGTTATTGGGATACATTTCCAGTTATTTTAATTTAAGAGTCTTAAATAATTAAATAGACAATACAAGGAAAGATTGGAATATTTGACAGTAGAGAATTCTTTTTTGACAAAAAAAACTTTTTATTTATTTCAAATATTGTTACAAATTTTATTCGAATATTGTAAGATTACAACTTATAGTATTTACAATAATATTTGTTTACAATAAATGAAAAAAGTAAATCTAAGACTAATCTCCTAAGGTCTTTGACTTCTACTGCTTCCTCTATCATCCAATTGGTACTTACCTGCAAAAGACAGAAGAAAAATGAAATCAGCGCAATTAACTGAAAAAAGAATTTTCAAGCAGATAAAAAGAAAAATCATCATTAAAGTCTGCCGGCCGGAATCAGAAATTCTATGTTCATCATGTTTCATTTTCCTCTCTGCAAATCACAAGAAGATTTCTCTTCTCGGTTCACAGAGAGAAAAATAAAATATATAAAATGCAAGCATGTCAAACTAGATGCAAAAAACATGGTTCAAATACAAAGGTACAAAGCTGCATTAACCAAGCAAACTGTACTGCAAACTGAGTTTCAAATACATTAACCAAATGTCAAACTGAGTTGCCAAGCTGTCAAAGAAAGTACACAATGCAGAAAATATGGAAAGAAAGTACACAATGCAGAAAATATGGAAAGAAAGTACAACAATGCGGCAAGATAAACCAAGTTACAAGCAAGAGAGCTTGTCCTAGCCCTCATCATTTTCTGGCCAGCAGCTTTTCAGAATTAAATATATTAAGCAAGAAAGTGCTTTTGAGAGAGAGAAAGAGAAGACCTAGTGAAGTGAGAGTTTGCAGTTTTGGCAGGCTATTTTCAAGACAGTAAAAGAAAGCAAAAAGAAAATATATAACAGTCTAACAGTCCAGCAAAAAAAAAAGACATAGAGCAAAACTGCTAAACCTGTTTGTAAACACAAACAAGCGAGTAAACCTGCCTGTACTATATCACTGAAAATCTAAAACAGACCAGCAAGCTTGCCTCCCAGAAACAAGCGCAAGCCTGCCTCCAAAATCACAAAACCTGTAAACAACCAAACTACTAAACCTGCATAAGAAATCCAAACACTCAGGCCAAATTGCCTCTCAAAACAAAAAAAAAAACCTGCAAATCCCAAATAAAAACAAGTTCAAGCCTGCTTCCAAAACTCAAACACTCAGTTCAAGCCTGCCTTACAAACACAACAAACCTGTAAGCTCAAACCTGCATAAACTGCAAGCTAAAACTCAAACACTCAGTTCAAGCCTGCCTTACAAACACAACAAACCTGTAAACTCACAAATCTGCAAAAAAAAACTACTTCTCAAGTTCAACAAACATGCAGTTCAAGCCACAAACTGCAACTTAGTCACAGCCTGCCCAACTACACAAACAAAACTATAAGCCATATTCCAAAACCTGCTCACAGGCCAAATTACAAGAACCTGTAAACACTTCCAAAACAACAATCAACAAGCTTGCCTTACAAAATGCAAACTTGCATCTCAAACTGCAAAGCCAAAGGTACAACAGTTAAAACCTGTCAAAACTAAACTGAAAAACGCAACCTGTAACAAAATCACCAAGTTTTTCCAAAACAAGCAAACAAGTTCCAGGTTGTGTTCATCAATAAAAACCAAAACAAAATAGTTTCAGGGGTGATCATCATTAACATAAAAAAGAAGAGGAAGAGGTTCAGAAGTGAAAAATCAAAACAAGAACAGGTCTCAGAACATTTGTTCATCATCAACCAAAACAAAGAGCAAGCATAGTGCTCAGAATAATCTCATCATAAAATAATCAGTATTCAAGCACTCAGAGGAAGAGAATCCACAAGAGCAAGCATAGTTCTCAGAACAAACATCATCAACAAACATTCAAAAATAAGTCAAATACAGAGATACCATTAAAATCAAGCAAGCAACCATCACGCTCTCCTCCCTCCGCCTAGTCTCCTGAGAGCGCCGCCGGCCAGCTCACCCTCCCTCTCTCACTTCTCTGAAGCGAAACGTTCAAGGTAAGTTTGTTCTCAACCTTTTTACTACACATCAAACATCAAAACCATGGATTAGAACATGCATATAACAATCAAAGTGAAACGAAAACATAACTGTAAAAAACCCTTAAAACGCAAATTGAAGCAATTCGTACCGTTCGTTCAAGATTATGGACCACCGTGAAGAAAGCAGGAAGTGAGATGGGGCGGCGCTCCGATGGCTAAGGCATGAAAGGAGTGTCAGAACCATCGCCTGAGAGAGAAGAAGAGAAATGGAGAAGAAGAGCAGGAGCGGCGCCGCTGAGGCCAAAATTGCAAACCCTAAATTCTGAGCATATCAAACCTTAACCCTAAAATTTGTCACAACATTTCATTTGGGCCTGTGCGCCCCAACTGCTGAGCCCACTTCATTCTTACTAACACGCCCGCCTCCTTTTCCGCCCTTCTGGCCTATTTGTTCTTCTTCCTTTGGGCCATCCAAAAATATATTCTTAAGCCCACCTTTTTTTATTTATTTTAACTCTTTTCTTTTTTAAAACCAATACAATTTCAATTATTTTCTTTTCTAAAATATTTATTTTTGTTAAATAATAAGAAACAAATAATAGCTTAATTTTTATTCGTTCTTTTCAATATAATTTTCTTTAATATTCTTTACATTTAATAAATACATAAATAAAAGAAACATTAATTTAAATAATTTTCTTTAAAACGTTTTTTCATAAAAACATAAAACACAATAATAATAATGTAATTTTTTAATCTTTCTTAATTAGGTTAAATTTTATTTATTTATTTGTAAATAAATACATGCATCACATATTTCTTTGATTTTTTTTATCTTACAATTTGTTATAATTTTTTACATTGAATTGCGACAGTTCGATTTGGTTGTAACACGTATTTGGACATTATTATTCTGATAAGACTCATCCCCATTTGTAAATAATTTGTACCCCCATCCCTGGATACTTATTTGTAATAACTTAGACTTTAAATTCCCGTAATTTATCGCTTTCAATATATTGTATAGTAATTAGGGTTTGTATGTGAAGATTCAAAATCAATCGCTAGATGACCTAATACAAGATAAATGCATGAAAATCAATACACAATTCACACTTGCACCTCTAGGGTAACCTCGCTTGTTGCCTCGGAAAATGCAATCATGTCCCTCGAGTATGAGACACTCTAGCAAATGCCCCTTCGATAAACAAAGATCGTAGTCCCTCGATGACCCTCGATGTTGCCTCCGATAAAACGATCTCGACCCTTACAAAATTGCTAGACCGTCTCACAAGTTTCCTTCAATGATTGTATACGATGACCCGCGCCTGTCTCGTTTAACATCCTAACACAAGGTTGTTCATCAAATACAATGGTGAAACAACACTGTTAAAAAGGGTTAAAAACATAAGAAAGATCTTTGAGTAGAATAGGGTAGACAACTCTTAGTTACTTGATCAAAATCTTGTAAAACATCCTTGCCATTTTTCAAACACACTTCACAACACAACTTCAAAACAATTTTAAAACAACTTTCAAAACATTGAAATATCTTTTCAAAAAGACACACACCTTTGTATATATTCAAACAAGAATCATTACAAAGGTTGCCTAGACAAGGCATCTTTTTCAAAACATTTTCAAAACCACACACACAAAGCACCATTTCAAACAATTGAAAAGCAAAGGCAAGTGATCTAAACAAGTAACTAAGAGCCCATGGATAACCATGGATAGAAAGGGTGCTAATACCTTCCCTTTCTATAATCTACTCCCCGAACCTAAGAAAACATCTCAAAGGTCTTTCCTGTGCTTTTTGACCTTTCCTTAGGATAAAATAAAAAGTCGGTGGCGACTCTTGCTAAACCGAAACATTTGCGAACACAAATGCAAAATCCCAAGTCATTTTTCCCACCGTATCACAGACCCGATAAAGTATATATTTGAAAAACCAACACTCACAGGCATACTTGCTCGATGGCAAATGCTTTTATCTGAGTATGACATTCAGTATGTTACACAAAAGGCTATCAAGGGTAGCATTCTTGCAGATCATCTTGCTCACCAGCCGTTGGAAGAATACCAATCGATGAAATTTGAATTTCCTGACGAAGATGTTATGAAGCTTGATGATTATGATGGGGTCGATCCGATAGAGAGATGGACTCTTACTGCAGGTCATGGCATTGGGGTAATACTGACTTCTTCATGCAATACTCATACACCATTTATGTCTCAATTATGTTTCGATTATACGAACAATGTGGCAGAATAAGAAGCCTGCGTGATGGGTCTTGAAGCAGCCGTCAACCTTAAAATCAAAATCCTTGAAGTCTTTGGAGACTCCACTTTGGTCATACACTGGGTATGAGGCGATTGGGAAACGAAGCACCCTAGTTTGATTCTGTACAGAGACTACATCCTGCACTTGATATTTGCTTTTGATGAGATCACCTTTGAACATATTCCCATAGACAAAAATCAATTGGCCGGTGCTTTAGTTACTTTAGCATCGATGTTCATAGTGAGATTTACGAAACAAGCGCCTAATATACATAGTCTCCATTACAAATAGCCAGCACATGTCCTTCCTTCTCATTGTCTCTCGACCAAGGATGTGTCTGATGAAAAGTTATGGTATCATGACATCAAAAGGTACCTTAAGAAGCAAGAGTATCTTGAGAATGCTACAATTTATGATAAGTGTACACTTAGAAGGTTAGCATCCAAGTTCCTCTTATCGGGAGACATCTTGTATAAGAGAAATTATGATTCAGTTCTGCTCAGATGCATGGATAGACACGAAGCAGGGTCGATCATAAAGGAAATCCATGAGATTTCTTTCGGGACTTATTCAAGCGGGCATTCTATGGCGAAGAAAATACTACGCACATGGTATTTCGAGATGACAATAGAGAGTGACTGTTGTGTATATGCAAAGTTGTTCCATAAATTCCAGGTGTATGCAGACATAATTCATGTTCCTCTAACTCCTTTGAATGTTATGACTTCACCATGGCCATTCACAATGTGGGGTATTGACATGATTGTAAGGATTGAACCGAGTGCTTCAAACGGTTATAGGTTCATTCTCGTAGCTATTGACTATTTCACAAAATGGGTGTAAGCAGCTTCTTACAAGAATGTAACCAAACAGGTCGTTACCAACTTCATCAGAAAATAAATCATATACCGTTATGGAATTCCTCACAGAATCATCACTGATAATGGTTCTAATCTCAACAACAACATGATGAAAGACTTGTGTGAAGAGTTCAAGATTGAACATCATAGTTTATCACCGTACAAACCAAAGATGAATGGTGCAGTCGAAGCTGCTAATAAGAACATAAAGAAGATCATCCAGAAGATCGTCTGAACGTATAAAGATTGGCATGAAATTTGCCTTTTGCTCTGCATGGCTACAGATTTGTGCATACTTTAACAGGAGAGACTGCATTTTCCCTTGTCTATGGTACATATGCAGTACTTCCCGTCGAAGTGGAGATTCCTTCGTTAAAGGTTTTGATGGAAAGCCAGCTTGATGAGGCGGAGTGGGTTCAGATAAGACTTGAACATATCAATTTGATTGACGAAAAATGCCTGGCAGCCATCTGTCATGGCCAGTTGTACCAACAAAGGAGGAAGAGAGCATTTTACAAGAAGATTCGTCCTTGGAACTTTTATCCTGGTAATCTGGTCTTAAGAAAGGTTATCGTGCAAAGCCATTCCGATCCAAGGGGAAAATGGACTCCCAACTAAGAGGGACCATATATTATGAAGAGATCCTTTTCAAGAGATGCTCTAATCCTGACAGGCATGGATGGGGAAGACGTTCCACTTTCAGTAAATTCAAACTCAGTAATAAATATTATGCATAAAGAGACCTACTAAGTCGAACCCGCAAGGGAGACTTACGCAAAAATGGGCATCCCGGTGGACATAAAAAGAAAGTCTATAGAAAAATTAGGGATAAAGTGAGAAAAAAAATATAATAACCCGCTAAGTCGAAAACCCGAAAGGGAGACTTAGGCAAAAATGGATATCATGTTGGATCGAAAACCCGAAAGGGAGGTTCGAGCAAAAGTTAGGAATCATAAGCATGAGGCTGTAGTCTGGATACTCTTCACGAATAACACGTGCACATTTATTGCACCTTGGCAGTGAACTGATCGATCCAACTGCTACTATTCAAAGGCAAGACATTGAGACTACTAAGGATATGGGAACTCTAGCAATACCAATTTTAATGGAAATTTGAGCATCTCTCATTGCCATTTTTACCTATTGTATTTTTCGTTTCTTTTTTGAAACTACCTCATATAGGAGTTGCATCCTTGTACAGATGCTTGTTCATAGGCCAATTGTCAATCAATAAAGTTTTTTTTCATCAAAAAGTTGTCTTTTATTACCATAAAATGTTTTTCATATGAGAATGTATTTTATTCGTTGTTGAACATTGCATTAGAAACATGGGGAATAAAAAAATTTCCAAGCTAAGATAAAAATTGGCTTTACGTTGATATGCAACCACGAGGGAGTGTCGTATGCATTCCAATCGTTCTTTTTCTTTGCAGGTAGCAATTGATAACGGTCACCCTAACCCAGCCAGCACACGAAGATGCCTTCATCTACTATAGACAATTCCAAACCTGATTGTCCAAGTGAATTCAGAAAGTAGGGAGTCTCTGTTTGGCTTGGCACGCGCAAGTGCACATCCCTCGAGAGTTAAACCGGGGAACTAGCAAGGCTAAATCGGGGCATTCGCAAGTGTTCATGTCCATCTTTTGATCCCCAAGTGATTTAAGAGGCAATTCCCCATCAGAGTAAACTTGGGGGAGTCGAGAGGTTTCGTGTGGTTTAGCATGTGATCTCCATAAAATTGTCCTATAAACCTTCCCCAGTGGAGTAAATTGGGGCATTCGCAGGTGTCTATATCCATCTTTGTATCCCCAAGATATTTAAGAGGTAATTCCCCAGTGTGGTGTACACTAGGGGCATGTATTATAAGAGATCCACATGGTGTTCAGTATCCGTTCCTCGGCATATTCAGTCCTACCATCCTCTCAACAGTTCAAGATGTAGGGAAGTCGGGCCAGATTATCTCTTCCCCAACAACATAATTCAGAACTCAATGGCATACCTGAAAACTCTCTTTGTCAGCAATTCAATCTTCAATAGGGTCATCAATAGTATTCGATATCATGAGCTCCCTAGTGCAAATTCTTATCAGTATCCCCAGTGATCCTTGGTACTGCAGGTTTCCAGTGTCGATAAGCATTGGCATCCCCGATGATTATCAATAGTTCCTAATGAGCCTTTGCTTATCACCATGAAGTCTATCTCGAAATCGCTGTTTAAAGACATGTAGAAGGCATCCCGCACTTGTTTGCTAATTATGCTTGTGTTTGCTTTCATCTTTTGATGGCTGATGATGTCACTCAATTTTGAGATAACGACTTCGGCTTTTGCATGCTCCCCATAGGACTTCATTGCTTTCTTTGTTGAGGATCAATGATGCACTCAATTAGAATTGATATAATAACTTCGATCTTTGCATGCTCCCTTAGGGCTTTATCATTTTCCTTTGTTAATGATCGATGATGTCACTCAATTAGAATTGAGATAACGACTTTGATCTTTGAACATTCCCTATAGGATAGTTATCCTCACCCCTAAGTTTTTTCATGCTAACATAGATAGACGTTTCCATCATGTTAATCTAAACCTTAGGACCATCATTGTATGATAACATTAGGATTAGAAATAGGCTAATCTCCCATAGACTTTTTTCTTCCCTTTTTGCATTTGCATTTAAAACCAAAATCTTCTTTTTCTTGGCAAACCATAAAACATCTTAATCATACTTAAACCCTTTTTCAAGGTAACAAAACATAAACCAATCAAACATGGCATCTTGCCTTGAGGGTGTAACTCAAAACTGTTTTCATAAGGGTTCGTCACCCATAAAAAACACAAAACAAATCAAAATATATGAGCTGAACTACGGTGCTCTAATTCCTCGAAAGGGATATGTAGGCAATAGGTCGCGGGGCCTAACCGAGCAGAATTCGTAAATACTTCCTTCTTTTCCCCGCATTTCTTTTCCATGCATTCTTCCTCAGTAGTAAGCAGTAGACATATATTAGACACACCCATAAGATAGATAACAAGAGTGGATACCATAGAGTACTACA